>AP025040.1:43582266-43669766 GCA_036186865.1 Eustoma russellianum
TGATGTTATGAAAATAAAAGTTTTCTTTGAGGAGTGCATATAGTTAGGGGGAGCATACGATGCATTTAGTAAAGGGGAGTTTATTGTGAAATCATCAAAAAGAGGGAGATTATTGGTGTTAGGATTGGTTTTGATGATTTGCACAAAAAGAGAAGTTTCAAAAACAAGAGTTTCTGAAACTTCACATGCAAATTAGACATGTTACTCCTTAAGAAAATATTTCTAAGGAAATGCTTTACTAAGCAATCAAACGCTTTGTAGAGTGCTCGATGTTGTAATAAGAAAATCTGTCTTTGGACAGAAAGTTTCAAACATGGCCTCATAGCACTCTATCAGGAAAGGGAAATAAGACAGTCTTAAACAGAGAGTTTCGAACGCTCTATCGAGCGCTGCATCTATAAGTTCTGATGTTAAGTCTAGGGGCCGAAAGTTTCAAACATGGCCTAATAGCACTCTATCAGGTAAGGGAAATAAGACAGTCTTAGACAGAGAGTTTCGAACGCTTTATCGAGCGCTGCATCTATAAGTTCTGATGTACGAATGGAAGGTCTTAACTGGTGTACTTTTTCTCTCTCCTGTACTTTTTGATTGACAAAAGTACTTTTTATTTTCTCCATGTAATCATGACTTTTGTGGCTACTTTTCAAATTACAAATCCAAGGTTGGTGGGAATATCCTTCTATTTTTAGCGTAAGATACAAGGCTTCCTCAAGAAGTCTTGACTTTCCCAAGAAGACTTTTTCAAGATGGTGAGGTGTCCACATATGAGAGGATGTCATTTTCCCTCTTCTCTCTCGTCTCCAACGGCTGCAATTGTGATCTATAAGGGTTGGAAGACTTCATTTTGAACACTAACTTTCTACCTCAAGCTCTCAAGTCTTCATTTGTATTTTGCTCTCAAAATCATTGTAAAATTACTTTATTGTTGAGAGTTAGTGATTGTAAAGGAGAAGAGGACTTCTTCTAAGTGAGGATTGTGAGGGGCAAGATTTAGATTGTTGGTCAAGGAGCAAGGTTGCTTCTTGTTGGACGAAACTCAAGCTTCCAAGAGCTAGTTGATGGTGTTGAAGCAACATCATTCTCCATAGAAGGTTTCTTTGGTGAAGAGAATATCTTAAGGAGGCTAGGCTTCAAGGAAGTTGAGTGTTCATTGTTGAAACTCAAGCTTCCAAGAGCTAGTTGATGGTGTAGAAGCTACATCATACTCCATAGAAGGTTTCTTTGGTGCAAGGAAGATCTTAAGGAGGCTAGGGTTCAAAGAGGTTGAGTTTTTCGTGTTCTTGAGCTAGGTTTGCTAAACCTAGCTTGCTCTTGTATTTTTATTTGATTGTTGTTTCCCCCCAAAGAGAAATAACAATCCCTTTGTTCAAAAATCCTTCTTGTTCAAAGCAAGAAGGTAGAGGAGTAGAGTCTTTGACTTGAACCTCTATAAATTTGGTGTTCTTTCATTTCTTCAAGTTATTTTCTTCAAAGAACACTTCAAGTATTGGTTAAATCAATTTCATAGCAAAAAGATTCGAAAAAGAACCATACTTGTATAAACACACTATTCAACCCCCCCCCTTCTAGTGTGTTTCACGGACCTAACATATTGATCAAAATTATGTTAGTTTATGCCAAGTGTTCATGAAAATTCGCAATAAGGACATAGTAGGATTATCTTAAACGTACACAATGCTGCGATATTAAAGTATTTAATACAATTAATATATGTTACTTATGCTAGACATGTTGTACTTGTTGTACAGTTTGATTGCCTCTTATGAAAAAGAGTGACCACGGACAATATTAATAAGTGTACATAAGTTGCATTGCTGTGATTAACTTGCAGCACCCACAGTCCACAGATAAGAACAACTTGGTTGGAATATAGTGATGCTGAGTGGATGGGGTTCATAATGAAAGCCTTCACTTTTCTCTTTTCTCTTAGCTCCTTTATGGAGATACAAAGGTTCTACAAGTATTATTTTCACCTCTGAATAAGTCTTAATTATTATTAATTTTGCTTTTTTTTCTTTAATAAAAAATTTATATGTTACTTTTTAACAATATTCTGTTCTCGAATACATATCCAATCGTTGGAACGACTTGTCTCTACATCTAAATACAATCTAAAATTATATGAAACTTTAACAAAACCTTTTGTATCTATGTATGGATATTACACTCCATAACGAAACAAGACAGTGACCATTTTCACTTCCAAATTTCCAATATGTCTATGTATGGTTATACACCTCAATGTGTTACATTTTTTTTCTTCTTTTTCTGGTGTATGCCGTTTTTCTAGGCGAAGGTTTACCACTTTAAAATGTTTTTCGATGAATATATTATGGTCTAGAAGTAATTACTTCCGAGATAAAGATATATTGTGGAACTCTGGGGTAGGAGAAATAAAAAGTTCTATTATATTTTCTTGCTCAAACAACTAGTGTCGTGAAGATAATGTCACCTAATCAGAAAAGTACTGAGAAAAAAAAAAAAAAGTGGTCGATTAGTCATTTTAATCAACCTGTATATTGTTAGTTTTTCCATTATATTCTGTACATCCTTTACATGTAATTATGAAGTAATTTTCCGGTGAAAAACTGGCTCGATCTCACGAACAATACACCCCTGATTAACAAGCATCCGCCGGTGATCCTCCGGTGCGTCCGGCAGGACCGTCACCAGTAGAGGATACGCGTTTTTATTGTTTGATGAGGTAAAACTTGACACGCTCACAAAATCACTAAGTATATTCAGGACTGCAAATGTAACTAGGCCAACATAAAGAGTTTGGACAGACCATCATCTCAGACAGTTACAACCACTAAGTATATTTATGTCGACCTCATCAGTACACGCACATAAGTCAGGCCAAGGCAAAACCTCGGCCTCAATCGACACTTCGACCATAGCCATCAGGTCGACTGGGTCCACAGCCACAGCCGTCATCTCGGCCTTTCAAGTCAACTCGACACAGGTGGTTCAAGCAGACCTCTGCTACGCAAGCAGCTTAGCTGGTAACCATGCATAAGTAGGACATGGCATATGACACTTTCAAAGCTCTTAAAAATGCATTGGCCCGCCATCACATAGAAAATATATTTCTGCCGCCAGACAAAAAGGGGTTTTGACAAAGATTCACACATTAGAGAAAACATTCCTATCAAAATACACATAAAATTTCCATAAAGAGACATGTTCCACTATATTCTAACATATACAAAATGCCTAAAGTAGAACAACACGTAACTGACTTGAGCGTCGAATTTTTTTTTTGGGGGTAACATTTTCATTAATCTAAAAATGATTAACATAAGCTGAGATTTGCTATTCAAACCTCTACTTATATATCATGTTTTGCTTTGTCCAGTTTTCGATATAAGACATAGTGTTTACATCGTATGTATACATAATTTAGCAAAAATAAATGGCTTTATTCAATAATTAAGACATAGTGTTAATGCTTTTATCAACGAAGGGCAAAAGTCGCTTTATTCAATAATTAAGGATCCGTATCAAATTGGTGGCTTATTATGTTGCAGGTATATATTTGTTTCTCAACTGCCATCCTTTCCAAACTTTATGGTTCAGTCCTTCACAAATGGAAGTGGTACCATAATTTCTAAAGTTGATCGAGCAATCCTTTCAAATCGGAGAAGTGGAGACGTTATTTGCCCTCCATTCCTATTTTGTTTTTGGTGTTAGTTATGCTTGTTATGAGTACATATATTTATTGGGAATCTAAGTGGATATACTTTAGGGACGCAGCTGCTAAAGGCCCTATGCGATTTACATTTTTATTAAATTTCTTCATCGATAGATGATAATTTCGTCATACCTTGACCGAATTAATTTCAAAAGATTTAGAAACTTATCAATACAATCATGATGTTATTAAATTAAATTGGAACGAAAGTGTCAAGTGGCAAATCGAGTATTTCCTTTTCATATACCATGAAAAATATTTCAGTCCATTAGTGGCATTACATACTGTTAACGAGATATTAATCTACGTGATATGAGATTGATATGATTTTCTACAATCTCATCAAATAAGAATATTTCTTATTGATTGTATTTTATCAGGTACATAAATGATATGACTTGTATTTATCCTTTTAGCTATAATTTAGGAAATGGATTAGCATCACATGTCAATTGTAATTACTATAAATTCATTGGATTGAATGAAGAAAGGCATACTTTCCGTTGCCAAAATCTTCCTTTACATGCTATCAGAGCCACCGACACCGTAATCTTGCTGTCACGCTCTTGGCCTCTCAGCCTCTCCATTCCGACCACGATAGCCGAATCATCTCACCAAAAGAAAATTCTCTCCCCCTGTGACTTACACTCATGTGATCACCCTGGGTTACTTATTACTCTTGTACAATTGAAAGGATTGAATTATGAAGCTTGGGCGCGGGCTGTCCGAGGCTCGTTAATTTTCCGTCGAAAATTTGGCTTTCTTGACGGAACCCTAGAGCAACCGGTTGATGGCTCCCCTGACTTGGCCGATTGGGAGCCCGTTAACTCGATGACCGTCACTTGGATATTGAATACCATTGAACCCATCCTGCGTTCCACTACTTCATATGCGGAAAATGTTAAGGATTTGTGGGACGAGATCAAACAGCGCTTTGCTGTGATGAATGCTCCTCGGGTGCATCATTTGAAGAAGTCACTCGCAAATTACGAACAAAATGATGATTCAGTTATGATCTACTATGGAAACCTGAAGAAACTTTGGGATGAGTTGAAGGACTATGGCGACATCCTGATGTGCTCGTGTACTGGTTGCAGATGCGACTTGCGGCAAACACTTGCTCGACGAAAGGAAGTGGACAAAGTTCATCAGTTTCTTATGGAACTTGATGATACTACTTACATAGCAGTACGTTCTTCTATTCTTAATCAGGAGCCATTCCTGACCTTTAATCGTGTCTATTATATGGTGGTTCAAGAGGAAAGCTTCGACTCCATAGCATTTATGGAAGAACTGCATGAACCCGCTGTCTTTGCACCAACGTTGGCGGCAAAGCAAAGAGGAGACCGGAAAGTGACCAAAGCTGGAGTGGTGTGCTCTCATTGTCGTCGTAAAGGACACGAGGTAAGTTGGTGTTTTCGAAATTGTTGGTTATTTGAATAGTGGGGTGATCGACCTAAACGAACCACCATGTGCCAAAGGACCATCGACCATGGCTCCCTCCTCGGCCCAGGCTCACGGGCGCCAATGCTCACATGGCGGCAGCTCATCTGAAACATGCTATGACAACATCTGATGTTTTGAATATCGCGACGGAGGTCTTGGCGTCCGAGTATGATTTGTGTTAATGCTCGAGCTCTCAGTACTCGTAACATGCACCAACGGAACACTTGAGCGGTAAGTGTCCTGACTCTTTTTGGATTATAACTCTGGAGCTTCTCATCACATGACGGGTAATTTGAGCCTCTTGCATAATTGTGTCACTATTGTGCCATGCATCATTCGGCTGCCCGACGGGACAAAAATATATGTACTTCATGAAGAGGCACCATGCCTCAATGCCCGACTGGTTCTTAATAAAGGTTCTTTTTGTTCCACACTGGACTTGCAATCTGTTGTCAGTTTCTCAGTTGTTAAGCAATAGTGACTATTTGTTGAGTTTACTAATGATGGTGTGCACTACAGGACCGGAATACCAGTACCACCCACCCCCCACTCGCACAAGGGAGACAGAAATTGTTTTCTAAAACTAAGGTATATAATAAAATTAAGATTTGGGTAAACAATTAGTTCTATCACAAATAAACTCTACCAACCTCCTTACAGGCCAATGTAACAGTGTTTAGATTGTCACAAACTCTTTCACTTAGTAGTATATAGAGCCATACTGAACATGAGATGTTTCTTGCTTATTGAACACAGACCTCAAATTCTAGCTCAGTTGAAGGGAGAGCTAAATAGACAAAAGAATAGCTATTGATCTTCGGATCTCAACTGTCATATCAAGTGCGACGCCAATTCTGTGTCCAAGCTACCCAAGAAGCTTCTCATTATCATTCAACGACCATAGAAGCAATCACAAGCAAGTTTTTCTTTACATCATCAAATATTACATCTATCAGGCGTACGCGGCGTGCATATGTTGCAGGAAAAGAATGTTTTTATCCACATATCACTTCAAAGGGAAATGATCAAGAAATGGGCACCCACACAAGACAAAACAACAAACTGCTGCTAACGCATGCCCTCTTACTCCTTTGGGCTTCTTGGAAAGAGGCAGCAACAATTTATGCAGATTGCACTTCTATTATCTATAAAAACAGTACATACAAGTGGTGTGAGACTTACACTCGATGCGTTCAATTGGCTACATCAATTGCATCACTTGGCATAACAAAAGGGGATGTTTGTGTCTGTGGTGGCACCAAATATCCCAGCAATGTACGAGCTCCATTTTGCTGTTCCAATGGCTAACGCGATCTTTAATACCATCAACCTGAAACTTGATTCGCGTACAGTCTCAATTCTCCTTCAACATAGTGAATCGAAGCTCGTGTTTGTTGATTATCAGTCAAGCGCATTAGTCCTTGAAGCCATAACTCATTTCCCACTAAGCTCAAAGCAGCCCATCTTAGTCCTAATTAATGAAGACCACGACAAATCTTTAGTAAACCAATCAGCCGAATTCTATGACACGTACGAGAACATGGTTCGACGCGAACCAGGTGTTGTTTGTGACCAACCTGAGAGTGAGTGGGATCCCATTACCCTGAATCACACATCAGGCACCACCTCATCTCCCAAAGGAGTTCTACATAGCCATCGCGCGTGGTTCCTTCTGACTATGGATGCAGTGTTGGAATGGGAATTGCCTAAACAATCAATCTACCTATGGACACTACCCCCATGTTTCATGCAAACGGGTGGAACTACACATGGGGCACAGGCAGTTGTGGGTGCAACCAACGTGTGTCTTCGTGCTGTTGACGCCAATTGTATCTATGATGCGATAAATAGATACAAAGTCACTCACATGTGCGGCGCCCCAGCAATACTCAATATGTTATCAAACTTTCAGCATGTTAAACCACTGGAAACTCTAGTCCACATTCTCACAGCAGGGGCTCCACCTCACAGCAGGGGCTCCACCTCCCCCTGCTGTGCTCACCAGGGCTGAGTCCTTAGGCTTCATTGTAAGCCATGGATACGGATTAACAGAAACAGGAGGCCCAGTGGTCACGTGCACTAGGAAATCACAATGGAACTCCCTGCCAACACCTGAGAGAGCAGAAAAGAAGTCAAGGCAGGGAGTAAGGAATCCAGGATTCACAGCAATGGATGTGGTGGATGCTGAGTCTGGGCGTCAGCGTAAAGCACGATGGATCAATGATGGGAGAAAGTTGTTCTAAGAGGAGGAGGTGTAATGCTTGGTTACCTTAAAGACCTGAAGGGACCTCAAATTGCATGAAGAATGGATGGTTGTACACTGGAGATGTCGGTGTAATCGACCCTGATGGATACCTGGAAATCAAGGATAGATCAAAGGATGTGATTATATGTGGTGGTGAGAATATAAGTAGCGTCGAGGTGGAGTCTATTTTGTACACACATCCAGCTATGAATGAGGCAGCAATTGTCACTCGACCAGATAAGTTTTGGGGCGAAACTCCTTGTGCGTTTGTTAGCTTAAAAGAAGGCAAATCTCCGAAACCATCAGAGAAAGATATCCAGGGAATTTTTGCAAAACAAGATTGCCACTTTACATGGTTCCAAGGACAGTTGTGTTCAAAGAAGAACTACCAAAGACTTCTACTGGGAAGATTCAGAAGTTTTTGCTCAGGGATATGGCCAAGTCATTGAAATTGACACCGGCTAGAAAAGAAATGAAGGAAACATGACAAAAATGAATAAACTGGAAAAAGATTTCTCCTCATAGATATGACAAAAATATTGTAATGAATGTGAAGCAACTGGATTAAGGGAGGGAAATGGTGAAACTAGGAGAAATTTTGTAGTCTGAAGATCAAGTTGCCAACATCTTTACTAAGGCACTACCAAATGATACATTCAATTTGTTTCCAGAAATGGCTTGTAGTTCAAGAACAACATATTAAGAGAGGAATGTGTTGAATAATGTGCTTAGTGAAACAAAGAAGTTGAAAAATCTAGTCAATAAGAAGTATTTAACTTTACTCTTCTAGATTGTGTTTATGTATCCCAAGAATCTAACATCTACTTAATAAGAAGTATTTAACTTTACTCGTCTAGGATTGGTGTTTATGTATCTCAAGAGTCTAGAACGATGTATTGCCACTATAAAAATGCTCTTCTGTTCTAAAATAATTGAAAAGGAGAAATCAGAATAAAGAAACAACAAGAAGAAGGAAGTCTTTTAAATCTTGGTTACAAGATCCAACACTCTCGAATAGGCTTTAGAATTAAAAGGGCGTTCCCGGTGCACTAGGCTCCCGCGTTTGCACAGGGTTTGTTAGAAGATGGATACAAGAACAACAAGAAGAATGAGCAAAGTACATGGCTTGAGGCGTATACAAACACTATCCGAAAAGAATATTTGCCCCACTAGTTGCTACAGGGTTATAATCAAATTTCCTCCTAGGATACAACAGCCAAAGAATCTCTTATCCTCAGCAAATAGAATAGATATTCAATGAACTTTCACTTGAGAATGCTTCTAAAGTTGGGAGAAGAGTTTAGAATACTTGATCTTGAACAAGGAATTAGGATGTCTTGAAATGTGTTAAACATGCCTTTATATAGGCATTTTACCCTCCATTTCAGACGTTCAAATCGTCCTTGGGTGGTTGGAAGTTGTTCCATGGTGCAAAAGTTGCAACTTTAGATGAAAAATCACACCTGCTGGCACCTCGATCGATCGATGTATCGATCGATGTCTCACGGTAGCTTCTAACTTTTTATCCAAACCACTTCGACCGATCTATGTATCGATCGAAGTCACATTGATCGATCTATGTGATCAATCTATGTTGGACAGAAAGTTTTAACTTTGCACTCAGGGTACATCAATCGATCGATGTGATCGATCTATGTGACATCGATCGATTGATGTCATCGATCTATGTTCGGCAGAATACTCAACTTTTCAAGCCACATGGATCGATCCAACTGAGACATGGATCGATTCATGTCATGAGTCAAGCTATTCTTGCTTATTTAAACACCAATCACATTCATTCTTCATCCCATCGCCTTTACAAACTATTATAACAATCCTCCACTTAGTTTGTAAAGCAATTTATGAAATTTCATGCAGTTAAGAAGTATATTTCAATTTGAACCTCTTATTAGTATAAAACTTCAAAGTTCTAACGAAATCTTGATAGCTAAAAAGCCTTGAATCAGATTCATACATGCTAGAACCGGAAATATTATACACATGAAACCACACTCTCCCTAAAAGTTCATCTTAAACCTCACTTTATGGCCTTGTGCTTCCCCTAGTATTCATAAACATTTCAAAATCATTGATTGTCAAAGCGGCACCACTTTCTATGTTCATATAGATGAAGATTAAGATATTCCTGTTAATCCTTCATTAAGAGTGCCTTTAACACTCACCCTCCTTTAACACTAACATTCTAATTCTTTAAAGATCAATACAGTGCGGTTTGATTCTTTAAAGATCAATCTTAGTGCTTTAATACCTCACTTTGTGACTTGTTGTTACCCATTGAACCTTTGACTAGTGGTATGCTAGGAAAGGTTTGGTTTCCATTACGAGTGAACTTATCACATACGTCTCAATCCCATCCCTAAAGATGTACTTTGTACTAAGTCTTTTGAAAGACTCTTTGTCAACGGATCCGCTAGGCTATTGCAGGATCTGACGTGTGAAGTTAAATACTTTCCTAAGATAGTATCCACCTCACCCAAATCTTTCATTTGAAATTGTGAAGTTAAATACTTCTTAGTATTATTTACTCTTTCAATATTAGTGCCACTAATTAGCATGTCATCCACGTACAAACAAATAATGACCCCATATTTGTCCGTAAACTTGGAATATACACACTTATCCGCACTATTATGTCGGAAACCATTCTTTAAAATGGTAGTGTCAAATTTTTCATGTCACTGTTTCTGTGCTTGTTTCAATCCATATAATGACCTTATCAATTTGCACACTTTGTGCTCATTACCCGGAAGAACAAAACCTTCCGGTTGTTCCATATTGACTTCTTCGCCTAAATCGCCATTGAGAAATGCAGTCTCAACATCCATTTGATAAATAAACAGATTATTTATGGATGTTAATGCTATCAACACTCTAATGGATGTTATTCTCGCAACTGGAGCATATGTATAAAAATAGTCTATTCCTTTTTTTGTCTAAAACCTTTGGCTGCTAATCTAGCCTTGAAAGTTTGAATTGAACCATCTGTTGTATTTTCTTCTAAATACCCATTTACATCCAATCGCTTTGGAACTTGGAGGCAAATCAGTGAGTATCCACGTATTGTTAGATAATAACGAGTTCATCTCGTCATCAATTGCTTCATTCCAAAATGATGCATCTCTCGATTACATCGCCTCCTTATAGGATTTAGGATCATCTTCTACACTTAGTACAATAGGTGTTTGGTTAAGCACATTTGTCCTATTACCTTCAACTAAGAAAGTAATATTGTGAAGAAATGAAATTCGGATGTAAATGTTTCTCCTTTCTACCATGTTGACTTCTCCTAACCTCAGTTGGAGAACTTTGATTTTGATCAGCATTAGAAGGATCATTGGAAAAATCTCCAAGTCATTCAAATTTTCGCTTGTTGAACCTTGATTGAATCTGTTCTTAAGAATTTATTCTCAAGAAATTCAACATCTCTAGATTCAACAACCATATTGGATTCTATATCTAGAATCCTATATGTTTTAGAGTTTTCAGCATATCCAATAAAGATACCTTTAAGAGCTCTTGGCCCCAATTTAGTCCTCTTCGGATCCAAAACTCTGTAATAGGCTAGACAACCCCAAACTCTAAGATAACTTAGATTTGACCTTCGTTTCTTCCATATTTCATATGGAGAAACCTTAAAATTCTTAGAAGGAATTATATTATGAATGTGACAAGCTGTCAATAAGGCTTCTCCCCACAAATTCTTTGGCAAACCAGAGTTTATTAACATTGCATTTAGCATGTCAACTAAACTTCTATTCTTTCTTTCTGCCAAACCATTTTGTTGGGGTGTGTATGGTGCACTTTTCTGGTGTATGATACCATTCTCCTCACAGAACTGATTGAAATCAAAAGGGAAGTATTCACCACCACGATCACTTCTTAGAACTTTGATTTTCAATCCCGATTGATTTTCAACTTCTATTTTGTAAACCTTGAACATGTCAAAGGCTTCATCTTTATGCCTTAACAAATATACATAATGTATATCTGGAGGCATCATTAATGAAAGTTATGAAATATCTATTTCCACCTCGGGTCAAAACACTGTTCGATTCGCAAATATCTGAATGAACAAGTTCTAAGAGTACTGTTTTTCTTTCCACTTTAGGAAGTGGTTTCTTTGTCATTTTAGCTTGTATGCATATCTCACATGTTCTCTCATTTTCATCTTTACAAGAAATTAAAGCATTCTTAGACATAAAATTAATTGTTGCACTACTTACATGCGCAAGTCTATCATGCCACAATGAAAAAGAAGAATCAACAGTATAAACACAAGTGTCTGAATTTTTATTTATGCTCAACTTAAACATCCCGTCGCAAGAATAACCTTTGCCAACAAAGATCCCGTTTTTGACATCATAATTTTGTCCCCCTCCATTATAGTCTTGAACCCGTTTTACAGACTAAATTTGCAGAAATGAGATTCTTAGAAATCTCAGGTGCATGTAGAACATTGACTAATAACAACTTCTTTCCAGAAGTGAAGTCTAACTCTACACTACATTTTCCTAAGACTTTTGTGGCGTTGCGGTTCCCCATCAGAACTTGCTGGCTATTATCGATAATATGGTAGGTCTTGAATAGATCCTTGTTGTTGCATACATGCACCGTTGCATCCGAATCGAACCACCAATCACTTGTGATTTCGTTCGTAGCCATATGCAGCTCAGTTACCATACCAACATGCAATCCGTAGATCATTGCAACCAATTGATCAGTTTCAATGTCTACCATATTAGCATTATTGGCATGTTGGGAATTACCAACCTGTTTTTGTTTCTTTCGAAACAAACAGTCCTTCTTGAGGTGTCCCTTTTCGCCACAATTATAGCATCTCTTGCCTTTCTTGGAACTTTCTGCTTTGTCTTCAGATTCAGACAAATCGAAGTTCTTTCTCTTGTTTCCAACAAAATTCCCTGTTTTCCCTTTGATGTAATGCACTCTAGGTGCATCGTCAGAAACATGCTTCTTGACAAGAGTTCTCGTCTCCTCTTCAATACGCAAGTGTTTCTGAAGTTGCTCAAGAGAAAATGATCCAGTTAAGTGCAATAATTTCTTCCTGTAGCCATTCTAACTAGGAGGAATCTTAGCAATTAGTCCTCCTACTTGTAATGCCTCAGAAACTTCCACACTCAACTCATTGAGTTTGGAAACAATGACCTGCAACTCGTGCACCTGGTCCATGATTGACAAATTTTCAATCATTTTAAAATTAAATACTTCATCACCTGGAATTTGTCAGCACCTTGTTTCTCATTGTTGTATTTGAACTCCAAGGCGTTCCATATCTCCTTCGGTAATGTTGTCGTCGTAAACAGATCGTAGATACGATGTGACAGATTGTTGAGGATGTGTCTACGGCACAGAACCTCATCCTCTTGCTTCTTCCGCCAGGCGGCCTTCACCGCCTCATCATCATATGCTCGTGGGGTTGGCAACTCCTTGAGATTTGGGTCTAAACAATACCCAATTTGCAAGGCAGTGAGTAGGAACATCATCTTGTCCTTCCACTGCAGGAAATTCGTGCCATCAAATCGATCAAGCTTCATGCTATCTTGATTCAGGAGCGTCTTTAAATGCATCACAAATATTCCTTACGATGTTGTTAGAAGATGGATACAAGAACAACAAAAAGAATGAGCAAAATTAGGAATTTCTACACTAAATATAGCAATAAGGATTCTTGGAACTTCTAACTTTACAAGGTTTCATTCTTATCTTGACAATAGTCTAGAACTATTAAGTGTGTAAGAGGATTGTAAGAAGAGATGTAAGAGTGAGAGGCTTTTTGGTGAATAGAATGATGATTTCTTGTGGAAGAAAATCTCCTTCCTTTTTGATCTTAGGTATGACTGAATTTAGGGAGTGGGATTGGCTAGAATAGGACAAAATTTTATCATTTGGTTTCTACATAATTTTCTGCACTTGTTATTTTGTTGAGTATTTATCTAACCACAATTTCTTCTTCATTCTCTTACCCCAAATGGTGCCATATATACAATATATATATATATGTATATATATATATTTCTGTTTCTTCTTTTTGAAGTTATTTATTATGTCCTACTGTTTTTCTTTTATTCAAGTGCTTTTAATTTCTTGTGTCATGTCTTTTTATTGGATTTAATTTAGTATAAGGACTTAAGTTGTTACCTACTACTTTATTTAAATCTTATCGTATGTTCAAAAATGTTTATTACATAGTTTCATCGTATATCGATATTTTGGTTATCTTATAGTTTGGTTAATTTTTCCGAGCATTTTTAACCCCGATATATATTACCGATTTCCTATTAAATTTCTATTCAAAATTTTATTCCATCAAAATTTTATCGATATCAAACTTTTATTTTCTTTTACACTATATTTCTTTTTCTACCAACTCAGAAATGTGGGTCATAATAGTATGGCTAGCGCAATCTCAAGACGCGAGTTACAATCTGGTCGAGCTAGGTGGGTGGATGGCTGGGTTGAGGTGATGTGTTTTGCTGGACTGGTGCTTGGCCGAGCTGAGGTGATGGGAGGCCGGGCGGCTTCTGAGAAGACTTTAGCTGTTGTAGTGATTTGTTAATAGGCTGAGCTGGGTTGTTCAGGATTAGACGAGATGGACCCAGGTTTTCTGCTAGACTTTTTTGTGTGGGGGACGGTGGACGTAAGTGTTACATTTGAGGCTGTGCTGAGCTTGGATGAACTGAATTGGGTTGTGCGTGCCGAGCTGAAGGATTTGATGGAGTTTTCTGTGCAGCTTACTTGTGGGTTGGTGCACTGTGGCTGAGCTGCTTATATTTTCTGCAAAACATCGGCAGTCATTCGTATTCGGCCTTCTGCACTATCGTGGTGCCATTCGATAGTACTAACTCCACATCGGTTATCAGCTCCTTGCTGAGATCAACTTCCACTGCAGCACGTGCATAGTTCCATGTGCTTCTATTGGCCGTGAATTGGTCAGCATACAGCGGTGTGCCGAGCTGAGAATAGATTCTGGATAGAACCTGGTCAACCTAGAGCGTGACTGGTAGGTTGGAGAATTTAACCCAAACTTGGACTTGCGCCATTTCAGTTGCACCAAACGTGAAGAATCTGAGCATTTTCTTAAGAATAAGAGATCTACTATACACAAAGTATAGTCCAGCACAGAGTACCTCTTTCATCTACTTGGGTCACTTAAATTTGAAGATAATCCATCCAGAAGCATGGAACTCCAACTTTATGTTTAACCTTCCAAGAGTTGGAGAGGTTATGCACTGCTTGTTGGCCTAGAAATCTTCCAACGAAGCAGCCTACAAGACAATGATCTACCTCCTCGTCGTTGCTCGGTTCATCAATGTTGATATACACCTGGCCTGGGGCGCTCACTTCTACCTTTTTAAGCCTGAGGCCATGCTCAGGTTTTCGGTTGTTCGCAAATAGTGTATTCCAAGATCTGCCTTGGGCTGGCTGGCCTTCAGGCTGAGCTGATTGGGCTGTGCGGCAGGCAGACGATGATTGTCATTTTTAATTGTTGAAGGGTCAACTCTTGCAGCAGCAGGCTGATAGGTTGGTGGGGGAAAGTCCAACTGGCTTTTGTGGATTGGTGGAAGGGAGGAGAGAGGTTTTTGAGGTCATGTGAGGCAGGGGTGGTAGTTGGTTGACTAATAGCTGCTGTCACGTCATTCAGGTTTTTACCCACTCAGTAATACATGTTTCCAGCGTCTCCTTCCTTCGGATTCAAACTTGACGATCCGAAGCAGGTCTACCGACCTCCTTTTCCTAGTGAATTTGTTGGGTTTTGCCATGAGGGGTTCCTTCTCCATCCGTGTTTCCATAAAAAGAGAACATTTCATTATCTTCGACTTCTTCCTCGCTTGAAGAGAAGTCTTCAACATCCTCAGCAGCATGAGGGGGATGTCATCTGTTTGGACTTTTTCTTTCCACCCGTGGCAGAAAAGGTGGTGTTCTTGCTAGACCTGCTTCTTCTTTTATTTTTCTTTTTTGTATGCAACAGTTACACACGAGTAAATTGATGTAATTCGGACACTTTTTCTTTTCCTTCAAGAAATATAATAATCTTTATAATTCAGCTAGTTCGAATTAATTACCTAACGGTTATTAGGGTTTACAAGCAAAAGTTATCATTTTCTTTTGGGAACACAAACACAATTCAGAGGGTTATATATAAATACATAAAAACGTCGCAAGGAGTACTGACAAGTGTTAGATTATCGTGCTACCTTAAGGTCTTTCACAGATAAGTTTTGTATTTAAAAGTAAAGAAGAAGAAAACAGAAGGCATGGGAAGTTAAATATAGTTAGTTTTCAACAACTCGGAATTCGTACCTTACGTGCTGATCCGAATTCTAAGGGTTGACTTTTTCTTTTTTAATCTAAGGGTTAACTTTTTTTAATTTTTAAGTCATCATACATACATGGAGAATTTTGCATATAGCAAGATTCAACCTAATATTTTCGTTTTGATGGGTCAACCTTAACCACAGAGTTAGAGACTTTATTGACAAGCGCAGAGTTGAAATAAGAAAATGTAGAATACATGATCCGAAATATTTGGCATACATATAAATTAATTTATGCACTAACACACTAACACGCCATATCTCATTATTGTATATAGATGAATATAGAACCGGGAGTCTCACTGGAAGCAAAATGTCTATCTTTTGAAATGGAGTTATTGTTTGTCTGTCGCTCACCCTCCTCAGACCTTAGCGATAGCTTCTAATGTTGTTGAGATATTATGAGTATGTGTTCTTCTAGTATAAATTATAAAATGCAAGTGCATGGGCGGAAGAATTATCAAGAAAGTTAAAATAATGTATTATTGCAAAGAAACTACATTTTATAATGCTTTATGAAAAATGGACCAAAGTGGTTCCGATATATGCAGTTTATGTTAATCTGTTCAGAACGTGAAAGATCTCTCGTTTAGAGAATCAATTAGTTTATATCTCTTTTTAGTTCTCAAAATCAAATTCTTCAAACGAATCAAAAGAAAAAAAGGAGAATGTCCAAATCCTTGAGATGGGAATATTAGCAACTAGATTAGAACTGAAAACGGCCCTAACAATATAAACGAATAGTGCCGAGTTTGAATTCAGTACTAATTTTATTATATATTAAAAAAAAAATTAGTGGATTTTATATTGATACTTGAATTTGAGTTTGTTCAATCCTGAGATTAGGATTCCAGTGTTCGCTAAGTATTTTCGACTGAGTTTTATGTTAGATAAAAGCTTGACTAAGAAATATAGTTTCTTTAACTTCTTTAATTTTCTTAAAACCCCTACTGATTAAAATAATTAAATTAGTTGATCATTATACAAGGAAAGGAAATTAAATTAAATGTAGCTCGCCGGGTAGTGAGTTAACAAGCTGATGAAATAAGTAAAACATCAAAGGAGTTTTCAAAAATAAAAAACGTAAAAGAACTTAAAAAGTAAAACATAAAAGAAATTAAATGACAGAGGAGACATATATGAAAGTACAAAACATAAAAGAAATTAATTGACATAGGAGATGTTATATATGGCGTCAGATAACATAGGTCTCATTATGTTACTATGCGCATGATAACCTTAAATGTTAACTTTTCAAGTTTCATCTTCGTTAACCGAAAAAAGATTAGCATAAGTTGACGTTTAGTATTTTTTTTGGGGAATGGATCATTTTATTCAATATCAAAGATGAAACTGTACATCACATCAGCTATATTAGCATCAGCTAGTTTGGCTATCCCTATGTCTAATCTTTTCCCATGCTACTCTAATATTTCTTGCTCTATCAAAAATCATACGGGCTACAGTATCTAAGTCCGGACATGTATATTTCTCCTCAAAAATAGCCTTGTTCCTTCCTGTCCATATCAGTTGTAGTGCCTCCCGGAATACATACGGCCAATGTTCCCCTTCCTGCGTGATTACGCCACCGTTCTCCAGATTCTGGTCTATCCATTCAGATACCCCCCCTTGCGTGTTAAAGAACCGTAAGTTGTTAGGTTCCGGTAGTAGTCTGTGCCATAGATGTCGTGCTTTTGGGCAGTCCCGGAGCACATGCATCGTCCTCTCCCACTCATTTGGGCAATGATCGCAGTAGGGCGTTTGCTTTAGGTTCTCTTATATAAGAGTTCGCTCGTTGGTAGCCTATCATGTCGACACTGCCAAAGCAAAAAGTTACCTCTTTGTGGACCTCGCAGCGACCAAATGTTCTGCCACCGGGCCGGATTATCCTCTTCCGTGTCTTGCGTTTGTAAACCGTATGCTGAGGCAACCGAAAACCTTGCATTAGTTGCACCCCCCACACCATGCGCCGGTCAAGTCCTTCCTGGCTTAGCGTAAGCCTACTATCATCTGTTAGTCCCATTAGCACAACTGGTATGGCTGCCAGAATACTCCGCCAAGTATGGGTTGTGGCCTGTCTTGGAGGGGACGTCCGCATAGGGCACCCATATTTAGCTTTCAGTACTTTGACCCACAAAACATCTAATCTAACAATAGTCGTCAAAGTAGCTTTGCAACTAAGGCTAGGTTCATGAGCCGGAGATTCTTAATACCAGTGCCCCCTTGCGACTTCGAACGGCATATGTTGGGCCATGATATGGTGTGTAGCTTACGATCTTCGTTGAACTCCCCCCAAAAGAATGCCCTATTAAGCTGCTCAATGCGGTCAAGAACTCCTTTGGGAATTATTGAAATCTGCATAGAATAGTAGGGGATTGTGGATGCTACAGATTGTATTAAAACATTCCACGCCGCTTTGGACATAAGCCTGCCTTTCCAGGATGCTAACTTGGCCTTAACTTTGTCAACTAAATAACTGTAGGTGGCAGCGGGACACACGCCCATGTAACAGTGGTACCCCTAAGTCTGTTCCCAAATTGTGCGTGATGGGGATCCCAACCCTATGTCTATAATCTCCGTGCGCTTTCTCGGGACATTTGGACTAACATACAGCTGCGATTTTGTAATACTATAACCTTTTGTCCAGAGACTCTACAAAAATTCGTCATAATGGCGGACATAACATCCCCTTGAGTCTCCGTTGCACTGCCAAATAACAGCAAGTCATCCGCAAACATTAAGTGGGATATCGCTGGGCCGTGTCTCGACGCCTTAACCGGCCTCCAAACCCCCTACTCCACTGCAGCCCGAATCTGCTGGCTCAGGGCATCCATACACAACACAAATAAGTAGGGTGCGAGGGGGGTCTCCTTGGCGTAGACCCCCGTTGGGGTTGAAAAGCACTCAGTACCTTGCCATCCCAGAGGACGCTCATTCGAACTGAGGTGCTCAAGAACATGATCAGCTCCTCCATGTTGCTGTCGAATCCCACCTTTTTAAGTACAAGCCGCATGAACTCCAGTTGATTCGGTCATACGCCTTCTCCAGGTCGATTTTTGCCGCCATCATTCCCATTCGTTCCACTGGTCTTTCTCATAGTGTGGAGGATCTCCTGGACCACTATAATGTTATCACTCGCTTGCCGGCCTGGAATAAAACTGCATTGGGGCTCACTTACCAATTTATTAACCACAAGCTTTAGTCTGTTCGCAATGATCTTTGATATAATCTTCACAGTCACGTTAGATAAAGATATTGGACGGAATTGGGTCACCTTTTCTGGTTTGTCGAGCTTCGGCACCAGCGTGATGTAGGAATAGTTCATATGTTCTGGAAACTGCTTATTTCGAAACGCGTCTTTGACGAAGCGGATGACAGATTGACCCACGATATCCCAATTCCTTTGGAAAAATATCGGTGAGAATCCATCCGGGCCAGGGCTCTTGTAGGCACCCATCTGGAAAACTGTATTATAGCTCTCCCCTTCACTGACCGGTCGATTAAGCATATCCATTTCCGCGCTAGATAGATTCGGATAGGTTAGTTGTAGATTATCAAGATTAACTGTTTCATGCTCACAATATAGGTCCTGATAGAATTTAGCCACCATCCTTTGGAGCTTCGCTGGGTCGTCCACCCATGAGTCTTGGTCATTCTTCAGACGAACGATTTGTTTCCTTCACTTTCTCACAATCGCGTTGCATGGAAGTACTTAGTGTTGCGTTCCCCTTGAGTAAGCCAGTTTAGGTGAGCCTTTTGCATCCAATACACTTCTTCTTGATGTAGTACTTCTTGCAACTCCTCCTTCAAGTGATTATTTAAATGGAATAGGAAGTTGGAGGGTCTGTTATACATTGCTGTTTGAATTCCTGAGAAGCGAGCCAAGGTACGCTTCTTCCTCGTGTTTATACTTCCAAATACACTACTGCGCCAGTCCGTAAGATATTGGGCACAGTCACTGAGCAGGGTATGGAGTGGCCTGCCATTCTCGATCCACTTACTTGTTAGGAAGTCTTTGAAACGGCTGTGCTCAAGCCAACAGGCTTGGAAACGGAAGCCTTGCATCCCCCTCGATATCACAGTTCGCGGGTCCACCTGAAGTAGTAACGGGTGGTGGTCGGAGCTTGTCATAGGTAAGTGATTGTAGCATCGCTTGTGGGAATTTGCGGCTCCATTTTGCGTTGCAAAAGTTGTAATCAATTCGTTCAAATATTTGTCCCGCTCCCAATCGTCCGTTCGTCCAAGTAAATTTTGGACCCGAATATGGCATATCCATCAGTCCACCATATTCAACGACCTTATAAGAGGGGTGGTTTTCACAACTCTACTGCCACCCTTCTTGCCATGTTTTGTTTTATCTACGTTTCGATGTAAGACATGGTGTTACATCACATGCATACATAATTTAGTAAAATAATTGGCCGTTTTTTTGATGGGAAAGGCAGCCATATTGCCAGTCTAATGGTTTTATCAAAGGAGGGCTAAAGTCTAAGGAACCGTATCAAATTGATGGTTTACTATAACATGGGGTCCAATAGAGTAAAGTACACATAATTTTTTGACTTTGGAAAATGATGGAATAAAGTAAAATGACTTACTAAATTGGCTGCGATTTTTATATTGTAGAGTAGTAGTTGATCGACACAGTCTGACCCAATTTTCATTATGTGGGAAACAACCTCTGTGTCATTTCTAACACACGAGCATGGTTGCGTACATCCGACCATCTATACCTCGACATAGACAGGAGTCTTTAAGACAATAGAGTAATATTGTTGTATTATAATGTGGGTATATATGTTTTTTCAACTGCCATTCTTTCTAAACTTTATGGGTCAATCCTTCACAAATGGAAGCGTTACCATAATTTCTAAAGTTCATCGAGCAATCCTTTCAAATCGGAGAAGTGGAGACGTTATTTGCACTCCGTTCCTATTTTGTCTTTGGTGTTAATTATGCTTGTTATGCGTATTATATCATATCGATCTATTGGCAAGGCCCTATGTGATTTACATTTTTATTAAAATTTCTTCATCTATGGATAATAATTTCGTCATACCTTCGTCAATTATTGACCGAATTAATTTGAAAAGATTTAGAAACTTATCAATGAAATCAAGATGTTAGTAAATTAATTTGGAACGAAAGTGTCAGGTGGCAAATCGATTACTTCCTTTTCATATACGCAACTTCCTAATCACATTCATCTACCAGACCAAGCAAACAACTATAAACTAACAAAGACTGACTGGTGGATTCATTTTACAAATGACTTTCAAACAACTGGTAAGCTTGCTACTTTGTAACTTTGAGGTCACGGGTTCGAGTTGCGGAAACAGTCTTTTACAAAAAGTGTAAAGTAAGACTCTCGTACATCACATCGCGAAGCGATCCGACCATCTTCAAACCTTACGCCAACGTGAGAGGGAACGCATAGTCATTCCATTAGTATCACAATCATTTACCCAAACTCTTCCAAAAATCTTCTTACTCTTCAGTTCCAAATTTAACCAATAACAACAACAATTATACTCAGTATATCCTAACGACAACATTAAATACTCTTTCACGAATCTTTATTACTCCTCTGCTTCAAACCTAACAATATTCTATCAAAGCTGCTAACCATTTTTCTGGGAAAAAAGAAAAACAGAGAGATAATCAGAAAGCAAAAAAGCATGGATCTTTTGAAGCCCATTGCAGCAAATGGATGCCCTATCTACAAGGCAAAAACCCCAAACAAATTTTCATTCTCAGTTCATGTCTCTAAAAATACTCATCTTACAACTATTTCAGCAAAAAATATTACATCAAAGAGGAATCTCCACTTGGCTCATTCAAAATCTTCCCACACCATCTACCCGCATATCATCTCAGGGTTGCAAGATGATCAAGAAAAGGATCGCAAACTCGAGCAGAACCCAAGAGTTCCGCCTAATTTACCCCCTCTTACTCCATTGGGATTCTTGGAAAGAGCTGCTACAATTTATGGAGATTGCAAGTCCATTATTTATAATGATACTAGCTACACATGGTCTGAGACATATATTAGATGTTTGAAGATGGCTTCATCGATTGTTAATTTTGGTATCAAGAAAGGCGATGTTGTATCCGTGGTGGCACCAAATATCCCAGAAATGTACGAGCTTCAATTCGCGGTTCCAATGACTAACGCAATCCTCAATTGCATGAACACCAAGCTTGATCCTCGCACCATCTCAGTCTTGCTTCAGCATAGTGAATCCAAGCTCATTTTCGTCGATTACGAATATCGTTCTTTGATTCTTGATGCCATTTCTCAATTCCCATCACACTTACAGACTCCTATCTTGGTCCTTATAGATCAAGAAAATAGTCAAGAAAACTATTCAAGTAGATTCCAAGACACGTACCAAAACATGGTACAAAAAGGGGATTCAGGGTTCGTGTGGATCCAACCCGAGAACGAGTGGGATCCCATGACCCTGAATTACACATCTGGGACAACTAATAACCCGAAAGGCGTGGTTCATAGCCACCGTGGACGGTTCCTAATGGCTGCTGATACATTGTTCGATTGGGGTTTGCCTAAACAAGCTGTTTTCTTATGGACGCTTCCTATGTTCCATGCAAATGGGTGGTCTCTGAGCTGGGGAACGGCGGCCGTCGGCGCCACCAATGTTTGCCTCCGAGATATTCATGTAGAGGCTATCTATGAGGCTATTAAGAAGGACAATGTCACCCATACGGCCGGCGCCCCATCCGTGATCAACATGTTAGTCAACTTTCCAGGTAATGACATTTTGGCATAGTCAGGCCTTCTTGGTCAAAGTAATGGTTTTCTCCGAAGAATGATACATACATACATATATATATATATATGTATGTATATATATATATGTATGTATATATATATATATATATGTATGTATATGTATATATATGTATTTGTATATATATATGTATGTATGTATATATGTATGTACATGTATATATATGTATTTGTATATATATATATATATGTATGTATGTATGTATATGTATATATATGTATGTAGATATATGCATGCATGTACGTATGTATACATGCGAAAAACCTTTAGGTCTAGTGGTTGAGTAGCATTTATATCATTCTCGGGTCTCGAGTTCGATTCTCTGTTAGGTCCCTTAGAACACACTAGAAGGGGGGGTTGAATAGTGTGTTCACCAAGTATGGATATTTTGTGGCTATTTTTCGTTTTTGAGTGCAACCAATACTTGGATGTGTTCTTTAGAAAGATAAAACTTGAAAGACAAGAAAGAACACGAGTATGTATAGAGGTTCAAGTCAAGAGACTCTACTCCTCTACCTTCTTGGTGTTTCACAAGAAGGATTTTGAAATGGGGATTGTTATTTCTTTTTGGGGGAAACAACAATCAAAAACGAAATCAAGAAATACAAACTAGGCACCTTGCCTAGACAACAACCAAGAGATCTAACACTTTGAAGTCTTGCCTCCAAAGATCTTCTTTGCCCTCAAAGAAATCTTGTAGGGAGAATAGTGCACCACACACTATCAACAAACCCTTCAAAGTTTAGAAATCTTAAACAAAGAGCACCCTTGCTCCTTGACCAACAATCTACCAAAAATCTCTCACAGAAAATCTCACCAAGAAGAAGACTCTTCTTCTTACAATGATCACTCTCAACAATAAAGTAAAAGTATACAAAGATTTACAACTATTTTGAGAGCTTGAGCTTGAGAGCACTTGAGAGCTTGAGAAGTAGAAAGTTGGAGAAGAAGAATGAACCAAACCCTTCTTTTATCAATCTTCAAGAAAACTTCCCGTTTGAAATCTTCTGCCCAGCCAATAATGGGATTTGGCAGCTTGTGAAGGACTGCAGCAGTCTTCAAAAACAGTTCTTGGCATGTAGCAACCATTTAGAAGAGGATTCAAAAACTTTGGCCAAGAATAGAAACCTGGGATCTCTGAGTGTAAGAGAGAACCTGCTGAAACAACACTAAAAGAGGAGGGTACAAAGAGTCAACTGGTTATGAAATGAAGCAAAAAGGCATTTGTACCGTTGAGCACATGAAGCGCTTAATCTGTCCAAAGAATAAGCGTTCAAAGTGGGATGAAGCGCTTAATGTGAAAGAGAACATGCGTTCGAAGTCACATTAAGCGCCTAATGTTGGCAACTGAGTGCGTTCGAAGTGACATGAAGCGCCTCATGTAGCACTTCATGCTTGTTCGAACTAAAACTGACATTTTCTCAGAACCAGGCCTTGGGAAAGCGTGCTTGTTCAGAGAAAAGTACTTTTGACTTGGTGAGACACTTGAAGCGCTTAAAGTAGCGTTCGAAGTGTACGTATATTTCTTCAGGACACATGAAGCGCTTGATGTAAGCGTTCGAAGTGTCCTGACTTTCAATACAACACATGAAGCGCCTGATCAAGGCGTTCGAAGTGTTCTGATCATCACCAAGACACATGAAGCGCCTGAAGTGAGCGTTCGAAGTGCACTGACTTCAAACCATCAACTTGAAGCGCTTAAACATTATTTTCAAGTGCCAACCTTGTGCAAATCATCAAAACTAAATCACATTCTAACATTCTCCCTCTTTTTGATGATTTCACAACATGCAACATTTTAATTTACTCCCCCTTAGCATATGCTCCCCCTCACAAAGTGCATTTAAATTTTTTTAAGAGAAATACCATATAGTCCCAAAAAAAACTTTACTTAATAGAACACTGATCATTACATCTATCCATAGCAGTAGGAAAATCCAAATAACATTCAGGGACGGAAAAATTTCTAGGCAATGCAAAAACAGATTTGAAAAAGTCAGAAGGAACCAAAAATCAGTAACCAACTACATTCCACCACCAGATCCAGCACCACTTCCACCAGGATGCTGCAAATCACCAAAATTGAAGGGACTTGAAGCATACCCCGCAAAACCACTCACTTGATGGCCACTTCCACCAGCACCACTTCCACCAGCACCAGTTCTTGTATCTCCAGCAGCAGCAGTGTTAGCAGCAGAGTCTCCCCCTAAATCATCAAAATCAGAGGGAAAGGATGCCCACGGCATTTGTTGGAGAATAACGTCCTTAAGGACGCCAAAACGATACTCATGACGCGCATTGCTAAGCTGAAGGTGCTGAACAGACTGTTCCAGAGATTGAATTTGAGTACGCAGCTGGTCAATGGTACTTGATTCAACATTTTCTTGAGGCTCAGCTTCTGCCTCATCATCAAGACCAGGAATGTTTGTGGCTTTACGTTTTTGAGAGTCGATGGCTTGGACAATGTTGTAGTTACTGTAATAGTCCGTGTTCGCCACCGAGGTGAGTTCATTATCAGGAATGACAACACCTTTGGACTTGAGAAGAATGGTGATGAGATTGGCAAAGGGTAAGGCCTTGGAAGCTTTCCGAAGAGCAGAAAACATGACCTCAACCATAATCCAGGCAAAATTTAGTTGGGTTTGATTTTTGATGCGGTAAGTGACGTAGAAATCCATGTTGCTTGGATTTCTTGTCGACTTACCATTCACACAGTAAGTGACAATGGCTAACAAGATGCGATCAATGAGAGCCATGTTTTGGGTCTTTCGGGAAGGAAAGAACCCCAGATCGAATTTCACATCTTGTTCAGGAATTCCGTATTTACTGCTCCAGTCAAATACGGAAAAGTCACTTAGGCCTTCGTTGCGGATGCGGAGAATTTCACAGATTTCGGGAATAGAAAAACTGAGGGACGTACCATCAACAACAGTGTTGAGCAAGAAGGATTGAGATTCAGATTGTGGGGTAATCCACAGATTGGCATAAAACATCCGGGTGTGCTCCCGGGAGAAACTGCGCATGTCAAGCCTGGACCAGAGGGAGGTCCAGCCTTGGAATTCGAGCAGAGACACGATCTGATCCATGTGAGTCTCGGACAGGTCACTGAGACTCAGAAGTTTGAGAGGAACAACAGGGCGATTGTTCGTGTGCCATTCTTCAACGAGCATGTTAGAGTACAGAGATAAGTGTACTCCTTTGTCTACAGGGCGAGGAGACTTTTTGATATCATTGTCAAATTTTCTCAACCAAGGAAAGTTTTCCTTGGTTAGCCCTTCACGAATGGTTTTGAGTTCTTCGGGTTCCGTAGTCCCGAGCCCAGCAGTTTTCTTTGTCCTGTGAGTGCGTGGGCGTTTTGACGGTCCTGCAGAGGCCATTTTTGAGGGATGAGTGAACAAGCTTTGGGATTTTTGAAAGGAAGATGAAGGCTTGAATGAATGGAGATGAAGGTTTTGAGAGAGAATTTATAGTAGGAGATGAGGAAGATGAAGAGGTAGTGGGAGTAATTGATAGTAGAGAGTGGGAGAGGTGGAGGAGAGAAAGGAGGAAGATGAAATGAATTTGAGAAAATGGAGAAGAGATGGTGGAGATCGTGGGAAAGAGGGAAAGAGAAAGACTGGCGCAGGAGTTGATGGTCATTGAATGGCGCGAAAACTGAAGAGACGGCGGAAATGACAGTGAAGAATTAGGGTTGAAGCGCCTCAAGTGACTTCGAACGACTTCATACAAACAGATGAAGCGCTTAAAGTCACATCGAACGAGTGAGGAAACTCAGATGAAGCGCTTAAAGGTCACATCGAACGAGTGAACAAACTTGGATAAAGCGCTTGATGTCACTTTGAACGAGTGACATCCTTAACATCAAGCGCTTGAAGTGATATAGAACGCCTTAACAATCTAAGATGAAGCGCTTCATGTCTACTGATATTGAAAATTTTTGAAATTTTCATGCTCAAAACTCAAGATGGTTTTGTCAACCCATATTGAGCAACCCCAACCTACTTCTTATAGATAAGAATACATCACTAGGCAAGGGTTTCGTGAAAATGTCCGCAAGTTGGTCATGTGTAGGAACAAATTCTACACTTACCAAGTTCTTTTGTACACAGTCACGGATGAAATGATACCTCACTTCAATGTGCTTGGTCCGACTATGTTGGACGGGATTTTGTGCAATATTTATGGCGGACGTGTTATCACACAAAATTGGCACCTTTGAGAAGTGAATATTATAGTCATTTAACGTGTTAGTCATCCATAACAATTGTGCACAACACGAGGCGGCCGACACATATTCGGATTCCGCCGTAGAGAGAGACACACTGTTTTGTTTCTTGGAAGTACCAAGAAACGAGACAATCTCCAAGAAACTGACAAGTTCCAGAGGTGCTCTTTCTATCAACTAGACTCCCCGCATAATCGGAGTCACAATAACCTCTTAAATCAAAACATGCATTCTTAGGATAAAATAAACCAAATTTCAAAGTACTTCTAAGGTATCTAAGGATGCGTTTTACCGCAATAAAATGCATCTCCCTAGGATCACTTTGAAATCTAGCACATAAGCATACCGCATGTAAAATATCGGGTCTACTAGCAGTTAAGTAAAGTAGACTACCTATAATGCCACGATACAAGGTTACCTCGACATGTTTTCCTTTTCATCCTTGTCAAGCTTTGCACTTGTGCTCATTGGAGTGTTCACCTCTCTTCCTTCACCAAAATTGTACTTTTTGAGCAAGTCTCTTGTGTATTTGGCTTGGGAAATGTACACACCATCATTTGGTTTGCTTGATTTGTAATCCAAGGAAATAGTTTAGCTCGCCCATCATGCTCATCTCGAACTTCACCTTGCATAAGACTAGAAAATTGCTCACAAAGACAATTGTTAGTAGCACCAAAAATAATATCATCAACATATACTTGAACAATTAAATGATTCCTACCTTGTTCTTTTATGAACAAAGTAGTGTCAACTTTACCTCTTGAAAAACCATTATTAAGAAGAAAAGTACTTAACCTCTCGTACCAAGCTCTTGGAGCTTGTTTGAGGCCGTAAAGAGCCTTTTTAAGTTTGAAGACATGATGTGGTGAATCATGACATTCAAACCCGGGAGGTTGTGCAACATACACTTCCTCTTGAATAACACCATTCAAGAACGCGGATTTAACATCCATTTGGTAAAGTGTAAAATCTCTATAACAAGCATATGCTAATAACATTCTAATAGCTTCAAGTCGTGCTACGGGTGCAAATGTCTCATCAAAATCAATACCTTCTTCTTGACGGTATCCTTGAGCAACTAACCTAGCCTTGTTTCTAGTGACATTACCTTGATCATCCATCTTGTTACGAAAAACCCATTTCGTACCAATAATAGGATGATCGTGTGGTTTGGGAACTAACTCCCAAACATCACTTCTTTCAAATTGGTTTAATTCTTCTTGCATAGCCAAGATCCAATTTTCATCAAGAAGTGCTTCTTTAATATTTTTAGGCTCTATAAGAGAGACAAATGCATTCTCTCTATATTGCCTTCGTGTGGTGATACCTCTATTTGGATCACCTATGACTAACTCTTGAGGGTGAGAACTTTTGTGCTTAAATGATCTAGGAAGATTGGATACATCACCTCCAACTTCCTCTTGATCATGTTCCGGAAGAGATGAACCTTCATTATCATCATGAACCTCATGTTCCGGAATTTTTGATGCATTTTCTACATTTTGTGAATCAACATGAGTAGAGGAGACACTTCTACGTGGCTCACTAAGTTCATTTACACAAGGTGGAGGAGTGCCTTCGAGAGGTTCAACTCTCAAGTCAACGAAGATGTTTCCATTTGGAGGATCATCAACGATTTCTCGTTGAGGAACAACCATAGGAACATCCTCAAAAATTTCTTCTTGAGGAGTCACATCTTCATCCTCTACACAATCCTCATTAAGTTTAGGTTCATCACTAAGTGACTCATTAAACTTAACATGGATTGATTCTTCCACCTTTTGACTCCTTTTGTTGAAAACACGAAATGCTTTGCTATTTGAGGCATAACCTAAAAAGATGCCTTCATCCGCTTTGAGGTCAAGTTTGTCCAAAGTATCTTTGGTATTAAGTATAAAACACTTGCAACCAAAGACTTTGAAATACCCAATGTTGGGAACTTTTCCATTCCAAAGCTCATAAGGAGTCACATTTAGGTATGGTCTCAAATAGACACGATTGATCACATGGCAAGCGGCATTAACCGCTTCGGCCCAGAAATACTTGGGCAATCCGAACTCGTTTAACATTGCTCTACACATTTCTTGTAGAGTCCTATTTTTCCGTTCGGCCACACCATTTTGTTGAGGAGTTCTAGGTGCCGAAAGGTCATGAGAGTATCCTTTGGACACACAAAACCTTTCGAAATCACCATCGAACTCACCACCACGATCACTACGGATGGTTTTGATGGTGTCACCCACATGATTTTCCAATCGTTTACTTAGACTTATAAACTCACTACATGCATCACTTTTCTTAGCAAGAAACATCACCCACGTATAACGAGTATAGTCATCTACAACCACGAAAGGTGTAATGTTTGCCACCCAAGCTTCTTGTTCCAACATCCCCATACAAATCCATGTGAAGCAATTGTAGGGGCTTGGAGGTGGAAATATTTGTCTTGGGTTTGAAACTTGTTTTCACAAGTTTCGCCTTTTGACAAGTGTCACATAAGTCATTGTTTTCAAAACTCATTTTTGGAAGGCCTCGGATTTTATCATTTTCGCAAATAAATTTAAATGTTTTGAAACATACATGTCCGAGACGTCTATGCCATAGTTGCGTCAAATCATTCTTAGCAACTAGACACGATACATTTTGAGAAACCAAATCATTGATGCTAACTTTGTAAATATTTTTGAAACGCAAAGCCTCAAATAAAATCTTTTCTTCCTTTTTCACAACACACTTTGTTTTCAAAAACGTTACCTCATAATTAGCATCACAAAGTTGACTGACACTTATCAAGTTAAACTTAAGACCTACAACATATAAGACATCACTAAGAGAGAAGGAATCGTTACCCACAATACCATGTCCTTTGATTTGGCCTTTGCTACCGCCAAAGTGGACAACTCCTCCGTCTTGCATAGTGAGTCTATGGAAGAGACGTTTGTCTCCCGTCATATGGTTGGAACACCCACTGTCCACGACCCATTTGACCTTCTTGTCTTCGCTTTCTCCATTGAGTGCTAGGGCCTACAAAAGAACCATATGAAGTTGGTACCCTTTTTATTTTGGGTCCTTGAAGGTTAGTTACCTTCATCTCGCCTTTCGGCACCCACACAAGATTCTTATTATTTTTAGCTCTACATACTCTCTCTACATGACCTTTCCTATTACAATAAAAACATGTAGGAGTATGCTTGTGTGTTGGTGCATGCTTGTGCGAATGTTTGTGCATTGGCACATGTCGTGTTTCCTTTTTAGGAACCACCTTCTTTGGAATAGTAGAAGGTTTTTGTTTCACAACATGGACCAAAGGTTGTGATACCTTTGGTGCATTAGCCTTTTGTTTAGGCATGTGCCTTTGCTTCTTCAAGGAGGTTTTAGACTCCTTGATCACTTGTGCTTGTTCCTTTTTATTTCCCTTCTTAGATGCATACATGACACTAGGTTTGACTTTCATGCTTGGTCTAGATGCATCTTTATTCTCTATCTCTTTAGCACCTACCCTTGAATCATTTTTCTTATCCTCAAGGGCTTGAGCACATGATTTCATCAAATCATGTTTCTCTTCAAGTGCAATCACATGCATTGTTAAAAATATGTCATGCTCAAGTTGCAATGCAATGTGATTCTCTAACGTGTCATTGTACTCATTTATGCATGCTCTAAACTCTTTCTTGACACGTTGATATTTTAAATCAAGGAGATCATTTTCTTGTATTAAATCATCTCGTTCATCAATAATTTTATAGTGCGATGAAATATTGCATACCTCCTTGTCATCGTCGATGGCCATTAGTGCAAAGAACTCCTTGTCGAGATCATCTTCCACCACCCCCGTGAGTGCAAGATCATCTCTATCGCCATTGTCGCTCTCGGATCCGGAAAGAAAGCTCTCCCAATGGGCTACCTCCGCTTGCAAAGCCTTCTTCCTTTGGTAGATGGCCTTTTTGTCTTTGAGTTGCGGCTCTTTCACCCGACAATCCTTCATGAAATGACCAAGCTTCCCACATTTGTAGCATTTATTCTCTTGGTCCTTCACTTTGTCCTTGGGGTATCTTTCCTTGACGAACCTTCTTGCTTCGTCACCATTTTTTCTTGCAATACGTCGGAATCTTTTGACAAGAAGTCCGACTTCATCATCCGAGTCCTCCGACTCTACAACCAACGCCTTTGAAGTTTGGCGAATAGGATCATTCTTTTCTTGTGCATCTAAATGAATCTCATAAGTGATGAGATTCCCGTATAACTCGTCCAAGGTGATTGTTTCAAGATCCTTGGACTCCTCGATGGCCGTCACTTTTGCATTCCATTCTCTTCCTAAACTGTTTAGGAAGCAATGGTTTAAATCTTCTTGTTCTATCTTCTTGCCAACCGCTTTGAGAAGGTTGACAAGTTTGGTGAATCTTTGGATAGACTCTTCAATCTTTTCACCTTTGGGGACAGTGAAGTTGTAAAATTGTTTTATCAACTGTCTCCTTTTGGCCTTTCTAACTTGAGAAGTTCCTTCGTGGATCATCTCAAGCTTTGTCCAAGCTTCATGTGCGGATTTGACACCTTGAATCTGAGCTCTCTCATTTGTGGAAAGAGAGCTATTTAAAATAGCAAGAGCCTTGCTATTTATGGCCAACTGGAACTCCTCCTCCGGGGAAGGATCATCAATATCAATGGGAATCATAGATCCTTTTGAGACCTCAACCCATATTCTGTGAGAACAAGAACGCAAATACGTTTCCATGTTTGACTTCCACAGTGGGTAGTTCAAAGGGTCAAACATGGGAACTTTAACATGAACATTTGAGATAGAAGGGAATAGGGTTTCCTGCCTCCTTCTTCTGGAAATATCAGCAATAGGAGAACTCACATCCTCATCAACAGAGGCCTGCCTCCTTCTTCTGGAGGTTTCAGCAGTAGGAGAACCCAAATCATCAAAAACAAAGGGATCCATACTAGAAATGATCAAATCTTGTATTTGGACTCAAATAAGCAAGATGAGGCTCTGATACCAATTGTTAGGTCCCTTAGAACACACTAGAAGGGGGGGTTGAATAGTGTGTTCACCAAGTATGGATATTTTGTGGCTATTTTTCGTTTTTGAGTGCAACCAATACTTGGATGTGTTCTTTAGAAAGATAAAACTTGAAAGACAAGAAAGAACACGAGTATGTATAGAGGTTCAAGTCAAGAGACTCTACTCCTCTACCTTCTTGGTGTTTCACAAGAAGGATTTTGAAATGGGGATTGTTATTTCTTTTTGGGGGAAACAACAATCAAAAACGAAATCAAGAAAATACAAACTAGGCACCTTGCCTAGACAACAACCAAGAGATCTAACACTTTGAAGTCTTGCCTCCAAAGATCTTCTTTGCCCTCAAAGAAATCTTGTAGGGAGAATAGTGCACCACACACTATCAACAAACCCTTCAAAGTTTAGAAATCTTAAACAAAGAGCACCCTTGCTCCTTGACCAACAATCTACCAAAAATCTCTCACAGAAAATCTCACCAAGAAGAAGACTCTTCTTCTTACAATGATCACTCTCAACAATAAAGTAAAAGTATACAAAGATTTACAACTATTTTGAGAGCTTGAGCTTGAGAGCACTTGAGAGCTTGAGAAGTAGAAAGTTGGAGAAGAAGAATGAACCAAACCCTTCTTTTATCAATCTTCAAGAAAACTTCCCGTTTGAAATCTTCTGCCCAGCCAATAATGGGATTTGGCAGCTTGTGAAGGACTGCAGCAGTCTTCAAAAACAGTTCTTGGCATGTAGCAACCATTTAGAAGAGGATTCAAAAACTTTGGCCAAGAATAGAAACCTGGGATCTCTGAGTGTAAGAGAGAACCTGCTGAAACAACACTAAAAGAGGAGGGTACAAAGAGTCAACTGGTTATGAAATGAAGCAAAAAGGCATTTGTACCGTTGAGCACATGAAGCGCTTAATCTGTCCAAAGAATAAGCGTTCAAAGTGGGATGAAGCGCTTAATGTGAAAGAGAACATGCGTTCGAAGTCACATTAAGCGCCTAATGTTGGCAACTGAGTGCGTTCGAAGTGACATGAAGCGCCTCATGTAGCACTTCATGCTTGTTCGAACTAAAACTGACATTTTCTCAGAACCAGACCTTGGGAAAGCGTGCTTGTTCAGAGAAAAGTACTTTTGACTTGGTGAGACACTTGAAGCGCTTAAAGTAGCGTTCGAAGTGTACGTATATTTCTTCAGGACACATGAAGCGCTTGATGTAAGCGTTCGAAGTGTCCTGACTTTCAATACAACACATGAAGCGCCTAATCAAGGCGTTCGAAGTGTTCTGATCATCACCAAGACACATGAAGCGCCTGAAGTGAGCGTTCGAAGTGCACTGACTTCAAACCATCAACTTGAAGCGCTTAAACATTATTTTCAAGTGCCAACCTTGTGCAAATCATCAAAACTAAATCACATTCTAACATTCTCCTCCCCAATTTTTTTAAGAAATATACGTATGTATAAATACATATACATATACATACATACAAATATACACACACATGTTTCTGGATTGTATTGACAGATATATCTTGAATCGTTCAATTTAATTAATAAAGAAGCTAAAAGATCAAATAAGTGATCTTAATATTTTGAAATATTTTATTATTGATGGTAAAACTGATCTGGTAATAACAACAACAACATTACATATTGCCTTAGAGACTCCGACCTATGGCAGGGTATAGGGGGTCGGATGTACGCAATCATACCCATGTGTTAGAAACACAGAGAGCTTGTTTTCCGATGACCTATAATGATGCGTCAAGTTATGTCGATCAACTGCTACTTCACAATATAAGAAGCGAAGTCAATTTAGTGAGTCATTTTGTTTTATTCTATTATATTCCAAAGTCAAGGAAGGATGTGTCCTTGACTCCATTAGAAATAGAAGAAAAAAAACTGATCTAGTAAGAACTTCACAAATAAAGTAAACTATGTGAATATGTTATCAAAGTGGCCTCTAGGTGGCGAATGCTTACTCCAGTTTGTTTATTTAAAACCAGAAAAAGAAGTTACATATAAACTTAAGTCCTAAAAGTCTTCTTCAACAGGGAAGGAAAGAAACCCCAAAAGTCAGACCCATAAAATACATTATCAGATGATAGACTGACAAGGACATGGACTTATACTTCATTGGGATAGTTTCGTTAGCTTAAACTAGGAATTTCGCATGTTAAATTCACTGTTTCATACATTTTCAAGTTAGGCCAAAAATAAAATGTGGAAACATAAAGTTTACTTCCGTCCATGATCGTTTAGTTGATGCATTGAATCTCCGAAAACCCTCTAAAAACAAACCTTGGGGAAGAAAGGTCTTACCCTATGACTATCAGTATGCTTGAAAGCTCGGATAAATAGAGTATCACATGCTCTGTATTTATAGGCTAGGTTAGGAGGACCCTTTCTATATTTAACCGATAATTGCCTAGGTTAGGAGGACCCTTTCTATATTTAACCGATAATTAATTCCTTACAGCAAAAAAGATATAATGAATGTAAATCAATCAGCAAGCAAATCGTTTAATTAATGCAGTCGATAATAGCAACGTATCTGGCACCGTCAATATCAGCAATGTATCTGGCTAATAAAATGTATGAATATATTTACACATGTGATCCATCTTAATAATTTGTAAATAATCTACAAGATTCAAGAATCAAACATAATTAATTAAATTAATTCTTACATTCTGCCACTTGGATCACACACATTATAAGTGACAAAACAATACGGCCATAAACTTGATTGTCACTTGAATTTACTGACTGTCAAACTTTAGATAGAAAATACAACGCATGAATCATGGTAGTCATGCTCTAACGTCAAACACTCCTTCCCTAGAATTATAATGCATGAGATGTTCAATCAAATAAAATGAATGATTTAATATAAATCATCTCAATGGGTCCACGTCTATGGGTCAAACAGATCACAATAACCTTAAATACACATACTCAAAAATTAACAAAGTCTAGATAAAACATAAGATCGTAGAACAACAAAATCAAGGAGATCTATGGATATAAGCAGCATGATCCAAGAAAACTTTAAGCGGCAATCCTTTAATCATATGATCAGCAACCATTGATTTCATACTAATGTGTTTAATTTATACTTCTCATTGCTTGACATGATCTATGACATTCAAATACTTTGTGTCGACATGTTTAGTGCGACTATCACTTTTATTATTTTCTGCAAATAACATAGCAAATAAATTGTCGTAGAAAACCTTCATGGGACCGGCAATAGTATCGACAACTTTCAGACCAGTGTTCAAATTACTCATTCGTAAAGCCTGTGAATTAGCTTCATAGCATTTTTAGGACACTCGTCTAAAATGAACTTTTATATTATGGTAATAGGTGACACAATGGATGTGCAATGTTGGATACCAAATCTCACAAGTACTTTGTTAATATATGCTTTCTGAGAAAGGCCAAGTAATTTGCTTGTTTTATCTCTGTGAATCTCTATGTCGATGACATAAGAGGCTTTACTCATGTTCTTCATATCGAAGTTCATAGTGAGATATCGTTTAGTCTCATGTAATAAACCAACATTACTGCAAGCCAACATAATATCCTTCACATATATGACTAAAAAATGCTCCCACTGATTTTAAGGTATATACATTGATCAATATTGTTCTCTACATAAGCAAATGAAGAGATTACCTCATAAAACCTAAGTTTCCATTGATAGGAATCTTATTTAAGCCCATATATAGATTTATTCGATTTACAAACCAATTAATCATTATCAGAATGTAGTTTTCACATTTATTGTAACTCAAGATCAAAATGAGCTAACAAGGCAATGATTATTTAAAATGAATCATTCTTTGAGGTTGCAGAGAAGGTTTCATGATACGCAATGCCTTCCCTTTGAGTGAAATATTTGGCGACAAGTCTGGCTTTATAACGTTCAATGTTACCAAATGAGTCTCTTTTGGTCTTAAAGACCTTTTTGCATCTCACCACAGAGGCTCTATTTAGTAACAAGACGAGGTCACAGACTGGTTTTTTTAGCCATTGAATCCATCTCTTTCTTCACAGTATCGTACCATTATTATAATTATACACTACTGATGGCTTGTGAAAATGAGATAGAGTCATGCTTTTGTCCATGTCCATACAATGCTTTCCATTCTATCGATTTAGATATGTTTAAATCTTTTGTGCCAAAGTCTTGATGAGTTTTCATTGATAATACAACATTTTGTACTTTTTCTGTGAAAAGCGTATTCTCTTATAAGCGATCTAACTCAAGTTGAATAGAAAATCTTTTGAATTTGGAAGAGCCAAAGGTTTTATTATCTTTCAAAAAGTTTATAACAAAAAGATGAGAATTGAAACAATATCCAATAATCGAAATTCTAGAAAGATAAACTAAATTTCTTTAAAAAGAGAACATAAATTTTTTTTTCTAAATCAAGTTGGAAATCGGTCTTCAACATGAGCTTGTAAGATCTCACTCATTCAACAGTAGAGCGCATTTGGTTTATAGGATAGAAGCATTGCTCACTTTCTTTTAGCTTCCTTAGGTTTAGAAAACCCTGAATGGTTTTTGCAATATGAGCTGTAGAACCACATTAAATTCACCATGGATTATCAGAAACCTACATATAAATTCATGGCACACAAAGAAAAGATTACTTCTCTTCTCTAGCCATCCCTTATACTTCAGTTAATCCTTATTCTAGTGTCTCTTTTTCTTGCAAAAATGGCAATTGTATTTATCGCCAATTTTTCTTCACCTTTGCCCTTTTTTCGCATTCTTTTTAAAATGAGTCATAAGATGCACAGTATCAATAGACTCATTCTTCAACCTCTGCTCCTCTTGAACACATAGTCAATAGTTCATTGATTGAAGTATAATATAGAAGGAGAGAGTTTATTCTGAAATGCACCAGGAATGACTCCGAGATTTCAACCTTAACAGAGCCCAGTTTAGCAGCAACATGCCTCATCTCCATGATATACTCACACACTACATCTTTTGTCAAGGGGGTATATTTGAAAGCCTCTTCATAAGAGTTCTGGCCATATTATTGTCAAAGTTTACAAACTGTTCTTCAATGGTTTTCATGTAAGCTCTGACATTATCAAAATTAGGGATACAACCCTTGATGTTTGGACTTATGCGAGACTTAACGAGCATCATGCTGAGGAGATTAGATCACTTTTAACATTCATAATTCGATCTCTCAAATGGCGTACTTGATCTCGTGAGATTTGCTAGTTTCTCTTCACAGAGTGATAGGTTTAAGTCCACTCAACGTAATGTCAAAAGGATGATATCCTTCCATTTAGTGCAATTTTCACCATGCAACATATGGTATTAGCAGAATCAAAGTAAGCAGTAGTAGGAAGAACTGCATAACTAAAGGAATACAGATCATGCTACAAACAAAAATGTTGAATTAATCGAATTAATTGACATAGTGTGTTCTAAACATTTCTATGGGCGGTGGTTGCACCTCATGCATAGAATATACTTAAAACAACATGAAAATTAAACAACCAATAAATATTTTTGCACATGTGGATGTAGAAAATGTTCATGTTTAATTTTTCCGATTAATAAAACAATTACTTATCTATGGAGCAGAGTCTTATCTTATTAATCAAGACCAAAGGTTTGATGCCATATTTTCTTTATACCATATAATTTTAAGATTTTATGGCTAATCTCAAATTAAAAAAATAATCATTTATATGCCATCAACAAAAGGTTTTGAACAAAATAAAATCGTATTGGTCAGAATATAAACAGTTAAATGAGCCCAAAAAACCTTGGTCAATAGTAAACGGTCAATGGTCAATGGGTCAGCAACTTTGAATGCGGCCCGAATCACAATCTAAATTGGGCCAGGTTTAGATTAAATGGACAAGCCCAGAAACGACCTGATATAAACCGGGTCCGATCAGACTGACAAGGCCCACCCATTCTCCATTTCTAAATTTTCTTGTTCCCTTAATAGCACGTGAACTGCACACGCCTATACTTGATGACCCGCGGCCTTTCAACCGACACATGTCCTGATTCCGCCGTCACCTTTTTATTTCCTTAATGGTGCGTGTATTACCGGCTCCTTACCTGACAACCCGCCACCCTAATGGGATGCGGATTACACGCATCTGTGTGACCTACTTATTCTGCTGTCATTTCGTGTCTAAAAAATGTTGCTTCATTCTACTTGGTTGATTTTAACGACGACAATATGAACCTTGAAAAATCTAACAAGAATCTAAACAAATCCTAATAGCCAAAACAAATCTTAACCAAAGTCCAAACATGTACAACAAGCATGTGAATCTAGACTCATTGGGAAACAGTAATCGGACATTCTGCACATGAAATTAAAAGGCTATACACTCCCACGTAAAACAAAATATCCTGACAAGTTTATATGTATATAAATCTTTCTGTGATGCATATATTCTCAAATACTTTCCAGGTTAAAGACAATTTAAATGCCAATATACATAGTTTTTATATTAGAGGCCTCAAAAACAATAATCTTATAACTTTTGAATAATTAAATTGCATTAAATTATACGAAAGTTTGTTCTCTAACAACATGATCGGAGACTGGATCTCCTCACCCCCTTTTCTCTCACCCCACTGTCCACCACCTGATACGTGGCAGCAAGAGTGGGTGGTGAGGCTACCTCATCTAGCCTCACCATCCACCATTGCTGCCACGTGTCGGGCGGTGGACAGTAGAGTGAGTGAAAAGGGGATGAGGAGATCACATCCCTATGATCAGAGGCTAGTTGATACCAATTATGAGGCAAAATAAAATACGATGCGTATGTTAACTCAATCAGTATAGGAGAAGAAAATATTTCATTGTTACATTTTTTTCGTTACAGCCTCTACTACTTTATACAACCTCTCTTCAACTATCTATGGTAAGCGTATAACAATCAATCCCTAATCTTCCTCTATCAATCTCTACAATTACTACCAAAAATAATTACAATAAATCAATTACAATAATTACAGCCAACTATCTATGGAATGATTTTATTCTCATTTCCTAACACTCCCCCTCAACTTGAGCAAGAGAATCTACAATGCCCAACTTCACCAATGTATCATCGAGCGCCCTTCCAGCCACGACTTTAGTCAATATATCAGCTAGTTGGTCCTCTGACGGAATGTATGGTAACTCAACCATTTTTTCCTCTATCTTTTCCTTAATAAAATGTTGATCCACCTCAATGTGTTTGGTCCGATCATGTTGAACAGGATTCTCTGAAATGCTGATTGACGCTTTATTATCACACATCAACTTTGCCGGAAGCATAACCTGATGTCCCATATCACCCATTAACTTTTTCAGCCATAGCACTTCCACGACTCCTTTTGCTATCCCCCGAAACTCGGCTTCGGCACTTGATAGAGACACTACCTTTTGCTTTTTACTCCTCCGGTTACTATGTTTCCGCCTACTAGAGCAAAGTACCCTGAGGTTGATCGTCGATCCATCAGGCTACCTGGCCAATCTGCATCTGTGTGCACCTGGATGTTTAAGTGCCCATGATTTCAAAACCAGATACCTCACCTAGTGGTCCCTTTTAGATATCACATTATTCTTATAACTGCTTCCAAATGATGATCCTGAAGCTGATGCATGAATTGACTAACCAGTCCAATAGCAAAAGAAATGTCGGGACGAGTGTGTGATAAGTAAATTAATTTACCAACTAACCGTTGATATTTCTCCCGGTCAGCACTGGATCTACCTTCTTCAATTTTCAACTTTTGATTCACCAACATAGGAGCTCTAGCAGGTTTGCAAATCCCAACTTCATCAAGTAGATCTAGAATATATTTTTGTTGTGAGATAAAGATACCATCCTTAGACCGTTCCACTTCAATACCTAAGAAGTACTTCAGATCTTCCAAATCCTTCATTTCAAATTCTGAAAACAGCTGCTGTTTCAACACTGCCATTTCATCAATGTCATCTCCCGTGATAATCATGTCATCAACATAAATTATCAGACAAGTGATCCGAGACCCCTTCCTTTTTATAAAGAGCGTATGATCTGCATTGCCTTGTTTATAGTTCTGTTTCTTCATAAATGTCGTAAACCTTCCAAACCATGCTCTTGGGAACTGCTTGAGACCATATAACGACTTCTTCAATCGACAAACCTCATTTTCTGAAAACCCTTCAGTAAACCCTGGAGGAGCACTTATATATACTTTTTCTTTCAACTCGCCGTGAAGGAAAGCATTCTTTACATCATACTGCTGGAGAGACTATGACTTAGTCGCTGCTATCGAGAAGAGAACTCGGATGATGTCAAGTTTTGCCACTGGTGAGAATGTTTCTGAGTAATCAATACCATATGTCTGAGTATATCCACGCGCAACCAATCTTGCTTTGTATCTCTCAACACTTCCGTCAGCTTTATATTTTATCGTGTACACCCATCGACACCCAACTGGTTGCTTCCCACTTGGTATGATTACTTTCTCCCATGTGTTATTCTTGTGAAGGGCACTCATATCCTCCTTCATTGCTGCACACCATTCTGGTTGACTTAGAGCTTCCTTAATTGTGCTCGGTACAGCAATCTCGCATATTGATGACAGAAATCCTTTAGCACATTTGACCGGATATATCACTCTTTTTGATACCTTACTTGGAGAATATCGAACTGGAGGTTTTCCTCTATTTTGGCGAGGCGGAAGTATTTTGCCCTTGTCTAAAACTCCACATGTGTCCTGCATAGTTTCACATGTAGCTGGGTGCATACTGGGAAATCATTAGGACCAATGGTATTAGGTAAGGAGGACAAAGAAGTAGAAGGGGCTAATACCTGATGCTGCACAATATTCGTCGGAAGAGATTCACTAGGAGGCTCGGAAGTGAGGGCTATATCACTGTCAAGTAAAGCGCAGTCGGCGTCACCTACTTGCCGTGTTAGAACCACTACCGTTTGACTCGAATTATGAAGCCAGTCGTAGGTCTCGCCATCTATCTCCCCCTGAGTCCAAGACGGGGTATAATAGAAGTACTCATGTTCTAGGAATGTGCAGTCCATGGTGGTGTGAATGCGACGAGTACGCGGATTATAACACTGGTACCCTTTTGAGATATGGCATAGCCCATAAAGACACACTTGTCAGCGCACGCATCTAATTTGGTACGTTGGGAAGATGGAATATGGACAAAGACAAAGCAACCAAATACTTTGGGTGGTAATGTGAGAGTGGGAGGAAAATTTGTCTGAGATGCAAGTACAGATAATGGAGTATAATGATTTAAGATCTTGGTAGGTAAATGGTTAAGTATATAGGCAGCCGTGACCACAGCATCAGGCCATAGTGGTTTGGGAACCCGGGACTCTATCATCATGGCAAGAGTCATTTCTAGTAGGATACGATTTTTTCGTTCGGCAACACCGTTTTGTTGTGGTGTGTGCGAACAAGATGTTTGATGCAGGATCCCATGTGTTCTAAGAAAATCTTGAAGACCACTATTAATATATTCACCACCATTATCTGACCGAAGAATTTTAAATTTTGTATGGTATTGTGTATCGATCATATGATAGAAATCAATAAATCGAGAACAAACATCAGATTTGTTTTTTAATAAATATACCCAAGTGACACGGGAAAAATCATCCACAAAAGTAACGAAGTAGTGATAACCAAGTGAAGTGTGATAGGGACTGGGACCCCACACATCAGAGTGAACAAGACTAAATGGAGTCTGGACTCGCGTATTATTGGATTTAAATGTTGTGCAATGGTGTTTAGCACGAGAACATGTATCACAAGATAATGTAAACTTGGACTTAGTTAAAGATGGAAATAACAGTTTCATGTAACCTAGGGAGGGATGACCGAGCTGACGATGCCATAACCAGAGTCTTCTTTCAGCTGTCCCGGTGGAAAGATTGAACCGGCCCTGTTGCACCACGTCTGTCATGTAGTATAGCCCACCCTTCTCAATGCCACGTCCAATGATCATCCTCGAGCGAATATCCTACATTAGGCAAAAGGTGGGATACATAAGAACAACACAGTTAAATTCATGTGTAATCTGACTAATCGATAATAACTTTGATGATAAGCCCGGAACATAAAGGCAATTGTGCATATGTAGAGTGGATGTAACAGAGACGGTGCCACCCCCGGATACTGGAATGAGATTTCCGTTAGCGGTTTCAATATGCGTTTTGGTTGGAGATGTTCGGGTATAAAGTCATGAGAGTCAAAGGTCATGGTGTCAGTGGCCCCATTATCAAGTATCCATGAAAGGTTGGTTATAGTGGGGTCACTATCTTGTGAGGTTGATATGGGTTTTGAGTAAGATGTTAGGGCCAATTTGGAGGTTTCAGGAATATCTGGGGTGCTGATCAAATTTTCTGATGATAAAAGGCTGGAATTGACTAATTTAGAGACAGAGGGGGCGAACTGGACTTGGGACAAAAATATAGGGGTGTCTAGATCATCATGTGAAACCTGCAGGACCAAGGGAGCAATTTCATTAAGGTCATTATAGTCATCTTTATCATTATAAGGGTTGAGAAAATTCTCAACCCTTTTACCTGGCCACCTCATTTCATCTGGCGCTGCCTCTGCTTCTTCGTCTGCTTCATTTTGGCTACCGCTGGCCATGGCCGCCTTCTTGTGCTTGTTCCTTTTCCTGGGCCTCCCTCGCCCTGATGCCTCTTGCCCTCATACCATTCGAGGTAGCCAATTAAGCTGAAGCAGGTTTCCTTTGTATGCCTCTTCTGGCCGCAGAAAGTGCAGATTAGGATTTTCTTATCCTCTATGCGCCGCTGGCTGTTTGAGCGCGAAGGTACTTGGCTTCCACGGCCTCTGCCTTGGCCACCTCCACGTCCTTGTGCAGGGCCTTTGCTAGCGCGTCCATGTGCTGCCAGGCCCTGACCAACCCCCAATGATGAATCTTCTTCTGAGGGGGTTTCTTGTAGCACCATAGAACGTCTTTCTGCTCTGTGTATTTCACGATATGTTGTCACCGAAGATGGTAACGAGTCCCTTTTCAAAATATCATTTTTTCTGTAGTGTATTTTTCATCTACTGCAGTTAAGAATTGATACAACCACGAAGCTTCCATTTTTTTGTTGTATATGTTAATGTCATCTGTGCACGTCATTGGATTTGGTTCATGTGCATCAATTGCTGTCCATAAGTCCTGCAGCCGGTTCCAGCATCCTTCGATGCTTCTTCCTCCTTTTTTAATCAAACTGGCTCTCCTATAAAGATCATAGACTCTGAGGGAGTCAGTTCCTGACCCGTATGTAAGGGTCAGTCCGTCCCACAATGCTTTAGCTGTTGGATAGCGAGTAACATTCACAACGAGGGCTGGTTCAATTGTCTGTATTATCCAAGTAAATACAGAGTTGTCTGCTTGTTCCCAGGCTGGGAAACCCGGATCTGTTGGAGAGGGTGGAGGAGGAACACCCGTAAGGTGAGGTCTCTTCCCCCTCCCAATAATCGCACGCAGCACCAGTGGTGCCCAGATAGCATAATTATTTCCATTTAATTTGACAGAGATTGTAAGATTCTCAGTAGATAAAGGTAATGGTGTATTCGTTGCTGGAGTTGGTGCAAGTTTAGGGGGTGTATTTCGCAGTAAATTCGCTACCTGGACAGCCAGGTCAGCGAGATTTGGGGTTTGAGGCTCATTTGTTTCAGAAGTTGACATGATTTCTATGTGTTTCTGGTGGACAGATGGAGATTAATTGGGCGAAGATGGCAATACTGCACTTGGTATGTCCAGAACTGGCTGAGAAAGGTAGTCTGTCGTTGGTAATCAGGTAATTCGAAGGCAGTGATGAAGCATTTTCTTAGTCTTCACTTAGAAACTCAATTTTCACCGTAATAGACTGTAAGAGTAGGATTGAAACCGCTCTGATACCATGTTAACTCAATCAGTATGGGAGAAGAAAATATTTCATTGATACATCTTTTTCGTTACAGCCTTTACTACTTTATACAACCTCTCTTCAACTATCTATGGTAATCGTATAACAATCAATCTCTGATCTTCCTCTATCAATCCCTACAATTACTACCAAAAATAATTACAATAAATCGATTACAGTAATTACAGCCAACTATCTATAGAATGATTTTATTCTCATTTCCTAACAGCGTATACCGGAGTGAGTGTGTGTGTGTTTATGTGTATACATACATATATATGTAGACATACACTTACAGTATTGTGATTGACATGTTGACGTGGATATGACAAAACATGGGATGTCCACGTTAGTTATTTTATTTGTATATCTATCTTATTGATTAACTACTCTCAATAGTTACTCAGTTTGTGTTGCCTTGACCACTGTTGATCAGGTGCCAAACCGCTCAAGTCCAATGTCCATATTCTGACAGCAGGATCTCCACCACCTGCTGCCGTACTGGGGCGGGCCGAATCTTTAGGCTTCATCATCACCCATGGATATGGCTTAACAGAAACAGGCGGTCTGGTGGTGACATGCGCTTGGAAATCACAATGGAATTCTCTACCAGCGGATGAGAAAGCAAAGATTAAATCAAAACAAGGAGTCAGAAGTGCTTTCTTCACAGAAATGGACGTGGTGGATGGTGAATCTGGCTTGAGCGTAAAGCGAGATGGATTAACAAAAGGAGAAATCGTTCTACGTGGTGGAAGTGTTATGCTTTGTTACCTTAAAGATCCAGAAGGCACTTCAAGGGCCATGAAAGATGGATGGTTTTACACTGGAGATATTGGGGTGATTCACCCAGATGGATACCTTGAAATCAAAGATAGATCTAAAGATATAATTATAAGTGGTGGAGAGAATATAAGTAGTGTGGAGGTGGAGTCGATTTTGTATACGCATCCGGCGGTGAATGAGGCAGCCGTGGTGGCAAAGCCAGACAAGTTTTGGGGGGAGACACCATGTGCATTTGTGAGTTTGAAGGAAGATTTTGAAGAAAAGCCTACAGAGAAAGATGTTAGAGAATTCTGCAAAACCAAGTTGCCACTTTTTATGGTTCCTAGGAGGATTGTGTTTAAGGATGAACTTCCAAAGACTTCCACTGGAAAGATTCAGAAGTTTTTGCTCAGGGAGATGGCCAAGACTTTAAGATCAAATCTTGATTCCTAGTTTTCTGCACATGATTCTGTTTTTATTCGATTGGAGTTGTGACTTTCTATGTTCGCTTCAATGTTTTTTTTTCCTCTTTCAACTTTGCTTCCATTTTCATGGAATTAATATTTGGTGCGATAACCATAGGGGGATCCTTTACAGGGTTCTTTTCTTAAGCATGTCTGTAGTTCATTGTGTTTAATGGTTTATACATCACGTTTTCTTTTATGATGGTTCGATTCTTTATGGATTTATTTACCAATGATATGCTGTTCATTTATCGTGTTAATGGCAGTAGTCACTTTTTGTGTGAATGCGAGGTCAGCCAACTCCTGGTTAACTTAGATTTCTAAATCGTCTATCACATTGCAAATAAAGAGGCTTTAAACTTGGAAAACTTTTCATGGCTAGTGCAATTGAAACGGCAACCAAATCTAGCAAAATACTTCCTTACCACATATTGAAGAAAGAGAGTGGAAATGAATGAAAATGACTTGGAGAAAATCTCCCACAAAAACTATTACGATATTTCTAATTAATGTAATTAGATAGGATGTATATCTTAGATATGGTAAATATGGTACAAATTTATGGTGTATATTCTTGTTGCTCATTTGTAGAGATTTGATTACTTGATTATAGGGATTAGTTAGATAGTGTTTATACATATCATACCTTGTAAACATTTTTCGATAAGGAAATATCATTACGTGATTGCACGTTTTCTTCATGGTATCAGAGCGTCAAATTTGATACTCATTGCCGTCACCCTTATCGCCGCCGACCACTTTTCCGGCGACATCATCCATACGTTTTCAATGGCTGGTGTTGCTCTAGTAACCACCGATCCCAAATCCGCCTACTATCTGCATCCCTCTGACCATCCTGGTCTTCTTTTTGTCACCCAACCATTGGGAGAAAATGGTGAGAACTATTTCGTTTGGCGAAAGGCATTTGTCAATGCTTTGCGGTCCAAGAACAAAGCAGGTTTTGTTGATGGCACTATCCAACGTCCGGATATTGCTTCTGTTAATTATCTCGTTTGGCAACAGTGCAACGCACGGGTGCTTTCATGGCTCTGCAATTCACTAGTGAAAGAACTTCAAGGGGCCGCTGCCCATGCGGAGACCGCCCGAGAAGTCTGGGTCGATTTGGAGGAACGTTTTACACAGGGTGTGGATGCTCGTGTGTATGAGTTGCGCCGTTCCATAGCTTCGCTTCGACAAGAAAGGAGCACCGTATCTGTTTATTATGGCCGCCTTAAGGCTCTTTGGGGAGAGCTTCAGTCCTTTGATGAAATCCCGGTATGTAGCTGTGGACTTTGTACGTGTGGTGTGTCCAGAGCCATGGAGAAAGTTCGTGAGAAGGAGATGGTTTTTGACTTTCTTATGGGTCTGGATGAGACTTTCGGTACGGTACGTTCTCATATTCTGAGTATAGATATCCTACCTTCTCTTGGTCGCGCATACGCAATTGTGGCGCAGAAAGAGAAGCAACGCACTGTAGCCCAGAGCCTCGTCCCACAGTTTGATGCTGCAGCTTTAGCCACCTGGCAGCCATCTCAGGACAGCCGATCGACTTCCTGGCAGCATTCCCAGGAGAGCCGGCCGTCCAGACCCAAGAGCAAGGGGGAGCGTCCGCGGTGCAATCATTGTGGTAAAGTTGGTCATTTACGTGAAACTTGTTTTGATCTAATTGGTTATCCTGCTGATTGAAATCGTAGTCGTCAGAGTAAGGTTCCTACAGGTCAAGGACCATCTCCAGTCGCAGTGGTAGCGAGAGGGATGGCGGCTTCTGCCGCCTCTGACACTTTGGCCACGCCATCCAATTTTGCCGGCCTCACTCTCGCCCAACAACATCAGTTGACACAATTTATTGATGATCTAAATGGAGGTAATTTTGGATCTACTCTGCCGACCACAGGCAAGCCAGACTCGGGTATTGCTTCTTATCTCTCTGCTTCACGGTTCAGTTGGATATTGGATAATGGTGCTAATGCACACATTGTCAATGACTTGTCTATACTTACATCTATTACCACTGATAAGTTAGCCGTTACTGTTCAAATTCCGAATGGTGCACACGTCGCGTTACGTGCAGTTGGGACCGTACGGTTATCGGACACCTTGGTCCTTCATGGTGTTTTGTGTGTTCCGGAGTTTGCATTTAATCTTATTTCAGTGAGTCGGTTGGTGAAAGATTCAAATTGTGCACTGACATTTGGTCCGGATTTTTGTGTTTTGCAGGAGATACCCTCGAGGGAGCTGATTGGAGTGGGTAGGCAGCATGATGGTCTCTACCACCTACTGACACATTCGGCCGCCACAGCACATGCAGTAGTCCAGTCTTCCGCGTCTCTTTGGTATCGTCGTATGGGTCATCTTCCTGTGTCCAAGTTTCGTTTCCTTTCGACCATTCTAGTTAAAAATAAAGATGTTCTTTGTGATGCTTGTAATCGGGCTAAACAGACTCGTTTGCCTTTTTCTGTTAGCACTAGCATTACTAGTCGTGTTTTTGAATTAATACATTGTGACATTTGGGGGCCGTATAAAACACCTAGCCTATCTGGGGCGCGTTATTTTTTAAGAATTGTTGATGACTACAGTCGTAGTACCTGGGTCTATTTGATGAAAGTTAAGTCTGACACTTGTCGTTTCCTGTTGCATTTCTTGCGTTGGGTTCATACATAGTTTGGGCATCCAGTTCAACGGGTTCGTAGTGATAATGGGTTGGAATTTACTAGTCATATCATTCGTGCTTATTTTGCTGAACATGGCATTGATGCTCAGACTTCTTGTGTTCACACACCGCAACAAAATGGTGTAGTTGAACGGAAACATAGACATATATTAGAAGTTGCTCGTGCACTTCGTTTTCATGCTCATTTACCTGTGTCATTTTGGGGGGAGTGCGTTCTTACAGCTGTCTATCTTATTAATCGTATGTCTGCTACGCCAATTAAAAATAAGACTCCATATGGATTTTTGGTTGGACGATTACCCTCTTATAGTCACCTTCGTGTTTTTGGTTGTCTTTGTTATGGTTACACCTATCATGGTCCTCGTGACAAATTTGCTCCGCGTTCTGCGTTATGTATTTTTCTTGGTTATTCACACACTCAAAAGGGTTACAAAATATTTGACATCTCTAGTCGTCAAGTATATGTTAGTCGTGATGTCACGTTTTATGAGGACATTTTTCCATTTTCTGTGCCATCTCGCATTACTTCTGTCTCAGATTATGCTGATGCTTCTCCTCCTTCGGCTAGCTGGGATGTCACGCACCCAGATGTGTTCGTCGAAGCACACCAGCCCACCGCCTCTTCGGATTCTCCTCACCCGGTGCCCATCGACCTCTCTCAGCCGACGGCATCCCCTTCGCCGTCGGCTTCTGCTGAGTCCCCTCACTTGTCTGCTTCGCTACCTCTGTCTCGTAGCATGCGCTCCCGTCAGTTGTCACGTCGTCCTACAGATTTTGACATTACTTTGCCTCCATCTCTTGTGCCATCCGTTGCTACCACCACTCCCACAGCGAACTCCATGGTATTTCTCTTATCTAGTTATCTTTCCTATACTCGGTTATCGCCATCTTATTATGGTTTCATTGCGGCTATCACTGATGGCAATGAGCCAGTTTCTTTTATGCAAGCGGTTAAACATGCTCATTGGTGTGACGCAATGCAGCATGAAATTGCCGCACTTGAGGCTAACAGTACTTGGACAGTTGTTCATCTACCTCCAGGTAAACGTACCATTGACTCCAAATGGGTTTATAAGATCAAGTATCATCCTGATGGTTCTGTTGAACGTTATAAGGCTCGTTTAGTAGCACATGGTTATACTCAAGTTGAGGGTGTCGATTTTCATGAAACATTTGCTCCTGTGGCTAAGTTAGTCACAGTTTGGTGTCTCTTAGCTGTTGCTGTCGCACGTGGTTGGTATGTTCACCAACTAGATGTCAATAATGCTTTCTTACACGATGATCTTACTGAGGATATTTATATGTGTATTCCGCTTGGTTTTGCTCGTAAAAGGGAGAATTGTGTTTTTAAGTTACAAAAGTCTCTATATGGTTTGAAACAGGCTTCACGGAATTGGTATGCCAAGTTTACATCCTCTTTACTTGCACTTGGTTATTCTCAGTCTAATGCGGATCCGTCTCTGTTTCTTTTAACCACCTCATCTTCCATGGTCGTTGTTTTGATTTATGTTGATGATGTTATTGTTGCTGGCAATGATATTTCTCGTATTGAGGCTCTCAAGTCCTATCTTGATCACAAGTTTAAGATCAAGAATCTGGGTCCCCTTAAATATTTTCTTGGAATTGAGGTTGCTCGGTCTCCTACTGGCATGGTCTTAAATCAGCGTAAGTATGTTCTTGACATTCTCACAGAATGCGATCTCCTTGGGAGTCGTACTGCTGCCGCGCCTATGGATCAAAAGGGGCGATTTTTGGATATTGATCCCCTTTTAGATGATCCTGCATTTTATCGTCTTATTGTTGGTCGTTTACTCTACCTCACAGTTACTCGTCCTGACATTTGTTTTGCTGTTAACACACTCAGTCAGTATATGTATGCCCCGCGCAAATGTCATCTAGATGCTGTATTTTATTTGCTGCGTTATCTTAAGCGTGCTCCAGGTCAAGGTTTATTTTTCCCTGCTCAGTCTCAGTTACACCTACATGCTTATTGTGATGCTGATTGGGATGGTTTCCCCATTACACGTCGTTCTACTTCTGGTTATATGGTCTTTCTTGGTGACTCTCTTGTGTCCTGGCGTTCCAAGAAACAGCCTGTTGTATTTCGGTCTTCTGCCGAGGCTGAGTATCGTGCTATGGCGCACGCTACTAGTGAGATTGTTTGGTTACGGCAGCTTCTTTCGGATCTCGGTATTTCTTCCACACGGCCCGTTCCTCTTCGTTGTGATAATCAAGCCGCCTTACACATTGTGGCCAATCCTGTTTTTCATGAGCGTACGAAACATATCGAGATCGATTGTCATTTTGTTCGACACCACTATACCGCCGGCATCATTCATCCATGCAAAGTTATCGGGTCGCACCAATTAGCTGATGGGTTCTCTAAACCTCTTGGCCCCGACTCATTTCGACGGTTTTGCAGCAAGTTGGGCATGCTCGACATTCATGCGCCAACTTGAGGGGGAGTATTACAATATTCCTAATTAATGTAATTAGATATGATGTATATCTTAGATATGGTAAATATGGTACATATTTATGGTGTATATTCTTGTTGCTCATTTGTAGAGATTTGATTACTTGATTATAGGGATTAGTTAGATAGTGTTTATACATATCATACCTTGTAAACATTTTTCGATAAGGAAATATCATTACGTGATTGCAAGTTTTCTTCACAAACTTTTATGGAAAAGCAAATTTCGAACAGATTTTGGAATCTCAAAAAGGAAAGACAAGGCTTCGAAGACAATGTTGAGAGGGAAGAAGGTCATGAGGTTCCAATGGATGAAGTAGTTGAGAGTAAAAGATGATTTGCATGCGCTTAAGAAGCACGTCATTGAGTTCCCACATGAAGCCGAAACTTGCACTACCTATGCCAAGAAATCAGAGACTAATGTGGATCGTCTTGGAAATAAAATGCAAGAGCTTAATTAAGAGCAAGGTTGCTGCTCATGAGTCCAAATTTGCTCGCTATAAGGCAAAAATAAAGGCATGCATATCCTGGATGACCTTCTCATTGGATAAAGTCTAGATGTCTCGGCCCCCTCCCATGTTTTTTGACATTCCTAGTCAGAAACTTATGTTTAGTGTTTTGTCTTGCTTTTGGTAATCTGGCATGGAACGCCTTCATGCCCCTATATTAGTATATCCTTTGTAGGTTATGATTTGCTTTTGTCTTCCATCTTATATATGCTAGTACACATGCTATAATTTGATATATGCTTGAATGGTTATCTATGTCTCTATATCTTTTATGGCTTGTGATTAGTATTCATGTTCTCTATGTGTTTATATGTTCTTTTCATGATTACAAAAAGAGAGAAAATAGTTTGGGATATCGGAGCACATTGCAATTGTTGGAAGCATTTAGTTTGGGATATCGGAGCACATTGCAATTGTTGGAAGCATGTGATAATGCATATTCTTAGAGGTGGCACATTACGTTGAAAGTTTGAGGTATTGGCAGCACATTGTATTTGTTAGAAGCATATAATAATGCATATGCTTAGGGAGACATGAATGTATTTGTTGGTGATAATGCATAGACATAGGGAAGCATGAATGTATTGATTGAGGAAAAGAATATTTTGCAAAATCATAGATTAAGAATTTTGATTTTGACAAAGAAGGACAAAAGTGTCTTTTCAAACTAAAATCTTTCGAAGGTGCTTTATTGTTTGTATTAATTATTTTATTGTGAGAGCATTGGAGTCTAACATAAGATCAAATAAACATATTTGGTTTCTTGTTTATCATTTAGACTTGATTTGAAATTGTAATATCACTTCTTCACCCAAATTTTTTTTGGTGAAAGTTCTTGGGTAGAACTTTATTGAAGAAGTGCATAGGAAAGTAGAAAGCTTTAAGGCTCTTGCTTATATTTGTTGTTGTAATAGTTGTTGCACAAGTTATTATAGCAATTGTTGTAGTATGAGTTTATTGGCCTCTTTCATGCAATTTATATAGTTGTTGAAAATCCACTTTGGAAACGAAAGGGTAATGAAGTATAATCAAAGAAGTTCGAGTCAATAAAAATTTGGTGTGTTCATTCACTATCTCTCATCTCCTTCTTTCTCATTTGGGTCACTATTTTCTGTTGGAGTGAGCTAAACCAAGAAAAAAACGAATAACTGCTTAACCTATTCATACCTCTCTAGACTCTTTGTTCACATACCTAACATTATGTCCATCAATCTTGAAGACTTGTCCGAAAAGTTTCACTCCATCATATAAAGGAAATTTCAGCATCTAGAATAACGAAAGTAAAGTCAAAGTGTTCAGAGTGAACGAGATGATTTTGACCATTAATGCCTAAATGATTATGATTTTGAGATATGTGTGTGAGAGATTGTGATGTGTATGATTTAAAAATCGCGCCCCTGGTCAGAATTTAGAGTTAGTTGCTTGATATATGGTTGAGAGCTGGGGATTTTTTAGAAGCAAACTCTCTATTTTTTGGGATGGAGGTATTTTTTGTATGTCTCTCACCTTTTCCAGATCCTAGCGATAGTTTTTGCTGTCATTTGAGATACACTGGATATGTGTTGTTGTTGTATATATGGTTGAATGCTCAACTTTACGATCATACTATTCAAACTTAGAGCTGAAAGTTCGGCCTTCAGAGTAGAGAATTGTCGTTTGATGATTCTAGATATTGCCTATGAGAGAAGACCACCGTAAGGTCCAAGATTTTATCAACTTTTCCGACCATTGTTTTCCTAAAGGTCAAATATTCAACGTTCTGAAATAGGTATATCTAACACATGTTTCATTCTTTTTTACTTATCAGTTATGTTGATTTATACAAAAAAAAAAAAAAACATATTATGTTGATCCAGATCAACATGGAAATAAACGTGTTGATCTTGCAAAGTCTTAAACAAATTTGCAAATAGAAAAACGTTGCAAGGTGAGTTGAAAAGTTGTAAAATAATGTGCTATAGCAGAAAATGTTTCCGGATAGAAAATCTTCCCTAAGGATTAGGAGCATCAAACAGGTCGGGTTTCGTGTTTTTCAGGTGTCGGGTTTCAGGTTTGAAAGTATCAAAATCATGTCTGACCTATTCTTCGCGGATACGGGAATAGCTACCTAAACCTTTATACATCAGGTCACATGTCGTGTATCAAGTTTACATGCAAACTTGGCAAGCACAGGTTTTTAGATCGTGTTCGGGCTATTTCGTGCATTTTAAGGTTTTTTCACGTTTTGTGTATTTTTCAGGTTTCTTATATTTAAGTCGACAACTGGAGAAAAGTATCATTTAAACAATAATAGTTCCAGAACAAAAAGTTCAAGATTAAAAATATCAAAATCATGAAATCATAGCTTTTTAGTCAAATGAATGTATATGAAGTCCAAAGCATAAACACGTTTCAAAGTCAATAATGTAACGTGTAAGAGCATATCAGGAAAGAGACCCTAAGAAGCCTTCTTGTATTAAGTTTAGAACTTCATATATGAGGCCAAACAACCTGGCAGCATGCCAAGAGATAAAGGCTCTCAAATTTGGATCCGGATCCTTTGACCGCCCACTCTCTCATCCTTTGTGACCGCTCGCTACGTGGTAGCAGAGGGTGGTGAGGCTGAATGGGGGTCACTCGCACCTAGCCTCACCATCCCTCTCCTGCTGTCACGTGGCAGGAGGTCCTTTGTTACCGCTCATGTGAGGGGTCAGGAGATCCCGCTCCCTCAAATTTATGGATAACCATGAAGACAATCCTGTGTACGTAAAACAAGACAGTTTCTTGACGTTTCTTCTAATCTATTCACCGTTTCCTTAAAACTCTTAAAAGTTTCTTGTTGTCTATAAATCAGTACTGATAAAAATTAAATAAGACACAAAATCGAAAAATTAACCCAACATTAACGCTTAAGAACAAATGAAGTAAGATAGGTAGAAATCCTTTAACTAGAAAAGGGGACAACGACTCAAGTGAGGGGAAAAGTCAAAAGTTCAGGGTTCTAAAAAGGTTGAACCACAATCAGTAAGATCTCTGCCACACACAGTCTCAAAGGTAGTGTAGGGATGTAAATTAGGTACCCAACAGCCCGCTAGCAGGAGTTTGGTCATGTACACAGTAGTCTGCATTAGGAGCCTCCAACACTGCAGGCAAGCCTACAGGCCAAGAAGCTCACACACAATGCACTTGCTAGAAAGGGGTTCTCTTGTCTCTGGCAAGAATTGAACCCGTGACCTCTCTTTCGAGAACTCCTGTCCGGAACGAGTTGGGCTATGTTCTGGAGACAAAAGTTAAGGGTTCTAGTTTTTCAGAGAATTTCACAACACATGGGGAGATAATACTTTATTTGTTTTATTGTTCACAATATTTTTTTTAAAAAAAATTTATCGATTCATGTGTCTTATAGTTATAAATAGGTTACTTCGGCTATACGTGGATACGACCCACTCTTAACAGTTAAATTTCAGATTTTACCTGATTTCTATTCAAAATCCGTTAAAGCTGAACTCAAACCTGCAGTGAACGTAACAAGTTTGTACCGTGTGCGAGATTGTTGGTCCTAGCAACTTACGTGCCGATCCGGATTTTAACGGTTTTCAAACAAAAAGTAATTGAATCAGAGATCCCCAAAGTTTTCGAAAATAGTGTAAAAATGACAACAAAATATACGTAAATCCATGAAAAGCATGAAAGTCTGTGTCAAATATGTAACGAAATAATTACGCTACCAGTTAAAAAAATACGATAAATACTCAAAAGTGATATAGTAAATGGCTTGTAGATTTTTAAATATGGTAACTGTTCTACTAGGGGTGGCAATTTCAGACACGACACGAAAACATGATCCGAACCTGACACGAATTTTCGCGGGTATGGGTATGACCTTGGCGGGTTTCGTGTACAAATCGGGTAAGACATGAAAGATACCCACCAACGGCGGGTCGTGTCCGGGTATATCCGCGGGTACCCGTTTATACCCGTTTATACACGAAATTTAAAAAATACATTTTAAATAAAATTTATAATGAATAAAAAATAAATTTTTCCAAAAAAAAGACTACCGCGTTACTAAGTAATCATGTTCGGTTCCGCCTTTCCATTTCCAAATCACATTTCTTTAATCTATTATTGCATAGTCAAGTGATTTGGGTTTAGAGGAACTCGCTCATTTTAATCTTTAACCTTTGGTTGTGTACTTATTGTTGTTTCATACATTGTATCAGTAGTTGTTTAAGTACATGAAACATGAAAAATACACGAAACCTGAAATTACCTGAAAAATACATGAAATGACATGTACACGACTTGAAATATTTGTACTTGTCATGTTCGTGGGTATACCCGACACATGAAACGAAACTTGACATGTACGGGTTTGGGCATCTACATCCATACACGCGAAGCAAACGCGTAAGGTATGGGTATGACACTTTGATACACGAAACCCAAAAAATACGAAACACGATACACGATTTGTTTGACAGTCCTATGTTATACGAACTTTGGTAATATAGGCCTACAACTCACAAATTAGACTAGGGGGAGGGGGTGGTTACATCCTCAAAGGTCCTTTGTTTTTTAAGTCAACAAAATTAAGCATGAATATATAACCTAGAGCAGTAATTTTATTACGCTCATATAGTAACTGGTGACCTAATAAAATGATGAGAAATAAATTATATCTATATGCAAACAAGGGATTGGTCAAAACAATTAGGGACTCATAAATATTCTACACATTTCATTGGTCATGGATCAACTAATCATAATTACTCTTTCACCATTTTAAAATTTGTGAACCCAGAGGCAAAGAATTTCCTGGGAAAAATGAAGACATTTGATGCTCATTAATATTTCTCGTTGTGTACAATGTAATTATTTATAGAACTTCGGTCACCCTCGAAATTGAATGTGAGGACACATGAATGTACAAGAACCCAAAATTTTACTCGGATTCGAATTCAATCTCATTTGGATCAATATTCATATCAAGCTTTAATCGATCTAAATAAAAATAACTCGTCAACCATTCGATTCGTTTGCAACCTCTTGACTAGATTGCACCCGTCATAACATGTCGTTGATACCACTATCTAAATCCATGGTACGCATTAAAATTAATATGGCATAATGTATCTTAAATTTAATATTAAAAGTAAAACACAGAAGAAGTCAATGACATCGATTGTACATTTAACTAAAATTATAAAAAGTCTTTGGGTTTTTGATGGGAGGCTAACGCCGGTCAAATTCCTTCATCGTCGGATCTGAAAAGTATCTTTATTATTTAATCACACAAAAAGAATTCAGTTTTCCGACGAAAAAGTCACTGACGTACCACGTGTCGTCGGTATTTCGTCGGTATTTTGCGACGACGTAGCGATAAAACCAATTTCGTCGTTAATTGCGACGAAACTACGATGAAATACATTGTCGCTAACAAAAAAGTAGGCAGGTTAATCATATCGTTACAATTTCGTCGGTGTTTTGTCGGTGGTTCGTCGCTACTCTGTGTCTTTTGTTTGTCGCTATTTAGTTTGTAACGTTTCGTCGCTATATCGTCAGCAATGTGTCGCAAAAATTCCAGAAACATAAACACTATGAAGCGGTGATTGCGAAAAAAATTTATTCATTTAGTAAAAAAAAATTTACATTATGAAGACGAAAAATTAAAAAAAGAAATCTAAAAGAGAGGCGGAGAGGGGCCGTTCACTCTTCGTCAGCGGAAGAAAGAGTGGCCGCCACATTCTCTGCGAACTCTTTGAGGAGGCGCTTCAGCTTGTAATATCTGGATTTCAACTTGCGCAGCCTTCTGTTCACGGTGTGCAGAGTTCTCGACTGCTGCTGCATGTTTGCTATAAGCATACGGTAGTCGATATCCGGTTCTAGCATTTCTTCTTGAGGATCCTCTGGCGGCATTGGGCCATGCACAGATATTGAACCCTCCCGCTCAACCGATGGTTGTGGTTGAGGAGGAGGCCGTTGTGGAGGTGCACTGTTTGCCCCTCCACGCCTTGGGGTTCTTCTATAACGACACGGCATACTTTGAAGTTTTATAACTTTGTATATGTGTAATGTATGGATGTGGGGTTATAAATAGGTAAATTTAGCGACGACATAGCGACGAACATGCGACGAATTTTTCGACCGTTAATCAAGATGGGAATATGTGCGGGTATGACGCTTCGTTCGAATTAGCGACGAATTAGCGACGACTTAGGGACGTAATATGTGCGGGCGTGACACTTCGTTCGAGTTAGCGACGAATTAGCGACGACTTAGCAACGTAAATTCATCGTACGTTGTAACCATCGAGAACTGTGCGGACACTGCGGAATAGCGACGCATTAGCGACGCTGTAGCGACGAAACGCATCGAATGGTGTGACGAGACGTCGTGCGTCGCTAGTTCGTCGGTAAAGCGTCGCTAAATTCAAACGCCATATTTGCCAGTTATTAGTTTCTTGGCGTCGTATTAAGTTTCGTCGGTATATAGTCACTGTTTAGTCGGTGAATTAGTCGTCCCAAATTTTTTCGAACCACATTTCGTCTGTATTTTAGCTTCGTCGAGATTCGTAAGGGATTAAACACGTGTTTAAATTAAGAAAACGAAAGCGATGATTGGAAAAAAAAACTTCATTAACATAGAATTATAAATTACAAAATACATAAGAAAAAAACGAAAAAAAAATCTAAAAGAATAGCGGAGGAGGAGCCGTTCACTGTTCGTCATCCGAACAGAGAGTAGCAACACTCTCCGCGCACGCCTTCAGGAGGCGTCTCTGCTGCGCAGCTTTGGCTTTGATGCGCATCTGCCTTGTGTGCAGGTACTGGAGACGCTCATCCTGGTTGTTAAGCACCTCCCTCATATTCTCCACTGTTTTCCAAAGCTCCTGTATTTCTGCACGAGGATCGCCAATTTGGCGATCCTCTTGCCGCCTTGGCCCCTGCACAGTGGGTTCGGAGGAGTCAGCCGGCGGGGGTGCTTGTGGTTGTGGAGGAACCGGTGCAGGTGCCGGTGGTTGAAGACCCCGTCTTGGGTATGTACGACCACTACCACGTCGTGCCTGGGCCTTAGTACGAACCATATTTTGTCTTTTTTGTTTTTTATACAATGAGAGTCACGGCTGGATGTTTAAATAGAGGAACTCAGCGACAACTTAGCGACGTAAACGCATCGTAAGTTGTAACAATCGGGCACTGAACGGACACTTAATAGCGACGCTTTAGCGACGAAAACAGCGACAAAATGCGTACGGACACTAAATAGCGACGCCGTAGCGACGAAAACAGCGACGAAATGCGTACGGACACTGAATGCGTCGATTGGTGTGAAGATACGTTTTGCGTCGCTAAGTCGTCGGTAAAGCGTCGGTAAGCAATGAATGCAGACATTAATACACGCACATCATACGATGAAATTCGTAGCTATTTGCGTCGCTAAGTCGTCGGTATTTGTGTTTGTTTCCTTTTAATCGTCGGTCTTTGTATTTCTTGGTCGTCGCTATGGCGTCGCTAAAACGTCGGTAATATTGCAGGCTGAGAACCATAAAACGCAGCTTCCTTCTTCCACTCTTCTCCCATTCTTCTCCCATTTCAAACACATAAATCATCACTTTTCAACGAAAATATAGAAGGAAGATATCTTATTGTGTGGGATTTTGAGGTTTTCCACACCGAAAAAAGATAGCTGCTGTTATTTTGAAGGTATAGCGAGAAAATAGATCCGAAGAGGAGCGATAGAAAGTGGATGTACGAGAGAGTAAACAACGGGGAGTGGAGTTTTAGATTTGTTGAAGGTCTCGAAGAATTTGTGGATTTTGCGACGAGTAATAAAAGTGGAATGCAGATTAGATGTCCGTGTAAGAAATGCAAGAACCGTAAATATATGCATCCGAGTGATGTGAGGGTTCACTTATTGAAATAAGGTTTCGTGCACAATTACCATACATGGTACTGCGACGGCGAATATGAGGGGGCGTCTACATCTGCAACTGTTCACGTAAAAGGAGGACCCGGTCAGGTTGATGTCGAAGAAATAGGCGAGGGATCTCACAACCCATACGTGCAGATGGTGCAAGACGCAGCCGCCGACGCATTTACGGGAGAGCAGTACTTACAGTCTCATGTCGGGTACGAACGTGCACAGGATCCAGACGAACAGCCGCGTATATTCGTGGAGGAAGATCCGAACCCTCAGGCGAGACAGTTTTTTGAGATGCTGAATGCCGCCAACACGCCGCTGTATCCCGGTTGCGGTAGTCACACACAGATGTCCATGATCGGTCGGATGACGAGCATGAAGACGGAGCACCGCATGACGGATAGATTGTACGATGGGATGTGTCAGCTGATGAGGGAATCTCTTCCCGAAGGGAACATGATGGTCGACAGTTTTTATTCGACGAAGAAACAGCTGCAGGCGTTGGGACTGCCGGTTCAGAAGATCGATTGTTGTTCGGAGGGGTGCATCATATACTGGGGCATCAACGAGGATAAAGACAAGTGCAGTGTATGTGGGACACGCAGGTGGAGAACGAACAAAAGAAACCGGAACGTGCCAAGAAAGCAATTCTACTATTTACCTCTCGCCCCTAGACTTTAGAGGCTCTACGCATCCGGTGCCACAGCTAGCCAGATGAGGTGGCACGCGGAGCACTACACGAAAGACGGTGAAATGTGTCATCCATCTGACGGTGAAGCTTGGAGGACGTTCGATGCGACACATCCGGGTTTTTCGTCAGAGACAAGGAACGTTAGGTTGGGGTTATGCACCGACGGGTTCAACCCGTTCGGACAGTCGAGAGAGCAGTATTCGTCGTGGCCTGTCATCGTGACGCCGTACAATCTACCACCTTGGATGTGTATGAAGAAGCCGTATATGTTCTTCACTGTGATCGCACCGGAGCCTAGGAATCCGAAACAGAAGATCGACCTATACCTGCAGCCATTGATACAGGAGCTGAAGTGGTTGTGGGAGTTTGGCGTGGGGACGTTCGATGTATCCACCAAACAAAACTTCCAGCTCCGCGCTGCGCTGATGTGGACGATCAGCGACTTTCTGGCTTATTCTATGTTGTCGGAGTGGAGCACAACAGGGAAATTTGCTTGCCCTTACTGCATGAAGCAAGCGAAGTCGATGTCCTTGAAACATGGACGTAAGATTTGCTGGTTCGACAGCCATAGGAAGTTCCTGCCCAAACGTCATTTGTACAGAAAGAACGTGACGGCGTTCATGCCTGGCATCGTAGAGGTGATGCATATTTATGCTTTAAGTATCAAGTTCAAGTGATGTATACTTTGAAGTGTAATAATTTGATGATGAAGTTTGATTATGTAGTTTGGTTAATCATGTCATGTTGTTGGATTTGGATTTGTCTTTAGAGAGGCCATTAAGGCCGGGAAACCTCCGATAAACGAATGGGTCAATGCTGAAATTTTCAAAATTATTAATATCTTGCACTAAATGTATGTAAACACTTGTCATTTTTTGGACATCTTATTTGTCTGGCCAACCAACCCTAAACTTGTTGAATGTGCCTTTTAAATTTTTCACCCTTGCAGATCTGATGGTTAGTGACGGTTTTAACGACTCGATCCACCTACCCACCAGCTACACAGGACATCTGAGGAGAGTTTAATATGTTCCTTTCTCAGCATGAGTTGCTTGGGTCGGTTTCGACCGCCGCTCTGGCTGCGGACGCAGACCTTTTAGGGTCTGCCGATAGGTCAGCAACACCCACCGGTTCAGCACCTTATCCGTCGTCTGATGCGGCATCGGACGAGAGTGTCATACCAGGGCGTCGTGCCCTCCCTTGGTCACATGATATCGATACGTAAGTAATGATTTATTTTTTTAACACGTTTTCAAATATATTTCACGCGTTATTTTTTCCTAACAACTTCACCTCTTTCAGGTTTGCACCGGACTCGGGCCAGAATTCCAATTGCATCACTCGGTCCTTCCACCTGAGGCAGGACCCAGCTGGATATGCCTGGTCCCGTGTCACCCCACAGACACGTAGGTTCTACTGGGATGAGTTTCAGGTATTCAAATTTGATGAATTTCACTTTTTGAAGCGTAATCGATCATTACTTTTCTAACCACATTTTTATTTTTCCTCCGTATAATAATTGCATAAGGCGTACAGCTGGACAACTGACATCGCCCACGACGTGGAGCAGGCCTGGCGGCAAAGGGCCGCCAAACGCTACAGGGACTTCGTCAACTCGCACAAGACCAAGTGGGAGCGTGACCCCATTTCTGTCAGGCCTGCCTACGTATCCGAGGCCACCTGGGCGGGGTGGATAGAAGGGTGGACGGACTCTGCTACCCAAGCCCGCAGCGCCCGGAACGTGGCGAACCAGCACAACGGCAATCTACAGGGCCCAGCACCTGCCACACACTCAGATGGTTCGGTTTCCCACGCCACCACGATGCGTTGTATGGTAAGTATTTTAATATTGGATTATTTAGATTCATTGATTTCATTGGATTATTTAGAATCATTGATTTAAGTGGATTATTTACATTCATTGACTTAAGTGGATTATTTATATTCATTGATTTCTTATGTTGCGCTGTTTTTTTTGGTATTCGTATATGGTTAATTTAAGTAGTATATGTATTAATTTGCCTTTTTCTTTTTATTTTTGATTTGACTTGGGAGAGGCCTTTAAGGCCGGGATACCTCCGATAAACGAATAGGTCATGCCGAAATTTTTAAAATTATGGATTTCACTAACATATTTTATTTCATTCTTTCAGCACGAGGAGACGGGGGAGTGGCCAGCCTCCTACGATCTCTTCTACAAGACGCATCGGAAGAAAGCCTCCGACAGGACGGATGACTGGATCACGGCGAAGGCCCGCGACATTAGTGTAAGTAGACTACGATATCATTTGTTTTTTCCTTATTTTGTTTTATTTCTAAACCCTAAACCCTAACAATTCTTATTCTCATTTCCGGACGAGTACAACAGATTACTCGCACATAGGGGAGAAGAGGCCGACAAGAACCGCGCTTATTGGGATGCGGTTCGGACCGTCGGCCCTCGGAATAAGAAGAAGAGAGAGGTGTACGGGGTTGGATCAGCAGCGCCGCGATTCTTTCCCGAAGTTCTGCATCCAGGTGCTTGCTCTGAGGCCAGCACCTCCGCGCCTTCTGCGGCCCCAGAGGATATTTCGCGCCTGGAATCAGAGCATGCAGCGCTGCAGCATGAGGTGGAGACCATCAGGGCGCAGCATGAGGAGAGTGTACAGGCACTGCGGTCGCAGCTGACTCAGACCCAGCAGGTGCTGTAGCAGTCGGTACAGCAGGCGGTTCAGCAGGCGCAGCATCAGACGATGCAGGTGCAGCAGGCGACGAACCAGCAAATCTCGCAGCTATCGCATCTCATCATCTCTTTCATTTACAGCTCCTCGCAGCCTCAGCCTCGCCCTCCTGATGGTCACTCTTCTCCGCATGATCCCCCTCCATCTTCCTCTGCATAGTATTTCATTTTTTGTTTTTTTGTACAGACTATTTCATTTATTGTATTTACATATTCTTTGTTCTTTTATATTTTATGAAACATTTATACGGATTCCATTTCTTTTTTGTTGTTTAATAATACGAATTTCAATACGCAAATACCGTATTTCTGTATAATATTCGTACAAATGATTTAATATACAAAATAAAATATATTATAAAAATAAAATAATAATAAAAACTATTTAATTAATAATATATTCATGTTATTAGTAAAATATAAATATTTAATATTTAATATTAAATTAATATTTAATATTAATTTAAATATAGCGACGAACCTGCGACGAAACAAAAATGTCGCAGACCTGAAATAAAAAAAAATCAAAAATTTTAAAATAAAGACGACAAAAGATATACCGACGAAAATCTGCGACGAAACATAAACGTCGCAGACCGGAAATAAAAAAATCAAAAATTTAAAAATAGCGATGACAAAAGCTATACCGACGAAACGACGACGGAAATAACAGGTCGCAGACCTGACAGAGTTTCGTCGCAATTGTGCGACGAACCACCGACGAGCAATTTCTCGTCGCAATATAGCGACGATTCACCGACGAAAATCACTTTGCGACAAGCCGTATAACGACCTCCAGATTTCGTCGCAATGTCGTCGGTATATGCCTTTAGCGACGAAATTGCGACGATTTTTGTCTGTCGCTATGTCTCTTTTTTTTGTGGCGAATTGCCAAGAGAAAATGGTTGGTTCGTCATTACCTGTTCAGTTGGTATTTGGATTGAAATTTGTTTCTAGAAGTCAAGAGTTCGATTCATGTGACACGTGTTAGGTCCCTTAGAACACACTAGAAGGGGGGTTGAATAGTGTGTTCACCAAGTATGGATATTTTATGGAAATTTTTCGTTTTGAAGTGCAACCAATACTTGGGTGTGTTCTTTAGAAATAATAAAAACTTGCAAAGAAGTAAAGAACACAAGTATGTATAGAGGTTCAAGTCAAATGACTCTACTCCTCTACCTTCTTGATTTTTCACAAGAAGGATTTTGAAAAGGGGATTGTTATTTCTATGGGGGGAAACAACAATCAAAGAACAAAATCCAACAACAGAAAAACTAAGCAGCTTGCCTAGACCACAACCGAGAGATCTAACCCTTTGAAGTCTAGCCTCCAAAGATCTTCTTTGCCCTCAAGGAAATCTTGTAAGGAGAATAGTGCACCACACACTATCAACTAACCCTTCAAAGTCTAGAAATCTCAAACAAGAAGCACCCTTGCTCCTTGACCAACAATCTACCCAATCTCTCATAATAATAACTCACCAAGAAGAAGACTCTTCTTCTTCTTACAATAATCACTCTCAACAATAAAGTAAAATGTACAATGTTTACAAGTATTTTGAGAGCTTGAGCTTGAGAGAAAATTTGAGAGCATAAGATGTAGAAAGTTGGAGAAGATTTGAAGAAACCCTTCCTTTTATCAATCTTCAAATTTCTTCCCGTTTGAAAGCCTCTGCAGAGACAATAATGGGCTTTGGCAGCTTGTGATGGTACCTTATCATCCTTGGAGAACTTCTCTTGGCATGTAGCAAAACTTTTTGGAGAAAATCCAAAACCATGGCCAAGAATGGAAAACTGGCAACTTCAGGTATGAGGGAAAACCTGTGAAAATAGCACTAAAAGAAGAGGGTACAAAGAGTCAACTGGTTAGAAAGTGAAGCAAAAAGACCTTTGTAACGTTGGTCACATGAAGCGCCTAATGTGTTTAATGAATAGGCGTTCAAAGTGACATTGAGCGCTTAATGTGAAACAGAACAGTCGTTCGAAGTCACATTAAGCGCCTTATGTTGGCATCTGAAGGCGTTCGAAGTTACATGAAGCGCCTAATGTTACCCTTGATGCTTGTTCGAACTGAAACTGACATTTTCTCAGAAAAAGTACTTGGGAGTACGTGCCCATTCAAGGAAAAGTACTTTTGACTTGGTGTGAACCATTTGAAGCGCCTAATGTAGGCGTTCGAAGTGTTCGCACTTTTCATCAGGACACATGAAGCACCTAATGTAGGCGTTCGAAGTGTCCTGACTTCCATACACTTCACATGAAGCGCCTAACGTAGGCGTTCGAAGTGTACGCACATCCAGACACTTCACATGAGGCGCCTAATGTAGGCGTTCGAAGTGTACTGGACTCCATCAAGACACATTAAGCGCCTAAAGTGACTGTTCGAAGTATACTGACTTCAAACACACAGCATGAAGCGCCTAATCTAACTTTCCAAGTGCCAAACATGTGCAAATCATCAAAACACTAACATATTCTAACAACACGCACAGCGTGGGTGTTCCACTGCTGTTAGGCCAAAGTCTTGGTTTGCAGGCACACCTTGTGTGGGTCACTGCATAAGTCTCACCTAACTAAAGAAGCTGCTGGGCTACTGATTTACATCCTCTATAATCTTTCTTGGGACTGGGCGATAGACTCCTAAGATGAGGGATTTTGACTTTTGCTGGAAGGAAAAAGAAAAGTTAAAAAAGCTAACGGTCGTCATCTACTTGCTACTATTTTGGAAGGTATTTTATGTAGCAACTCCCGACTCGATTATCAACTGAGCTATTTTGAAAACTATACTTCGTTATCACCACCGCTTCTCTTGGAAACTCTTTCACATGAATCTTTCTTCCTAAATCAGTCCGAAACCTAAACAAATTCTTTTGAAGAACCGAAAATAATGTTAATAATAGGTTAGGAAACCTGCTCAAAAGCTCAAGTAAAATACTTATATTGAATAATACAATAACTCTATAACAGGTAAGAAATGATACACCGAAAATACTAATGTTGAATTATGGTCGCTTTCCCAAGATACAACAACGCATCCCAGTATATTCCGACGATATCAAAAGCTATCGTTAGGGTCTGGGGAGTGTGAAAGGCAGGCAAACAATACCTCCATTCCGAAGGATAGAGATTTTGTTTCTAGTGAGACCTCGGCTCGATATGTAACTGTATAGATGACACGGTAATAAAGACATGGTGTGTTAGTGTATTAGTGAGAGAATTTATTAAATACAAACAGAAAGTTTCAATATTAAATCGCTTTTCCAAGATATACTGACTAAATATATTTTCAATTATGTGAAACAACCTTCGATCAAAAGTGTCCACAAAAATATACATGTATTGCTTCGTGAGGTCAAACTTTTAGTACTCACTTAGAGTTGACGGTGTCTATCCAATTCAACCAAGTCAAAAATAGACTTAGTCAAGAAAATAATCCACTTTACTTCAATCAAAAGGAACATAAATAATCTTAAATTATTTCTAACAAGTATATATATATATATAAGTCTATAGCCTTACCATGAATAAGTAAACCACAATTTTCTGCGGGGGAAAAAACACAGACAGAGAGTAATAAGCATGGATCTTTTGAAGCCCATTGCACCAAAGGGTTGGCCTATCTCCTATCCTAACACCAAAGAGAGCTTTTCATTCTCATTTTATGCCTCTAAAAATACTCTTCTTACAGCTCTTTCATTAGCTTCACCAAACATTACATCAAAAAAGCAATGCCATTTGGCTCATGCTAAATCTCCTAACATCATTTCATGCTTTCAAGAAGATCAAGGAAGCTCCAGAAAACACAGGCATAACCGAAGTGTTCCTCCTAATTTACCCCCTCTTACCCCATTAGGGTTCTTGGAAAGAGCTGCTATGGTTTATGGAAATTGCCCATCTGTTATTTATAATGATACTTGCTACACATGGTCTGAAACTTACACTAGATGTCTGAAAATGGCTTCCTCAATTGTAAATCTTGGTATCAAGAAAACGATGTTGTGTCCGTTATTGCACCAAACATCCCAGAGATGTATGAGCTCCAATTTGCTGTTCCAATGACTAACGCAATTCTCAATTCCATCAACACAAAACTTGATCCTCGTACAATTTCGATCCTCCTCCAGCACAGTGAATCAAAGCTCATATTTGTCGATTACGAATCGAGTTCTTTGGTTCTTGAAGCCATTTCTCAATTTCCATCAACCTCAAAGCAGCCCATCTTGATTCTTATTAATCAAGAGAATACCCAAAACAACTTCTCAAATAAATTCCAAGACACGTACCAAAACATGATACAGAAAGGGGATTCAGGGTTCGTGTGGATCCCACCCGAAAGCGAGTGGGATCCCATAACCCTGAATTACACCTCTGGCACCACTAATAATCCTAAAGGGGTACTTCATAGCCATCGTTCACGGTTTATCATGGCTGCTGATGCATTGGTTGACTGGAGTTTTCCTAAACAAGCCGGTTTACTTGTGGACGCTTCCCATGTTTCATGCAAACGGGTGGTCTTTGAGCTGGGCCACCGCTGCCGTCGGCGCCACCAATGTTTGCCTTCGAGGAATTCGTGTTGCGTCTATCTATGAGGCTATTGAGAAACACAATGTAACACATATGTGTGGGGCCCCATCGCTCCTTAACAAGTTAGTCAACTTTCCAGGTATTGACATAGTCATGGCTTCTTAGTCAAGTTTGTTATTTTATTCTAGGAGTAATTATATAATTCTCTTAAAGTCAAACTTCTATAATCTAGAGTGAATTGATTGTCGTACTAGTGTCAATTTCGCTAGGCAAATTTTCACATCTCCTATTAATAGCATGAGAAGTAAGGCTGAATCTTGCATTAAACGCAACTATCAATGTGATTTATTATCCTCTTTATGTATTTGTAAAATCTTACTATTGAGTTTAAAAGGCATTTTAGTACACTAGTCTTCCGCGTTTGCACATGATTCCGAGCTTGTAAACTTAAAATTAAAACTAACAGGAGAAAAAAGATTGTACCCCAACCAGTAAGGGTCTCTGTCATCCCCAGTCTCACAGAAAGTGTAGGGATGTAAATTAGGAACCTGATAGATTCAGACAAAGGGCAGGTTATATACACGGATACAGCATTATCGAGCCCGAGCAATGGAATTTTTCACAAATGTCTCTGGAGGGATTCGAACTCCAAATCTCCCTCTTTTAACGTGATTACCTTGCCTGTTTTCCATAGGGACTAGAACTAGGAGAAAAGGTTATATAAAAGCGTATGTTCCCCAAAGTGTTCCTCAAAAAGGTAAATTAAATAACTTGATCCTTTTGGCCTATGTTTTTTCAGGGATCAAACAGCTCAAATCCCCAGTGCACTTTCTCACAGCAGGAGCTCCACCACCTGCACCAGTGCTTGAGCGGGCCGAATCTTCAGGCTTCAATATCAGCCATGGATATGGGTTAACAGAAACAGGAGGTGTAATAGTAACATGTGCTTGGAATTCACAATGGAATTCTCTACCAGCAGATGAGAAAGCAAAACTTAAATCAAGACAAGGAGTAAGGAGTCCCTTGTTCACAGAAATGGATGTCTTAGACTGTGAGTCCGGCTTGAGCGTGCCGCGAGATGGATCAACAATGGGAGAAATTGTTCTACGTGGCGGAAGCATGATGCTTGGTTACCTTAAAGACTCAGAAGGCACTTCCAAATCCATGAGAAACGGATGGTTTTACACCGGAGATATCGCGGTGATTCACCCGAATGGATACATGGAAATCAAAGATAGATACAAAGATATAATTATAAGTGGTGGTGAGAATATAAGTAGTGTGGAAGTGGAGTCGATTTGTATACACATCCGGAGGTAAATGAGGCAGCTGTCGTGGCACAACCAGACAAGTTCTGGGGGGAGAGGCCTTGTGCATTTGTGAGTTTGAAGGAGAATATTGAGGTGAGACCTTCAGAGAAAGACATTAGAGAGTTTTGCAAAACCAAGTTGCCACTTTTCATGGTTCCTAGGAGGATTGTGTTTAAGGATGAACTTCCAAAGACTTCTACTGGAAAGATTCAGAAGTTTTTGCTCAAGGAAATGGCCAAGAATACAAGATCAACCCATGATTTGGAAAGAAACACAGTTGTTTTATGAATATTTCTTTGTTGGATTCTATTTCAACATTTCCTTGTACGTAATTCTTTTTTTTTTTTTTTTTTTGGTATCTTACTATGCTTCCATTTTAATGGAACTTAGGTGTATAGTAGCATATACTAAGTAGGAAATGTGATTATATTTGACATCGGAATTCTCCCTTAAGCATGCTGAAAATTCTTTAGAAGGGGGAATGATAAGATCTAAAATACTAAATGATTTACTTACAACTTATGAATCAGACTACACACTCGACTCTGTATACACATCTTTCAAACAGTTTGCAGAATCCAATCTGCCATTCATACTTTTGTCTGATGAGAAAAGAAATTTTCTGACAAGTAAAAGAACACAAGAGCCCATGAACCAACAACAGGTGAATCCCCATGATGTTCACCAAGGTGACATTATGAACCAAAATTACATAAACAACACTGCGTTCTACTGAGAAAAGTGCTCCTCCCCACTCATAGAACTAGTCATTCTTTGCTATCGCCGGTGCAAGTTCCGGTGCAAGTTCTGGCTCGTTTAAGCCAGAACGGCTAACAAGTCTCTCAACAGGGATCTTCATCACGTCACGCCGCACCCCAATGTCAGCAACAAATCGACTAACGCAGTAAATAGTGCAACCCACAGCAGCCAGACCAGGGTAGCTAGTAGTCAGGAATCGAAGTGGTGATGAGACAACAGCTGCTGTAGCAGCTACAAGTGATGTTGCCTGTCCACTACGTCCTACACTGCCCGAAGTAAATACCAACAACCCTGTCTTGCAGTATATTGCAAAATCCTCGCAGTTATTGTTGAAAACGTTATACCATCCAAATCCATTTTGAAGGAGATGTTCAGCACGATGAATAACGTCCTCAGGTGGATCAGGTTTAGCAAGTGTACATGTTCCTCCACGAACTTTGGCAAGAAAGACTTGCGGAGGGACATCATACTGAAACAGGTAAAGCTCGCCCCCACCAAGAAAGCAATCGAGACATGAAGAGATGACCCCTGTAGCCGTAGATTGATCACCGCATCTTTCGCATTGGCTGTCTGATGAACGAGCAGGAGATGAGCTATAAATTAGATTGTCTAACCATGTTCCTGTACCAATCTCATGGCCCGATCTAGTGAAATGAACAACTTTATCATCACCGACATATATTCCTGCAGTTAAAAGTAATCAATAATTTCATTAGAAGACAGTATAGGTACACCTTACATCCCTGCAAGTACCACCAATTTTATTGTAATATCATAAACGAATTTGGTGCTAAACTAAAGACAAAAGCTTGTTGATTCCTCACACGAAAAGAAAACAAACAGCTGCCCTATGAAGAAAACTCTTCTAAAGGATTTCAAAACCAAAACTTCAGCTACTCTGTTCACGCAAGAAGAAAGTGTTTCGGCTGGCTGTATGCCACAGACTAACTATACAAAAATCTTCTAGCAAGACCATGTCTCGATGCAATTGTGTCATTTTAGAAGTTGGAACAGGGCTGCAACCTTTTGAACCCCTTTTAAGTGTGGTATTGAGATTTGATCTAGCATAAAACCTGTCTTTCTCTTGTTATTTTTCTAGGCAATGTAATTATTACAATAACACTATTACAAAGTTTCTCAACATGGACATGTATAAAATCTGGTGACCTTTAAGCTAGCGAAGGCTAATAAAGAATGAAATTCAGCAGACCAGACCCATTCACATCTGAGATTTCAGAATTAGGAGGCTGCATATGCCCCTAAACATATCACAGATGCATGCCTATATCTAAAGAGTGGAACCGTCAGTTGGCAACAATGCCACGTATACATGATCTTGTGTTCGATAAAACTAATTAGTTTCACAATTCAGCATCTCCCCCCTTCTCTTTTTTTCTTCACCTTTTCACAGAGCAAGCTCGGCCTGCTAGATTCACTATCAGCATCTAGCATAAATAGATCTATGTATGCTGCTTATCATCAAAGTCTAACGATGCATTCACTTGCTCCAGTCACACAGACTCCCAACTCCAAAGGAAGAAAAAAAAAAAAAAACCAAACACAAATTCTTTCATTTCTAATGGAGTGAAGGACACGCTCTTTCTTAACTTTCGAATATGATGGAATAAAACAAAATGACTCACTAAATTGGTTACGCCTCTTATATTGTGAAGTAGAAGTTGATCGACATAGCTTGACGCAATTTCATTATGGGTCATCGAGAAACAACCTATGTGTGTTTCTAACACATGAATATGGTTGCGGACATCTGACCCCCATATCCCGCCATAGGTGGAAGCCTCTGAAGTAATGAGGTAATGTTGTTGTGTGTATATATACACACACATATGTGTGTGTGTGTAAATAAATACAATCATGAGCATATGTCATCAGCACAAAACAGCAATCATTACACAAACACATTTAAGCAAGGGCTTTTAAACAATTCCGCTTGGAGGAGAATCAAACTCTATATCTTTTTTGGGAAACAATGTAAATAATACGCCCAAGGGATCAAGGCGGACTCTGACCCCAAAAAAAATACACCGTAATAGGGATGCAATCCATACATTGGACTACTTTGCCAATGCAACAGACTGCATTGCCAAAAACCAAAGCAAAATTTAAAGGAAAATGCATAGGCTACAGCCTGCCCTGCGTGAAAGAAAACATTGGAAAAAGATGCTATAATGAAACATATATGCTATAATGAAACATGTACTATAGACACATAATTATGTGTCTACAAGCTGGCGAAACTGCTTAATAACGACAAAAAAATTCAGGCAAAAATCAACAGATCAAATGTGAGAATGATTTTTGCATGACCCTATACACGTGTACAAATGAGACGAGTTACATCTCTAGGAACAAAAGCAAAGCCTTCAAATAATTTCTTGTTTCTGTCTTGCCATAGTAATACACTGCTGCAGCAATAGAGACTTTACAGCCTTGAATCTGGGTGACTTATTTCGCAACCTAGATTTAGCCCAAGCTAAAGTTCTGACAATGTTGGAAAGGGTGGTGGGCATACCGTTCCAGGCAGTGATAGACTTCCAAACTTGTTATATAAGTGGACATCGAAACAAAAGGTGTCTTGAAGTTTCAATTTCAACTTCACAAATCACACAAGACTAATCTTGCAAGAATGGCAATCTATCCCTAGTTTTGCCTTTTTCCAAGCGCAGCCAACCAAAAACAGAACGCGTGTTTGGTCATTAGGATAGAATCCCAAACAGAGCTAGCCTAGGGGACTTTCGGTCCCTTAGGCCTAAAGAACTCATAGGCCTATCTAGTCTGCAATGAGTCGTTGATAACCCATTGCTGGATTAGCATAACTGCTGCATCTATACTACCTTGGGATTGGACTAATACATCCCTAACCTGAAGCAATTTTTTCATCATAGGGGAATCCGATTTGCAGTCGGCCTAGTCCATAAGGTAGCATAGAGTTTATACCTATGACTAATCCATTGTATCCAAGAAAGTCTTTCTTCCAGGGAAGATCCAGAAATGCTTTGACAATAAAGAGATGTTCCAGGATCTGAGGTTAAAAATGCCTAACCCACCTTCTACTTTGGACATACAGACATGTTTCCATGCAACTAAAGTCTTTCTATCCCCGCTAACCAGTTTTCCCCCAAAGAAAGTGCATGCAAATCCTGTTAATTTGGTTAAGGACAGACATGCAAGTTCAAATCTATAGATAGACACTTGGTGGCATTATTATATGTAAATTAAAATTTTAGAAAGCAATAATTATGTTTTTTTTTTTGTTGTCAAAACAACATGCTTGTCCACTTTCCCCCACAAGCCGATCCATGCTATGAACTTTTTTTTTTTTTGTAAATCATGCTATGCACTTAAACATATTTATTCCTGGAAGGGATGGTAAAAATTTATAGCCTTTGTGAGTGAGCATTCACCCCAGAGTCCAACCCCTCCCCCCCTCCCCCAACAAAAAAAAAGCCTCTAATTAACAGCAACCTTCCTAAAAACCTATAGCTACTTCATCCAAGATCCAACCGCCGAGATCACACCAGTAGCTAATCTTTTGACTACGACAGAACTACATCAAGCCTTGATACAAGCTTGAGATCATGAGTTACAGCATATGTTAGCTCTTCGAGCTTTCTTCTTATCAGACATAAGGGAAAGACAACTTCAGTACAAAAGGGAAAGAAATATCTCTTTATAAACCTATCTCAACCCTTCAAAATTTATCGGATTCAACTGCGGCCCAAACAATAATCTTTAAATTCGACTAATTCACAACTTGTTGAAATATCCATTATCCTTCCCCTAATGACAATTGATTAAGCAGCAACACAATCAATCGCACGAAGAAAACTGAAACAAATTTCATTACCAAAAAAAAAAAAAAACAAATCGCCGATGAAATAATTAACATCCAATAAGAGGACAGAATGACATCAGATTTAAGGGGAAAAATTAATGGAGAAACAAAAAATGAGGAAGCGGAAGGACCATGATGCGAGTAGAGGTAGTGCATCTCCATGAATAAATATGATCTCCAGCTTCAATTCATCCTTCTTAATCTTATTGGATAGAAGCGTCACCATCTCTCTCCTCCGCTCTCCGTCTTGATTGTTCTGGATGAAGAGAGAGAAATGCTGCCGACAGAGATTAGACAATGCTGCCGTTGCTTCGTGAGGGAGTCTAACCGTTCACCTTCACTTTCCACTTCCGATGGATATTCGGATGTTACTTTATTTGTTATTTTTCTTTTTTTATATTCTTCGGTTGACGTTACCCGTGATATTCTACGGAATCACTTTCCTTTCTCTTGAAGTAAAAAAGACGAAATCTATGTGCAACCGTTCTTTGAAGGGTGTGGGTTCTTCCCCACCTGTACCAGAGGCCCCTTAGTCAGGTGGGATGTAAATCGAGGGATGTGCTCCACCGGCAGCTCTGTAAAGGGGAGAGGACACTCGAGACTCAGCCAGCCCAGAGGCAACCCTTGTAATATTTCAACAAGGATTGTCTCCACAACGGACTCGAACTCGGGACGTCGGGGTTCTAGCCCCAATCACCTTTGCCACTTACCACTGGACTATACCCCTGGGGGCTATGTGCAACCGTTCTAAACTCTATAGAGAACTATGGAGGATATAAATTAGAAATTTAGCGGTCTTTTAGATTGGATAAGGATTTATGCAGCGATCCACATAATATACTCTCTACAAACAATAGAATTGGAGCATCACATTTGTGTGTCTGTGAATTAGAACTTTTGACTTCTTGGACTAAATCTTAACATAAGTACCAACTGGACTATACTCTGGAGTCAATTTCTTTTTCTATAAGTTGGAGAAAAACGTGTGCAGGTGGTTCGTGAACTAGGTATCTCTGTTACCACATACACTTCTCAGCTCTCTATGTTTTTCTTTCGATATTTAATTTAATACTGGAATCAAACTCTCTATTTTTTGGGATGAAGATATTATTTGCATGTCTCACCCTCCTCCTATGCTGGTGGCCGTTTTTAATATCGTTAGGATATAATGAATATGAGACTAGAGCAGTGAAGATGTGTTTTAGAGGGAAAAGGCTTAAAGATTAGTCGTTCTAAGACCGAGTATCTGCACTGCGACTTCAGCGGAGTAGCAGACAGTGAGGATAGCCAGCTCACCATAGATGGTCAAGTGGTACCACAGGTAAGTAAGTTTAAGTACCTAGGATCATTTGTGCATCAGAATGGCGACATAGATAATGATGTAGCACATCGAGTTCAAGCAGGCTGGTGTAGATGGAGGGCGGCCTCTGGGGTGCTGTGTGACAACAATTTCCCAACTAAATTAAAGGAAAAATTTTATAGGGTGGCAGTGCGATCGGCAATGCTATATGGGACAGACTGCTGGGCCATCAAGAGGTCACAATTACAGAAGATGGAAGTGGCAGAGATGAAAATGTTAAGATGGATGTGTGGACATACAAGGCTAGACCGGATCAGAAACGAGGTGTTTCGAGAAAGGTCAGGCGTGGCTAGTATAGCAGATAAGATAAGGGAGGGAAGATTGAGATTGTTTGGGCATGTCAAGCGGAGACAGACAATGGCGTCGGTCAGAGCAATTGAAAGCCTCATTGTAGATGGAAACATGAGTAAAGGCAGACCCAAACTGACTTGGGATGAGCAGACAAGGCACGACTTACTAGATTTGCACCTCTCTAAGGACATGTTCCAGGATAGGAGTTCATGGAGACATAAGATAAGGTTAACGAGGTATAGGTCAGATATAGGGATACTTTAGAGTATATATAAGGACATAGATAGGCGTAGACACTATCTACCTTTAGATTAACTTTTCACTTGGTTGCGTATGTTATACCGTTGTTTTACATTACATGTATATATATAAGTGCTGTGTATTTTAGTATCGAAATGCCTTCCTTTGTATTTCTTGAATCTACTCACTAACACACTAGCACAACATAGCTCTATTATCATGTCATTTATGCAGGTAGAGATGGGGCTCTCACTGGAAGCAGACTCTCTATCCCTTGGGATAGAGGTATTGTCTGCCTACCATTTACCCTCCCCAGACTCTAACGATAGCTTTTACTGTCGTTGGGATATACTGGGCTCGGATGATGATGATGGTGGTCAATTTCAAACCAAACAACAGTAGTATTGCAGTATTTGGACAGATTTAAAAGTTTCCGTCAACTTCCAACCGAACCACATAGTTTGACCAACTTCAAACCAAACCACCATAGTATGGCACTATTTGAACAAACTACTTAAGAGGAAAGTATATGTATGTTACTTTACTTAGATCTCTTAAACAATTTATAGGTCGAACAAATATTTGTAAGTGGAACATATGTTATTGAGAGTTCACCTTATTTCAAAGTATCAATATTTCAGGAAGATTTATTTTACATGTCGAGCTATTGACTATAATATAATTTCATCCACGAAACAATCAGTGATATAAAACTTAGACTTCATTCTTAATTAATGTTTAAACTGAAAATCATTCAGTTTTATTATATAAACTGTGATCAGTTGGGGGTTAGAATTCTCTCACCTCGTTCCTCACCGCACGACACGTAGTAACAAGGGATGGTAAGACTAGATCAAGGTGACCCGCATTTAGTCTCACCACCTGTAGCGCCCCGGCCCGATACTGGCATCGGAACCAGTGCACCCGCCGTAGTCTACTACGAGGACTACGAAACGTCAAAGCAGATCAAATGCACGTCATTCATGACGTAAGATAAATCAGCGAAAACGTTGTAAAATTTAAAACTTCACCAACATCAATATAACCAAAAAAATACATCGGAAATAAAATGTTTTCGGTTAACGGTCTAACATATCCTCCAGTACAACATAATAAACATTGAGTCTTCCAACTTAGAAGAGAATGATCAAAAATCTATCTACTTCCATGACCATCATCCCATTGAGCCCACTCGCCATCGTCTTCGGCAAATATCATTTCGTACTCTCGCTCACTTAAAAAGAAGACGGAGTATCTATTCTTAGCGAAAACATCGCCGGCAAGTAACCCGTCTATACACCTTACGGGATCACGCACGACGAGTCACCAGTATAAATCATTGCCCAAAATAAGGTGTTCGGGTTAGCAAGTAGCATCTTTATAACAATTCATCAATACAAATAACTCACATAAATGATACTCGAATACGAGAATAAACATGTAACTAAAATAACATACTGCATAACAAAATATTCATGGATGTTAATCTTGGCATGTCAAGTCTTATGCTTCGTGAGGCATGATGCATATATACTTTTAAAACCGCATACCGAACCCATACATATGACTTCTTCTGTAAATATGCTATGTTTTTCATTTCACAAAACTTTCATATTCTTCGCGTAGCAGAACTTTATACCCTGTGGGTGATCAGTCCAGAGCAAACAGAACTAAATATCCCATGCTGAAAGGTCCATGGCCCCATCACATATAACTTTATACCCCGTGCTGAAAGGTCCACGGCCCCATTACATATATCTTATATCCGTGCTGATAGGTCCGCGGTCCCATAAAATACTTTATACCCTACTGTTGATTGACAGGTCACGCTTTTATACCCTGCTTTCGCATGCGTGACTTTTATACCCTGCGATCAACCAGCAGCCATAGTGTGCTTTTCGAAAACTTTAATCTTCTCTTGTAAACACATGTTCTTTCGCAAAGCAATTCTCATGTCAAAATGCAAAGTGTTCATGTCGTGATGCAGGATGCTCATGCAACCTCATATCAAATATGTAAACATACACACACATCTTACATATCAAGTACATGATCTTGCACCTCAAACACTCCACGCTCGTACCTTTCTAAGTCCGTTCGTATCACCAACTCACTTGGGATCCAATCTTATCTTTACTTAATCACACTTAACATCTATTCCTCAAGTACACCTCAAATATCCTTGCATTTTATGATCAAATGACGAGAATAGAGTTATTACACATACATAGGGAGCCTACTGGGTCAAAAAGACTTCCAGTACACTTAGAAAGCCTACTTGAGGCGCCTAAAGTGACATGAGACGCCTATACTAGGCGTTCGAAGTGTTGTGGAATGTGCTGATATACATCGAACGCCTACAGGAAGCGCCTTATGTGACATCGAACGCCTTTGGAGGTGTTCGAAGTATTTTTGAATGTGCTGTGACACATCGAACGCCAACATGAAGCGCCTTATGTGACATGAAGCGCCTAATGTAGGTGTTCGAAGTGTTCTGGAATGCACTGGGACACATTGAACGCCTACTTTAGGCGCCTAATGTGACATGAAGCGCCTAAAGTAGGTGTTCGAAGTGTTCTGACGGTTCCAGAACTACAATTTTCTGCAGTAACTTCTCTCCTTCACCCCTTCCATGTTAAACTCTTCAAGATCAATCTTACCATCTAGATTCATGCTTAACACACAGCTAACATGATTTGATTCTCAAACATGCAAAATAATATCCACTCTAAACCTTCTATCACCCACAACTTTCAATACACATCTTCAAACTTTCCAACACAACAAGTCTACAACAATTCCATCATTCATCCTTCAACTTCCTGCAAATACTCTCACAACATCTAAAGTGTAGTTAATAACCTTAAGAACCTATACCAAGACAATGAACACATCACAGATAACACTTTTATGGGCATATTTAACACCAAAGATCACAACATAACCATTTTCATAAATTGGCCCAAAGAACATGACCTTACTCAATCAACAACAGCAATTACATATAGTAAAACATTTAACATAACAAATCAAAGTTACTAATGTGTGATCCGGATTTTCTCTTTATAAGAGTATAGGGCCTATCGAATCAAAATTTACGTAAACGTATAGAAAGATTACTTGCCTTTGTTTCTAGTTAGACTTACAAGTGTACTGCAGAATTTCGGTAAGGATTGAACCTAGGTTGACCGCAAGTTCTTCTTCCTCTTCTTCTTCCTTTCTCTCTCTCTCTTTTCTCCTCCTCTTTCTTCCAGCTGTTTCCCCCCGTTCTTTTGTGTTTATAACCACCGATTTGGTGCTTGTGGGGAGTTATACTCTTTTGTGTAACTCCCCCAACATTTAAGTGGGGAGGGGTAGTTTTGGTATTTTGGTCTAATTTCTTCAATTTCACCTTTTTGATTATTTTCTCTCCTATAATTCATTTAGCTAAGCCTCAGTGACATATATATAATTAATAAATTTATATTTTGAGTTGATATAAATTATTTAACGTCAGACGTAGAAAAATACGGGGTATGACACCACCCCTCTGCTACCACGTGTCGTACGGTGGAGAGTGGAGTGAGGGAAAATGGAGGAAAGGATTCCGTCTCATCACTTGGAGGCTGATAAAATCTCTTTGAGGTATGGTGTGACCAATTGGAGACTGATTTAATCCTTGTGGCTATAATGCTTCTGACTGACTTAGAATGTCCTTTTCTACTATTTCCTCTTCAAAGCTAGGAGTAATTGTCATTAGAAAGATCCTCTTACCCAAAAAAAAACACACATTATTTACATCAAGTTTATTGGATGGAAGATACTCTTAGTAAACAAACACAGACAAAAAAAAATCAAAAAAACAAAAACTATCATACACACCTAGTGTTTGAAATACGTGTTGAACTTACAAGATTTAAATAGAAAATGAAAAGCATAGTTATATTTTTATATATTCATCTCAAAAGAAAAATATTGAGGTGTATTTATAAGAAATTGTTTCCTTTTTTTAAAAAAAAAACTTTATTACTATACTAGTTAACCAACCGTATAAAGAATAATTGATATTTGGCGGTGACGAATGTGCAAAGCATGGGATTCGCCTCTATTACGCTGGGACTTTATCGTTGAAGAAGATTGCGGGTGTAATAAATCCTGCGGACGTGTTCACGAAAGTCGTCACTACAGAGAAGTTGAGGCTATGCAAAGCCTCGGTTAGACTCGGACGGTGTTAGACGAGTGTCGCCGGCCTTGTTGAGTTGAAGTGGATAAAAATGCAAGGAGGAGGATAATTGTTGATGTCGCAAACTCGTCTTTTAGTGGAAGATTATTAGGATGAAGACAAGTTTTAAGAATATGATTTACAATATGATTTAATTATTTGATTTCAGATAAAACTCTTATCCTTATCTCATTTGGTATAGGTTTTCTAGTTGTACTCAATGTCTAATTCCTTGTAATTGCATTGTAAAATTCCTCCTATAAATACAATCATAAGGCCGGCTATGTTGTGTGGTTTTTGAGCCGGCCAACGAGGCTTTTCCAGAAGAAATTTCGTATTCTTACTATTACATTTTTACTTTGTCGTTCGATTATTTTTTGTATGTGTTCTCGGTTTATTATCAATAATATGATCTGTAATAATAAAACACAAAGTAGACAGATCTTTATCTTCAAAATTGATATGCAAAATGGCCCACAAGCAATCTTGTTCGAGAGTGTTATTGACCCAGAGCACAATTACGACATTAATTTACATTTCCATGATTATTAATTACTTCTCTATTACATGCTATATGATTAAAAATTTATTCAGAATGATAATCAAGCACTTTCTAAAAATCGAATAATTCCTTATTAAGGTAAAGAAAAAGATGTTAGTTCTGTGTGTTAATGGATAGTATTAAGTTTTTATCTTGGTCGAGTTCAAAACGATTCGGGGTTAAGTTTGAGGTCTATTTGAGCTTCTTTCGTATTTTTCGGAACAAAAACTAACCGAATCAAGCCGAGTACTAGGTTTTTGAATTCGGATCTGTTTAGCTGAACGAACTGTTTGGCTCGGTTCATTTAGCTAAATGGGTTTTAAAATTGGTTCAAGTTCTGTTCGATAACACTATAATTGTTTAAACGAGTCGAACAATTCACGAACAGTTCGTCTTGTTTAACTAAACGAACACAAATAGATGTTTGAATTCGGCTCATTTAAGTAAAACTAACGAACAAATTCAAACCGAATATTGAATTCGGCTCGTTTAAGTAAAACTAACGAACAAATTCAAACCGAATATGAATCGAACTCGAATGGTTTGCGAACCGTACGGTTCGATTAATAGCCCTACACATACTCAATCTCACATTTAAAATCGGTGAGACATCTTCTTTCCTTTTTAAAAACCAATTCTACTTACCAGATTGGATCCTTTATCTTTTTCGGGGGTCGAGTAATGTGTGGGATAATAAAAAAAACATTTTTCATGTATTTTTATGGACCGTTTTGAAAGATAAAAGAAGTGAAAGGAATCGTTACCTAACATGATTGAAGGTGTGTTAGGTCTCCAAAAAGATCATTTTCAATTGTAAAAGTGTAATGGTTTATTTTGAATGTGGGCCTCTATTTCTATTTAGTAAATATGTTTTGGTGGATTCAAGAAATATGTTACTTGCATAAAATTATCCATCTCTAATAGAGTGAAAGACATTTGATTCAAAAATATGTTACTTGTATATTTATATTGACGACTATATGTGTGTGTATGTCTATATATATATATTGACGACTATAAAATAAACCGATATGCATCTTGCTCGCTTGTATTAAAGAAGAGGAATGATGGCATCGGTCACACATGAAACATGCGATGATCTTGGAATTTAAACCTTCAGATTTGACATTCTATTGTAACTTTTCAATATTAGTTTTTTTTTTGTATCATGTTTCATGTCTAATAATCTCTAACTTACATTTTTTTAGTGCCTATGAACTATTTTTAGGAATCTTTTCCCTTTTTGTGTTATTGTGATAGGAGGGAGAATACCTAAATAGTAAATAGTTGATGATTGTGTTTGTTACTTTAGTTCAGGACATAGGAGATACAACAACCATACATATCCAGCATATCCTAACAACCGCAAAAGCTATAGTTTGGGTCTGAAAAGGTAAGAGGCAGACAAATAATACCCTTATCCAAAAGATATAGAGTTTGTTTCCAGCGAGACTCTTGGTTCTATATATACATACATACACAAATGATGAACAACAAATCATGAAAGACAAAGACAAACAAAAAAAATGCAAAATCAACCTAAAGTTGATAGAGTATCTAAACCTCTATATATGCTTTAAGATACTCCTTTATCATATCTAAACCTCGCTAAACTTAATACTTCGTCCCCATACGCCCCTATATATGCTTTCAGGTCATAGGAGATATTTGGCATATATCCCTAAATTTTGAGTCGAAAAATTATCCACAAAGACTATGTTATCTAAAGTAAAACAGGTGTCTCAATCTATTTAAACCAATATTTAAAGTTCAAAATGAACGAATTGAGTTGTAGAAACACCTGTCACTAACCATTCCAACATGGTTCTAATTTAAAACAAAGTCCAGGTCTTCTTACCGTCAAGGTCGACAGTAATAAATCATCATATGTCACGTGTTCAACAAAAAGAGTTGTAAGATTAGATGAACGATTGATCAATAGAAAAAGTGTTCGTTTGATCGGAAAGACAATAAACGATGAATAGTGAGGTGGTCTCAACTGTCTAAAAAATCTATATATACATATACAACAACAACAACATTACCTTATTGTCTTAAAAGCTTCTGCGTATGGCGGGATATATGAGAGGGTCGGATGTACGCAACCATACTCATGTGTTATAAACACACATAGGTTATTTTCTGAAGACCTATAATAAAAATTGCGTCAAGGTTTATCGATCTAACTGCTATATATATATATATATATATATATATATATATATATATATATATATATATATATATATATATATATATATATATATATATATAAAGAGCAATCACTCTTTTCACTCCCCACATTTTCCACCAAAATAAACAAAACAGTCACTTATTTGTTTCTTTTGGCTTAAAAGAGTGCAGCTGGGATTTAATATTTTGGGGCCAAAATTATTCTTAAAAAAATATATGGATAACATGTCTTAGCTGTCCCCTAGCAAATATTACTGTCAAAAATCACCAATAAAAAACCACTCATTTTCATCATTTTCTCTCTCTAAAATTCATCAATGGCATCCTCAGCTCTACCACCTCTCCTCTTCCTCATTCTTGCTCTCTCCGCTTTCTCCGCCACTGCCCGTCCTTGCAAAACCATCTTCTTCTACACAATCACCACCACCACCACCACTTCCTATTTCCCCACCCATCATCGTAATATTAGTCCTAACATCAACCCTAAATTCACCACTTTCCAAAATTATATATCCAATACCCCGAAATTCCTCACCCTCTTCTTGACCTCTGTCAACGTGCAAGATGATGTTTCAAAGCATAGTAGTATTCCTCTCGGATTTTATTTTCCTACTGAGGGTTTCTCCCTCCGCAGCTCTCCTTTTCCTCGATTTGTTGATCATGAAGTAGAAGAGAATCGTGATCAGAAAAGATCTGTGGTTCCGGAGGGGTTTTACTCATCGATGGATAGAGGCTCGATCAAGGATAGGACCAAGGATATTATGAGCGTTGTGGCAGCTATGCTTTTTGGTGTGGGCTGTGGCGCTCTTACTGCTGCTACTATGTATTTGGTCTGGTCTTTGACTAGTAGGTTTGCATCTGAAGAGGAGGGTGATTTTGATGGTGAGTATGATGATGAAGCTAGCCCCAAGAAAGTTGGGTATATGGCCATTCCAGATGATGATATTGATGCAATCAAGAAGGCTGCTCAAGCCCAGGCGAAGAAGTTGGAAGCAGATGCAAATTGAATTTGAATTTTCTGTGCGTTTTCGGCGTGTTTTATTGCTTATTTCAATGAAAAGTTTAAAGATGGGACTATTTCCATGGACAGTTGTCAAGTATTTCTACTGTATGGATGTATGTGTACACCTGAATTCCACATTCATAATGGCATTAATGAATGTTTTACGACATGATTTTTCTTCAATTTGAAGTTTGCTATTACATGTTTCGTTCTGTTCCTTTTGTAGAGTTTGAAGGGGGGTGTTTGTAGTGTTGTTTGCGTGCTGTATTTGCTCCTTTTTATCTATCTTCAGTTGGAAATAAATATGATTTGCAGGTGATTATTCAGTGGGTTGTTGATTAGCCCTCCAACAGTATTGATGCTTTAAGCCATTTGTTTGTCTTTTGTGTTTTGCCTGATCATTGATTGATTGGGCTCTTCAATAGCCAGTGTTTTGATGGTAGCTCGAATACTTCCATGTATTTGGATTCAAATATGTCTTTCTAGTGGATCAAGTGTGCTGATTGTTACATTAGGCTGAATTCATGAGATGCTTTTACAGTTTGGTAAAGGCTATTGTTTCTCAAATAGAAGAATTTATTCTTAATTCATATGTTCTTAGGTCCCATCCGATATAAACGCGCTTTGAAATATGCGAAATATATCTTGACTGCAGTAAGTTTTTATTTGGTTTTTGTCAACTATAAATCACCATATATGCTGGCAGGTGGGGTAGGTTTCCACAGATCAGTGGTCTGAGCTTCAGTCTATTGAGTCGCTTGAACTTCCTGTTGGAAATCAAAATGCATTTCAAAGTCTATGTATGGTTCAGTTACTTTGTGAGGACAACTTCCTGTGAAAACCCAATCGATCTTGAGGCTATGCCCTCGATCCTATTGAGCTGTTTTTGGTTATATCGAGCTGCCCTTTTGGTTAGTGGGAATGAGTCCTGGAGTTGTTTTTGGTGTAGGTCTGTGTATTCATGGAAAGAAAATTGTCTGATATCCTCTGTTGATTTAGGGCGATATATACATCTGTTTAGGAGTTTGATTATGCTCTCCTGAATCTGAAGCTGCAGCTGCCTGGACAATATCCACTAGGCACCTAGCTTTTCTCATCATATGGAAATTTTCTTTTCCTTCCTTTTTCTTGAGAAAGTATAACCGTGTTTCTCAATAACTAGGTGAATGTGTTGGTGGGTGGGTGAGTAGGATTGACCTGGCATTGTTATGCACATCTGTTCCCTTATGATTCTCTTTATGGCTTTCTAATGACATCTAAGATTGTGCAATCCAATATTGAATCACTCAAACGTTGGAAGTCTGTATCAATCTGAAACCTTTCCAGTTTCCATGGTCCGCTATTGCTATGTAGCGATATACAGGCAGAGCTTATATGATGTGCTATAAATTTGATGACATGCCGTCTAAAGGATTTGATTAATGAACAACTCAGCGCTATAGACTGGAAAAATAATTGTTGTGAGGAAACAACATATGACGCATAGTAAATTTGCCAATATGGGAAAGATTGATTCCACGACCCAATGGGCGACCCAAGAACCAGTCTATATAGTCTAGAAATATGGAGTTTGTTCATTTGCTTTTTCAAACCTACTAATCTTTCTAATGATAAAGTAGATTCGGTTAGAACTTCTTTTTGATTTCTCAGGCCTGTATACACTTGGCAGTGCTTAAGTTTGTGTCAACTATCATCAGGTGCTGTCGTTTGAAGTTTCACTAAACCAAACTGTGCAGGAATAAAGACTTACTACGACAAAACTCACATGATGGCCATTTTGTACAGAATAGAGAACCTTCATCGTAAGGAAAATTCATAGGGCTATTGGGAAACACAGAGGATAATTGTTTTTGTAATAATGGCTCCTCTAAGCTGTTCCCCTTCTCATTTTCATCCGTTGGAATTCTTTTAAGAAAGCGCAAAGACTTTAAATAGAAAAATTTAAAATAAAAAAAGAAATGACTATAAAGGAAATCTTTTGATTCGGCATTACTGCCGATAACTAAAGAAGAAGATCGTTTTGTTCAAATTACCTTCTTTCCATTAGTAATCTGTGCTTGTAGTTGAATCGAGATTTCTTTGGTCTTCTTCGACCCGGGAATAGTTGATTCAGCTGTTCACTAGTCTTTCTGTGCTTAAAATACATAATGTGAAATATCCCCCAAAAATTCCAGTGGTTGCTATTATTTCTGTTGCCACTACAGACAAATAAAACAATCAGTCTGAACATCAAGGCTTGCTGCAATTTTTGTTGCCACAGTGAATAATAAGATGAGCTTATGTACTGTGTTGTGTGGCAGCTACTGAGATCCACAGGAATCACTATGTAGGGCGTGATGTATCAACTACAAGTTTTGTGTCTAAGCTAGCAGCTTTGTATGTGAAATGGTAGCTGCAAAATTTCAAAGGTTCATCTGGCTTTTCCAATCTGACCCAAATACGAGAATCCTTAAAAAGCTGATAGGTAAAATTGGGTCAAACTTTTTTGCCTTGATGAAGCTGCTGGCTCAATTTGAAGGCATGAACTCAGTCCTATCCTCTCCATTCGGCTCGCATCTAAAGAAACTCCAGAGAAGATCATTCGGGGCTAGCAGTCATGCGTATAATTAAAGAATGGCCATTAAAGATACTCTCATCAGGAAGTTCAGAAAACCAGAAACCAGATACTGTGTCATTTGCATTAGGACCATCACATAGAGCACAAAATTAGTGTGCATTCATGAACATGTCATGAGTAAAGCTGCTCGATATAAAGGTCACAGTCATCAGCTTCGGAAGATTTCAAATGGTTGTTAATGCTCAGAGATATCAAGTCGATTTCCTTGATATGAACATGGGACCTGTCACCAGCTGCAAATTCAGAAGTCACACCAAAAACTTCAATTAAGCTGCAGCCTGTCACTTTTTTGACCGCCTTTTCCTCCATTATCTTTCTGACACTCTCCACGTTATCCCAATTGTTAATAGAGGCATACATATTTGAAAGGAGGACAGGAACTCCATTGTGGTCAAGACTTTGATCAGACATTTCCTTGACAACTTCTTCACCCAGATTAATATCACCATGGACTGCAGAAGCATTAAGCAATGCCCCCAAAACAAAAGCATCCGGCTCCATGGGCATCTCCCTCAAAATGCTGCGCGCGTGTTCTAGCATTCCAGCTCTGCCAAGAAGATCTACTAGACAACCATAGTGCTGAATCATTGGTTGTATTCCATAAACTTGTTTCATACTTTCTAAAATCCTCAACCCTTCTTGCACTAATCCAATTTGCTTGCTGGCATTTAACACGCCAATGAATGTAACTTCGTTTGGCCTAATACCTGCATTTTCCATTCTCCTAAATAGTTTCAGTGCCTCCATGTTCTCACCATTATTAGCCAGGCCACATATGAGAGAAGTATATGCAAACACATCTCTGTGTGACATCTCTTCAAAAACACGATAAGCCATGTCAATAACTCCAGATTTGGCATACATATCGATAAGGGCTGTTCCAAGCGTCCCATCAATCGGCATTTTATATCTGTTGACGAATGCATGAATCCATCTACCCTGATCCAGAGCACCAAGTGAAGCAGAAGCAGACAATGCGCCAACAATACTTGCATGGTTAGGCCGAATTCCTACGAATTGCATATTATTAAACAACTCCAGAGCTTCCTTGCATAAACCAGCTTGTACATAACCACCGATCATCATACTCCACGAAACAGCATTTTTTTCAGGCATTTCATCGAACAGCTCTCTTGCAACTTCAGTCTCCCCACACCTCATGTACCCATTAATTAGAGCTGTCCAAGTTACCACATCACAGATTCCACTTCCATTAAACAATTTCCTCGCCAGACCCACATGCTCACACGCGGCATATAAATGAACCAATCCATTCTGCACAAAATCATAACTTTCCCATCCCAATTTTACCACAAGTCCATGATACATAAAACCTGTAGAAACATCACATAACTCACCACAAGCCTGAAAAACAAATGAAAAAGTATAATTATTCAGCAAAAACCCATTCCTAAGCATGTCTTTGGAAAGAAAAATGGCCTTAGTAGGTTGATTTTTTTCTACAAAAGCTCTAATCATGGTGTTCCACACATAAGTTGACCGGTGAGGTAAAAGGCGGAAGAGGACGTAGGCATGCTCGAGATATTTGGTATCGGAGATTGCAAAGCCCGAAAGGAGCTTCCCGGCGGCGAAAGGATCGCCAATAGTACCGGAGACAATGAGGTGGTCTTGGATTTGCTTGAGTTGAGAAAAAGAGAGGCAAGATTTGTCTAGAAGGAGAAGTGCTTTGTAACTGGATTTGAAGTACTTCATGCAATATAGGACGGGGTTAAGTGACGGGATCTTTACCTCAAGCTCCTTAGTATTCCCTCATGTTTTAAGTAAGAAATTTACGTCAAAACGTATAACGTATGAAAAGAGACCTACATAGGGTATACGTCTAGCGTGCTTACTTTTTAAGAAAAAATAGAACTAGAGAATCTTATATTTGTAAGTTGTAAATAGAGGTGAGAAAGATCTAATGTTCAGGTTGACGGATTAGAGGAAACAGATCCGAACCTAATCTATTTAGCGGACGGGTTTGAAAACTCAATCTGACATGTCAGTTTGGTTGGTTCGGGTTCGAATTGACCACCTAACTAAAGGGTTGATATCTCATCACCCCCACTTTCCTCATCTTTCCTCATCCTCTTTGTGACCGTGCGACACGTGGTAGCAAGGGAGGGTGGTGAGGCTAGATGAGGGTCAACTGCATCTAACCTCATCACCTCCCCTTGCCGTCACGTATCGCAAGGGGATCCTATCCCCCAACTAAATGTCCGTGTTCAAGCGCGGTTTCAAGGGTCTACTCAAGTCTAGATGGGTATGAAAAGGGGGTTGGGATCTCCTCATCCCACTTTCCTCATCCTCTTTGTGACCACGCGACACGTGGCAGCAAGGGAGGGTGGTGAGGCTAGATGAGGGTCACCTGCATCTAGCCTCACCACCTCCCCTTGCTGTCACGTGTCGCGCGGTCATACGTCACCGTACCCATTTGCGGTGAGGGGATCCTATCCCCCAACAAAATGTCCGTGTTCAAGCGCGGTTTCAAGGGTCTACTCAAGTCTAGATGGGTATGAAAAGGTTAGTGAGTCAGTGACCAAGTAAACACCTACGTGCTTGTCAATAAACAAGCTGAGACCAACCAAACAAGCACCTTGTTTGAGTTTATACTGGATAAGACCAAATCATTTAAGTAGAGATAAGTCTATAAACCCATTCTGAAATATCTCATTGGCCTTGG
>AP025040.1:43674766-43699997 GCA_036186865.1 Eustoma russellianum
AGTAGTAGGTTACAACTTTTCCTATATGTACGTGTATACTTTTGACATTCTTTCAATATACAGAAATATTACGTCTCAAATATTTCTTCACAGTATATCCCAACGACAGAAAAAGCTATCGCTGGGTCTAAAAAAGTAAACAGTAGTCAAACAATACCTTTATCCCAAGGAATATAGAGTTTGCTTTCAGTGAGAAAAATATTGTAAAAGAAATGTTATGTAATAGTGATGGTTGCATTTAATAGGAAAAGTCATCTTCACATGTCAATTCGATATTAGTTAGGGAATATCTACTAAAACGTTTAGTAATTACTCTTGAACCTTTTCACAAATGCAAATTACTTCTTACGTTTCAAAAATATTGTTATATATTGTTAAACAAGTAGTTGGTCAAACATCAAATCAATACAAAATTTTCAAAGTATTTAATGCAATACTTTGCAAAATAGTTTTCATATTATTTAAAACCGACTTCCGATAAACAATGAATAAAGTATTTTGGCAATTTGATTTTATATCACGTTTGACAACTGTTTGTTTGACCATGTATGATAATATTTTTGAGACGAATAATAATGAGTTTTTCAAGTTTCAAACGCTAGTGTATAAGGGCAAAGAGTGTGTAGACAAACAAATTTTGTATTAAAGGTATAAATGTCATGTGTCACATAAATTAAATAATTTAAATTATTTTGTATTATTCTAATTAAGACAATACAATTTATTTTAAATATATCTTTAACAGTTTAAATTATGTATGAAGAAGGATATATCAAGACCAATAGATAAAGCTTATAAAGTCAAGCTCATAACTTCCAAGTTTATTTCTTCCAAGAAGGGTTTCTACCCAAGCCTCTTATATTTTGACTATAAATGGAGGGTCATTTCATACATTAGGGGCACCAATATCGAAAAGTTATTAGCTAGAGATAAAACTCAAGTTCTTCAAGACCATCGTCATCGAGTATTATAGAGTTCTTGCATTAAAATAAAGCTTAGCTCCTTCAAGAGAGTCATAATCAAGGAATTGAAGAGTTCTTGGCTAAACTCTAAGTTCAAGTTTCACCATCTCTTGGTATCTAAATTTTTAAATAAAATTGGACAAAAGAAAGTGAAATTAGAACGCTTTTGTGGATGAGTTCTGCTTGAGTTCTCCTTGTCCAAACACTTCTTAAGAGAAGATTTAAATATTGATTGATTATTATTAGGGTATACTTAAGAAGTGGTCTTAATGTGGTTCCATACGAGCGTTCAAATGATAGAATTTCAACTCTAAAATATCTAATGATGTATGGTTGTATCTATTTCAAAATTAATACCAAATCTATCTTAGAAAAGATTGACCCGTGACGAATGACGAATATATTAATAAGATAATGTAGGTGATCAAGTTTCTTAATAACTTGAACAATTCACCTAGAAAATGCTTTGATATATACTTGAGGATTCAAACATTTCAATGATAAAAGTTGTATCGAATATATGATCAAGAGGAAGGAGAAAAACCTCTAAGTTGTGTAAGTCCCTTCAAGTTTAGAAAATTCGAAAGAGATGGAATTTAGTGGATCATCCAAGCTTCAATTCGGAATGTGTCTAAAGAGGGATGGATAAGTAAACCAAATAAGAAAGAAATTTTTAATCACACTACTAGACAATTATCAAGATATAGATGAAACCTTTGATTTACCTTACACGGTTATAAGTCCTACTATGCTATATTTGGTGCAGATATATCTAAAGATACAAACTATATATCAAGTTGATCATTTGGTATAAACATATTCAAAAATAAATTTATGGAGTATAATCTTTCAACTTGAAGACCTTCATCATCAAATCTTGTCTTCAAGATTAGAGTAAGCATGTATAACTTAAACCAAACTCTTATACTTAGGTATGAGACGTTAATATATTATTTTTTTCAAAAACGATTTCTCGTAAGGAAAATCGACACTAGATTACTCATCCATAAATACTATAATGATCATCTTCTAGTAAAAATCCATGTTGATATTTAGGTTTAGCGTAGAAACATGGTGTGAAAAGTTTGTATAAGACAATGCACAATAAGTATGATGTGGGTATTATGAGAAAACCTAACTGCTTTCTTAAGCTGCATACTATGCAAACTAAGAAGTACGTTTGGCTCAAACTAAGTACAACAACTAAAACACTTGCTCAAATCGTAAGTTTGAGGATGTATGACCATTAAGTAAGCGCTAATGCAGAACTTGGCAATGATAAAGGAGATATCAAAAGAATGAAAAATCGGCTTTTTTGAGTGTAATTATTCAAAAAGAAGTATATGTAATTCAACCGACAACCTTTAAAGGTTATGATTATCCAAATTATGTCTTCAAACTCAAAAAGGCTCTTTACGAGCTTAAACAAGCTTTTAAAGCTTCGTATGAGAGATTAAACAATTTTCTACTTGAAAATAGTTTTCTTAAGAGAAAAAGTTGGTACCACCTTGTTCATTAAAGAACAAGAAAGCGATTATTTACTTGTACAAATTTATACTGATGATATTATTTTTAGTGCTACAATTAATTCTTCTTGTAAGTATTTTGCTAAGCTTATGGAAGATGAGTTTGAAATGAGCCAAATAAGTGAACTCAATTACTTCATTTGGCTTCAAATCAAGCGAACTAAAAAAGAAGCGTACGTCTCTCAAACTAAGTCTCATTGAATTCAATGGACAATCTGTAGCACAATTTGTCTGAATTCATCAGTAATATCCACTAGCATAGATCTCTTGAAAATTATGTCGGGCATATCCACCTGTATTATGTCGCTAATACCAATCGTTTATCCACGAAAGCGTACCTGACGGTCTTCTATGCATTGCGATTTCGCCGGCAATATAAATAGCGAAGGATATTGTCGCCGCTGAAGTTTGATTTTCTGATAGCGTATCAGGTAGCAACCCGTCTCAGCCTTAGTACTCGAAACGACGAAGAATACAATGCGTCCATACATTTAATTACGCGTCATCAAAATAACGTAAATCGATGTCAGCAGAAGTCATAAACTAAAAACCTTCGATAAAATAATCATCATGAATACAATGTCTAGGCAAATCTAAATCGATAAACTGATCAAATGTAGATAAACACTAATCTCCAAAATATATAAACCTCCAATATCAAAATAACTGCCTCAGCTAAATCCTCGAAAGTCTCATCCGAATATCCTCAGTCTCGAAATCTCTAGTCCCGATCTTCCACGGTATACTAACTTCTTTATCTTTCTATCTTATCCTTTCTCCAAAAATACATCATGGGTTTTTAAATTACAGCTGAGTGAATATTTATTTATTTCTTTTTTTTTTTGGAAATCTATCTTTCAACTTGATTTTTTTTGTCAGTTATATCTTACACCGGTCAAAGGCTTCCTCCAGAGAGGGAGAAAAAGCAAACCGAAAAGACAGACAAAATATTTCGGTTAATAGACAGAAAATGAGGTAAAATATGAGGCTTCCAATCACACACTGTGACGGGTAAAAAAGGGAAGATGTTTAACTTTTTTTTTAAAAAAAGAATTGCTTGTACGCGTGGCATCGCGTGATTAGAGGCTTCATATTTTGCTTCATTTTCTGTTTATCCTGATCTGAACCTGAATGATTTCGACACCAATACCACGTGAAGCCTAAAAGAGCAACTTGTGCCTTTGTACAAAGGAATTCTGAGGTCTCACTTGTATATCAATAATGAATGTTTTCTTTTCTAAAAATCTATTTATCACATATAAAAACTTTTACGTTGTCTAATAATCATCACCACACGATTAAATATTACGTCTATGAAAACCATTGCATTATTCTGTTGGTTGTTCATTAATAAGAGGAACATGACTATGAAGTGTATTTCTTGTCAAAAGCACACACTTTATAATCTCCGCTCACACAACATAAATACAACAACATTACCCACATTGTCTTATAATCTCATGTTTATAATAGAATATGGGAGGTCGGATATACGTAACAATACCCCCATTGTATTAGAGACTCATGTCTATGACAGGGTATGGGAGTTCAGATATACGTAACCGTACCCATGTGTTAGAAACACACAGAGGTTGTTTCTTGATGATCTATAATGAAAATTGTGTCAAGCTGTGTCGATGAACTGTTACTTCACAATATAAGAAGTGCAGCCAATTTAGTGAGTCATTTTGCTTTATTCTATTATATTCCAGAGTATGTCTTTGACTCCATTAGAAATAGAAACAATGATGCGACAAAAATGAAAAAAGGAAACATGAATTTTGAAGAAAGTTCATTGCATTCCAATGGAAATACCAAACATAGTTTAACAGTTTACAACCTTGGCTTTCACCAATTACGACGAAATTTTATTACACCAAATAAAGTTACAAAACATAACTTTCGAAGGGGTGGTGTTGCATTCAAACGAAAATCACAAAATACGACTTTTGAAGGTAGTTTCATTGAGTGTAAACGGAGAAAAAAAAAGATGAAGACAGAGAAATCTATACTCCCCCCCCCCCCCCCCCCCCCTTTTAATTTTTTTTTTTTTTTTTTTGAGTTCATGCAGCAAATGGACGGCATCTGAAAGCGTCAGTTGGTTCCACTCCAATACCCCTCATCTTCAGGAACCTCAACTTCAGGATCCTGAAGTAATTTGAGCGAAGCAGGAGCATTGCCTAGGAGTACATGCATCTCCTTTAATTTTTCCATGCCTTCTTCTGGCCTATTTTTTGCCTCAGCTGCATCTGCATCCAAGAAATTCGGCCCGTAAATGTAAATATTGTTAGAAAAAACATACAACAACCACCATACATACTATATATCCTAACAACATCAAAAGCCGATCATACTCAGTATATCACAACAACAACAAAAGATATCGCTAGTCAATGTTAGTAAAAACATAATGAAAACCAAATATGCTGCTAAATATCCAGCACTTGGAATTTATCTGGTAGGAAACAAAATCATTATAAAAGATGTATGTGGAAAGATATATGTGTCAGCAGATGTGTGAAACATTAATGATTTGTATGTATGGAGAAGAAGATGCTAACTTGAGATAATGAGGCAAAGGATGAAAAAGTAAGCCAGCTTGCCCATATTTTCTTGTGCTCGCAAAGGTGACTTGCAATGCTTGATTTATTTGTGGGTTTGTGAATCACATTCAGGGCAGTTTATATACATGAATTCGTTTGTCATTTTTCTACAACTTAGTTTCCTCTTGGTTATTAGCTAATAGTGAAGAATAAATTAATAAATGAAAAAATGACATATATAAATCAGGAGATAGACAATAGCATCTGTTACATCAGTTGAAAGCCTCATTGTAGAAGGAAAGATGAGTAAAAAAAGCATGCTCAAACTGACTTGGATGAGCGAATCGGACATAACCTACTAAATTTGCACCTCTCTGAGGACATGGTGCAGGATAGGAGTTCATGGAGCCAGCGGATTAAGGTTAATGGGGTTTGGCCAGGATATAGAGACAACTGAGAGTATATTTAGAGGCTTAGATACTCCATATACTTAAGGTCGACTTTTGTACTTTTTGTGTTTCTCTTTGTCTTTGTCTTGCATTATTTGTGTATATACACGGTTATGACTACTTTAATATCATAAACTTTCTATATTTATTTACTATATTCACTCACTAGAACACTAACACACCATATCACTGTTACTATGTCATCTATGCAGGGACATATAGAGCCAAATGTCTCACTGGAAGCAAACTCTCTATCCTTTGGAATGGAGGTATTATTTGTCTGTCTTCACCCTCCCCAGGCCTTAGCGATCGCTTTTGCTGTCGTTGGGATATACTGGATATGTGTTGTTGTTGTATTAAGTGACACTGGCCCCTGAATGGGTATCCCATTTACTATTTCTAACTCATTATAAGTAAAGACTACACGCTAATATGATCAATAACTACATTACAAACATGGTCAAATTGCATTTTGTAAAAGAGGAGTTCATGAACACATTTTTATCACATATAGTTTAAGCAAAACTGGTTTATATTATCGTATCCAAACAAAAATCAAAGCACATTTTTTGACAAAAGTTTTAATTCAGTTTCTTTTCTTCATGCTTTCCATCACATAAAAGTTATAAATACATAATGATACCGTTTGTTAAACTCAATTATCTTATGTTAAATAACAAAATATATTCATAAAAAGATTACCAGATCTAATGTTCTGTACTACTCATGTACATAATTCACCCAGTCAAATTTGATGAATATAACCTAAGCATATTCAAAAATCCAAATGGAATTTTCACTTTAATCAAAATTTGAAAAAAAAAATGATTAGAGGAATTACAAATATAGTTGTCCCCAAGCTAGCAGACGGTATATTTCACATATCCCCAACATTGGTATTAGGCCAAATTAAGTTTTGCGTATTTGAAAGATATTGTCTGTTTCCAGACAAATATTATTTTAAATAATCATTATTTAAGTTGTCATTAAAGTTAAAATTTGATTTGGATGCTTGAATCTATATATACTGACAAGGATCCTACATATCATCGGGACTTGCTGCAGCGAAGTGGGGAAAACAAAAGGAAAAGAAAGATGTGAAGAATTTCTATCACACATATTCAGGTTATTAGTGCATCGAGATCCCACCTGGCTAAGGGGTATCTGGTACAGGTGGGGAGAGAACTCACTCCCTCATCAAAGGTTATTAGTGCCTCGAGACTCTAACGATGCCCCCAGGGGCATAGTCCGGTGGTAAGTGGCAAAGTTAATTAGGGCTAGAACCCCGACGTCCCGAGTTCGAGTCTGTGTGGAGACAATCCTTGTTGAAATATTACAAAGGTTGCCTCTGGGCTGACTGAGTCTCGTGTGTCCTCTCCCTTTGCAGAGCTGCCGGTGGAGCACATCCCTCGATTTACATTCCACCTGGCTAAGGGGACTCTGGTACAGGTGGGGGGAGAACTCACTCCCTCATCAAAGGTGATTAGTGCCTCAAGACTCTAACGATAACGTTAGATATACTGGGTATGATTGTTGTTGTTATTATATTCAGGTTATTAGTATAGTGGAAAATTTAATGGACATAATGTATTTTCATTGGATGAGACAGATGATAAAGGTAGATGATAAGAGATATCAGATCTTTTAATGAAAAACATATGGTGATTCTTAAACTTCATATCCTTCAACTTTATATTTGCATTATTTATGCCTTCAACTGGTCAAATACTTCCTCAAGAAATGATGAAAAAGAAAAACGAAAAGAAAAAATAAACCGTCAAAGGTGGAACACAAAAACAATCAAATTAATAAGACATTATAAGATCCAGTCGCGTACATAAATTTGAATATATATATATATATATATATATATATATATATATATATATATATATATATATTAGACACTGTATGTCTTTGTTGGAGCAAAAGGTGAAATTCCTTACCCCGAGGCCCCACCGCCCCAGCCTCAAGAAGCATTGTGGAAGATGCAAATCAGGAGTCGAGCGGCTCATAGATTGGGTGAGGACTTACACAGCCCCTCACAAACCATTGGGTGAGGACTTACACAGCCCCTCACAAACCAAGCTTTCGGCCTAGCATCAGAAAAACACCTACACTGTGCGTGTCTTTGGAATCGAACTCTTGATTTCTTAGAACAAATCTCAACCTGAGTACCAATTGAACTATATCCTGTATATCTTTGTATGTCTTTGTTGATTTGATTAGAAGATCTCATGTCAAGTCAAGGCACACAAATAAAAACATCAAAAGAGTGGTCAAACATACAAACAAAAAAGCAAAAGGCTGGTCAAACGTAAAGAAAAAGAAAAGGCTTCAAAACTAATACCAGGTCAAGCATATAAGAGCAAAGTTGTTCTATTCTATCACCATCTTTTATTCTTTAAGGCATAACTGCCTCTCCGGATTTTGGGTCATGAAATTTTTTTACATCGGATGAGATCATAGGAGACTAAAAGTGAGGTAAAATATGAGGCATCCAATCACGCGTCGCCACGTGTACAAAACAGTTTTTTTAAAATAAAAAATTGCAGCACCTATTTGCTTTTGTGCCACGTGATTGGATGCCTCATATTCTACCTCAGTTTTAGCCTCTTAGGATCTCATCCGATTTTACATTATGTCAATATACTAATAGAGAAGCAAAGACAGATGCAGTGCATATATATAGACCACAACAACAACAACATTACACAATTGCTTTATAACTCATGCCTATGACGGAGTATTAGGGGTCGGATGTATGCAACCATACACGTGTTAGAAACAAACAAAGGTTGTTTCCCAATGGCCCATAATGAAAATTGCGTGTCGATTAACTACTACTTCACAATATAAGAAGTGCAGCTAATTTAGTGAGTCATTTTGCTTTATTACATCATACCCATATATAGACCATTAAGTTTAAATAGGGCTGTTCAACGAACTGAACAGTTCGCGAACTGTTCGAGCTCGGTTCGTATTCGTTCGGTAATTATCTGTAAACATGCCGAATTCGAATAGCTGTTTAGTTTATAAAAACAAGATGAACTATTTGCAAACTGTTCGTTTTGTTTAAACAGTTATAGTTTTATCGAGCCAACATCATCATTTTTTCCTACCCCTAGACATCCACCCAGGTGAGGTGAGTAATCGTTTACCAAGATCAGCATTTTTCCGTTCAGAAATCATACTGCCTTATTAGCTATTATGAGACAATATTATATCGTTAAAAATTTTATTGTCAACTTTCCTATTTTGTACACCATTAGGAACATTAGTTTACCAGTTTTCAGCAAAGACTAAATCGATTCAAAATAGTTTAGAAAAAGACTAGTACATTCTTTGAAATCTAAGTATAGTGTTGATTCGCCCCGGGTATAGTACAGTGGTAAGTGGCAAAGGTGATTGGGGCTAGAAGCCCGACGTCTTGAGTTTGAGTCCGTGTGGAGACAATCCTTGTTGAAATATTACAAGGGTTGTCTCTGGGCTGGCTGAGTCTCGTGTCTCCTTTCCCTTTGCAGGGCTATCGGTGGAGCATATCCGTCGATTTACATCCCACCTGGCTAAATGAACTTTGTTACAGGTGCGGGGAGAAGTCACTCCCTTATCAAAGTATAGTGTAGATTCCATTGTTATCTGTGTATTTCTTGATATAGCAGACATCATTGACCCATGTCCTTTCCCAAAAAAAGAAATGGGTAACTCTACAGAAGGATTTATGTCATATGAACTTAAGGTAACAGTTCATATGTCATACACGCACTTACATGCGACTTAACACCAAGCATGAGGATTACCACAAAAACTGCAAATAGGATCCTCTTACCGTCCGGTGAGAATTAGCGTCCTCGTATTTAACCTTACATCTCTTTTGTTAGTATTTCTTCACCCAGTCTCACAGCTCTTCTTTGTTTCCAAGGGTCACCGTGTTCAGACACGATATTGCAATGGAAAAATATTTCTCATTGATAATGCTGTGCTATACATCTTCCTATTTAAAGAATACAATCCTGTCTATGTTTGGTAAATAAAATCCTGTACTAATTACAATTAATCTCATTGCTGATTTTGCTCTATGTGATTACAGTATATATGGTAAGGAAATATTCCTTCAAATCTACATTTATTAACACTCCCCCTCAAGTTGAACAGTGGGATCGCCGATGTTCAACTTGCGCAACACATATTCAAATATTCGTCCATTCACGGCTTTGGTCAGGATATCGGCAAGTTGATCTTCAGAGCATACATGCGGAAGCACAATAGTACCATCATCAAGTTTTTCTCTTATAAAATGTCTGTCAACCTCGACGTGTTTGGTGCGATCATGTTGTACTGGATTTTCTGAAATACTAATCGAGGCTTTATTATCACATCTCAACTCGGTTGGCCCAACCATTTGGAACCCAAGTTCACTAAGCAGTTTTCGAACCCAAAGAACTTCAGTAATACCCTTCACAATACCTCGAAACTCTGCCTCTGCACTGGATAATGCTACGACCTTCTGCTTTTTACTCCTCCAAGTGACAACATTTCCTCCGACTAGAGTCAAGTACCCTGATGTAGACCGTCGATCCACCTGATTTCCTGCCCAATCTGCATCAGTATAGGCCTCAATGTTAAGGTGCCCATTATTCTTGAATAATAGTCCAACACCTGGGGTGTTCTTTAAGTATCTCACGATTCGGATCACAGCGTCAAAATGGTGCTTTTGCGGATTGTGCATGAACTGACTGACCACTCCCACAGCATAAGCAATGTCGGGCCTCGTGTGAGAGAGATATATCAGCTTACCCACCAAGCGTTGATATTGTCCACTATCTGCTGAAGGAGCTCCTTGTACAAAGTCCAGTTTATGATTCTGAATCATTGGAGTATCTGCTGGTTTGGCATCCATCATGCCAACTTCTGCTAGCAAATCCAAAATGTACTTCCGTTGGCATATATAGATGCCTTCGTGTGACCGCAACACCTCAATTCCCAAGAAGTACTTGAGGCCACCAAGATCCTTCATCTCGAACTGGGTGAATAAATGTTTCCTGAGACGAGAAATTTCATCAGTATCATTCCCGGTAATAATCATATCATCAACATATATAATAAGACAAGTAACTAAACTTCCCTGTTTTTTGATGAACAATGTGTGATCAGCATTGCTTTGTTTATAGCCATCTTGTCTCATAACATGGGTAAATCTCCCAAACCAGGCTCGGGGGGATTGCTTGAGACCATAGAGTGCTCTCTTTAGTCTGCATACCTGTCCCGGACCAAACTCACTAGAGAACCCTGGGGGTGGTTCCATATATACCTCTTCCTTCAAAGTCCCATGTAAAAAGGCGTTCTTGACATCAAACTGATGCAGTGGCCAGTCTTTAGTGGCTGCTACAGAGAACAATACTCGAATGGTATCAATCCTTGCTACGGGTGAGAATGTCTCCGAATAGTCAACTCCGTAAGTTTGTGTGAATCCTTTAGCCACAAGTCTTGCTTTATGTCGTTCTATGTTACCATCGGCTTTATATTTTATGGCGTATACCCATCTGCACCCAACAGGTCTCTTTCCCGGTGGCAACTCACATTTTTCCCATGTATCATTTTTCTTGAGAGCATTCATTTCTTCTATCATTGCCTCCCTCCATTTCGGATGTGTGCTAGCCTCCTTTTCATTCCTGGGAATTTCTTCTGAGCAGATCGTGGTTAGAAAGGCTTTCGCAGTGGTACCAAGATTGTTACCTTGTAAACTTACGGGATACTTGGAGGCTCGAGCCACTTTTGTAGGAGAGTACCTTTCAGGTGGTACTCCTCTATTTCGCCGCGGTGGCAACACACGCCCCTGTTCTCCTGTAATAGCATTAATATGGTCCAATTCAAGATGTTCTTGGTTAGTCATAGGGTATTCAATGATTGTCTCAGTGGAATGGGCGGTAGGTATAATACTATCAGTGCTGTCACAAGAAATGGAATTCTCAGAGTTATTATGCATACCTTGGTTTACCTGTTGTGGAACATTCATCTGAGAAGTGTCATGGCCGGGTACTGGAAAGATGGTTATACTATCGTAGGGAGCTATAGCGCAGTCGGAGCCATCTACTTGCCGTGTTGGTTCAGTCGGCAACCAGTTCGGGTTAGACAACCAATCGAGAGGATCGCCATCATTAGATATCTCCCCCTGAGACCGAGATTGGGTGGCAAAGAAAAACTCGGTTTCTAGGAAGATGCAATTCATGGTGATGTGTATGCGGCGGGTGCGAGGGTTATAACAGCGATACCCCTTTTGAGTAGAGGCATAACCGACAAAGACACATTTCTCAGCACAAGGGTCAAGTTTTGTACGCTGGGATTTAGGAACATGGATAAACACGGTACACCCAAACACTTTAGGTGGTAAGGTCAACAAAGAAGGAATGGAAACTGTTTGGGCCAGGATTTCTAAAGGTGTTTTGTGGTTAAGGATGGTAGTCGGGAGGCGGTTACTGAGGTAGGCAGCCGTGGATACAGCCTCCGGCCAAAAACCGCGAGGAACCGAGGAGTCGAGCATCATCGCACGAGTCATTTCAAGGAGTGTTCTGTTTTTGCGTTCCGCCACACCATTTTGTTCCGGTGTGTCGGGACAAGATGTTTGGTGAACAATGCCATGAGTAGTAAAGAACTGTTTAAGTGCCCCATCGAAGTATTCCCCACCATTATCAGAACGAAGGATTTGTATAGTTGATTTATACTGAGTTTTGACCATATGATAAAACTCAACAAATTTTTCAGTAACATCAGATTTTTGCTTGAGAATATAAAGCCACGTCATGCGGGAATAATCATCTATGAAAATAACAAAATATCGAAAACCCAACGGAGTAGGATGAGGAGATGGCCCCCACACATCAGAGTGAATTAAAGAAAAAACATGACTCGCACGAGTATTATTGGAGCGGTAAGTCGCTCGTGGTTGTTTGGCCCGAAGGCAAGTATCACACGACAAATTATTAAAAGGACCAGAAAACAAATTGGGAAAAAGTTTTTGCAGATAGCTAAATGATGGGTGGCCTAATCGACGGTGCCATAACCAGAGCTGACGCGTAACCGATCCGGTGGCAAGATTAGACTTACCCTGTTGTACCACCGCATCTACGTAGTATAGACCATCATGCTCAGTACCACGTCCAATGATCTCCTGAGTATGAATGTCCTGCAACACGCAAAACGAGGGATACATAAGAACAACACAGTCCAATTCCTTGGTAAGTTGACTAATAGAGAGCAATTTTGTGGAAAGTGATGGAACAAAAAGACAGTTTTTAAGGGTAACATCGGGAGTGATGGCAATAGTACCGGCTCCGGATACAGGGATGGTTTCTCCATTGGCAGTCTCAATATAAGACTTAGTTGGAGGAGATCGGGTAATGAAATCATGGGGGTCAAAGGTCATAGTATCCGTTGCCCCACAATCAAAAATCCACTGCCTGGGGGTGGATTGGGTACGAGCAGTGTAGGCGTGTGCAGTAGGTGATGGAGGGGTCAAACTGTAAGATGTGGGGAGGTCAGGGGTTATAGTTGGAATATTAGGTGGTGCTGGGAGTTTTTCGGAAATTAGTGGCAAATTAGGGACTGGAGGGGTTTTGCCAGGAACTGAAGGGACCACATTAATGTTATTACAAAAATTAAGGGGGTATGCTGTCATTTCAGGGGAGGGCTTGGAGAGCAATTTATTAAATAAATAGGGTTGGGGATTAGGTTTTTGACCTAATCCCCAGTTACCTCCTGCGGCGCCTTCCTTCGCTTCTCCTTCGTTGGGTCTGCCTGCTGCACTGGTCAGGTGACTGTTGCCGTCACCTCCTTCTTCGAGGCTTCTGGTGGCAGCTGCTTTGCCTCCTGCACTTGTAACCCGCTTACCTTCCCACCAATCGGGATAACCATGGAGCTGAAAGCAGGTTTCTTTATTGTGGCCCTTCTTGCCACAGTTTTCGCAGATCAGGTGACTCTTGTCCACCTTTGATGATGCATTACCTGAGCGTAGAGTTGACTGCCCTTGTGGTGGTCCTCTGTCTGCTCCACTGCCTCTATCCGACTGTGGTCCTCGTCCACGGTTGCGATTGGTCGGTGTCTTTGCTGATAGTCCCTGTCCCAAGCCCTGTGATGAAGAAAATTCTGAGGGTCCATGCTTTATCAGTCCAGATCTTGACTCAGCCCTTTTTATTTCAAAAAATGCAGCCTCTACATTCGGTAAAGGGGTGCGTTTGAGTAATTCCTTTTTTTCTGCTTCGTACCTGTCACTAATGGCTGATAAAAATTGATATAAACGGAATTCCTGCATTTTTTGGTTATACAACCCGATGTCTTCGGTACATTTCATCGGGTTTGTGTCCAAGGTGTCTATGGCTACCCACAAATCTTGGAGACTGTTCCAACAGGCTTCAAGGGAACTGTCTCCCTGTCTGATTTGGTTGGCCCTTCTGTGCAAATCGAACACTTGCAGTGAGTCTCCCCCGGATCCATAGGTTAAGGCCAACCCATCCCACAAAGCCTTGGCCGTTGGATATCGGGAGACGTTGTTAATCATGCTAGGGTCTACATTCTGTAAGATCCAGGTGAAAACAGAATTATCATCCTGTTCCCACCTGGGGTATCTCGGATCTGCTGGACCAGGTGGTGGTGGAATTCCCGTAAGATGTGCACTGCGTCCTCTTCCAAGTATTGCTCTGTATATAATTCGAGACCATAACGCGAAATTATTTCCATTTAATTTGACAGCAATGTTTAGATTTTCTGGTAAGGTGGGTGAAGGTGATGATGTGTTCAGGCTGTCTTTTAGGATTTGAGCCACTTGAATGGCTAAATCCCCAGGATTGGGCACCGTTTCTGTTTTATTGGTTTCAGACGTTGTGGGAGTTTCTGACATATTTGTGTGGTATTTTTTCAGGTAAACGAATGAAGGTACGGGATGGATTCTGCAATGAAGATACTGTATGTATCTGAGCACAAATAACTGATAAGAGCAGAGGGTAACTTAAGCCGGAATATTGGCTGGTAAGTTCGGCCGGAATATTGGCCGGGAAGGGTTAAGGCAATGAGGAAAATTTTTCTGAGCCTATGCTTTGCAAGAATCGTGCCTGCTCTGATACCATGTTCAGACACGATATTGCAATGGAAAAATATTTCTCATTGATAATGCTGTGCTATACATCTTCCTATTTAAAGAATACAATCCTGTCTATGTTTGGTAAATAAAATCCTGTACTAATTACAATTAATCTCATTGCTGATTTTGCTCTATGTGATTACAGTATATATGGTAAGGAAATATTCCTTCAAATCTACATTTATTAACACACCGGGTCATTTCGTCGCCATTCTCCTTACAGTAAGGGAATCTACACTAGAAAAACTATTGACCTAACAGTACAAATCTTAACTTTTCGAGTGTTGCTTTTGTAGCCTGAAAATGGTACACATATTTATATGCCAAGTAAAAAAAATTCACTATATGGTATGTATTCGAATACCTATCATCTTGCATTTGAGAAGTAGTGGTATTCGTTTTACTTGTTATATGGAAAATTCACAAAACGTTTTCTATATTAACTCGATTCTTTGCTCTAGCTTTTTTTCTCCAGTTTCACATTGAGGCTCTCACCAACAAACAGAAATTTGTAATTTAAACGACAAGGGTAAAGCACACGCCATTATCCGCCTGTGCTTTTCCCAGTGTAAGATATACAACAATAACATTACTCATTGTTTTAGAGTTCCCGTCTATGGTGGTGTATAAGGGGTCAGATGTACGCAGCTATACTCATTCGTTAGAAACACACAGATGTCGTTTCCTGATGACCCATAATGATGCGTCAAACTATGTCGATCAACTACTACTTCACAATATAAGAAGTGCGGTTAAAAAGAATATTTGATGCCTTAGATGCTCCTTCATAATGAAGGAGGATTTGTTTTCTTCCAAAAAGAATATTTGATGGAAACTTTCTTCCGCTATAGTCCGAGGACCATGACGTCTTTTCCACAAGGATGATTTATCACATGCTTTATTATATAATTTATCTTATCTAATAACAGTAACTTACATACATCAATGCTTTTTCTAGATTGAAGTATACAACATTATGTCTTTAAATAAAATATGGGACGTATTAAAGAATGTGTTAAGAAGTTTCATACATTGATTGATTTGCATAAATGAGTTATATGACGATGACATATCACTATCCATAGTTTAAATGTTTTGAACGAATATGTGTCTCATCTCATATAAACCTAAATCTACATGGTTTCGGAAACATTTTATTCCATATGGTCTCACAACTTGTCTGGACCATGGTGGCTATTTATTATCAGTCTCCACACACGAGTACATATATTCATGCTTAGTTTGTGTTTTGTAATTGAAGACGAATCCTAGACGCGTGCCTAAGTCAAGATATGTTGCTATATAAGAGCATGTGTTGAGAATCTTTCCGCATTAGTTGATTTAAAAGGAAAAAATGTGTCATATAAAAATGAGATACGATCACCTATTACCTTAAGACTCTTATAGACCTAACTTTTCAATAGGATGTAAATGAAAATAACTTCCCTACTTTCTTTTCTTATTTCTTTTCCACCTTGTATCCAACTTGTATACTTTTTGTTTTTGTCATTATTGATTCTACGTTAATTAAAATTAAAATACGGTTTTTGATTAGTATTTCGGTTATATTCATTTCAAATTTTGATTCAATAAATTATAAATATGAACAATGCAAAACATTGGATGTGGTAATCATTCTAATCAATGTTCTTTGTTCATGAATATAAGGTAATGGAGTTTTGAAAAAAGGTCCATCTTGATAGCAATTCGCAACCCGAGTATCAACTTCTATATGATTATTTTTGTTGGTATGGTTGAATAGTATGCAAAGGGAAAAAAATGAGCGAAAACTTGGCTTATACCTCTATATGATGATTCGATACGTTTTGGCTCAAATAATGATTTGAAGCTTTACGTTTCTCCAGAATATTACCACATTCAAGAAACTAAATCCGAGAGAAAGGTCGTACTGTGGATTTTTTTGGTTCAAAACAAGGATACTTTATACTATCCATAATTTTTTAATTCAACAAAAATCGAGTCAAAACTTGAAATTAATATAATCTAACATATGTTTAACTTAATAACTCCATGAAATAATGTGTGAGAAGGTTATTCATGAAAACCTCTTAGTATGTAGAAAAAGTAATTAATAGGAAACTAAACTTAGGATTTGAAACTTCTATCACCACTTCAACCAAGATGAAATTGTCTAAATACAAAAGAGTCATCTTTATGTGATTCATCTAAAGATGAGGTTATACTTCCAAAAGGAAATTCTTAGGAGGTTCAATATATCATCTAAGCCTATAAAAATAACTAAACCTTCTAAGCCTAAAAACATACATTACTTCCCACAACCTTGGAAAAAATATTATGCTTGATGACTATAATTGCACAGCATATTGCACATTTTTTTTGGTTTTGAACAACACCGTCTCTGCTATATGATCAGGTTTACTCTTCTTTTAAAGACGATGTCTAAGCGTGCCGCGACCATGAATAAGCATGTCTTCCGGGCGTCTGTAGTCTACCAAAAATGCCACATTTTTGTCAAAGTGAGGAACCTCTGGCAGTGGCACCTCCTCTTCGTCCTCCTCATCCACCAGGTCCTCCAAATCATCTTCTCAATCTTCATCTTCATCGTCATCGTCCTCGAACTCTTCGTCATCCTCGTCATCTTCATCATCGTTATTTTCATCACAATTTGTGTTTCTTTTATCTTTTGCATTCGCATGTGATGAGCTTTCAACAACAGGATTTGTAGATCCGACCATAATATCTTTGTCCACAGTACCACCAATCACATTTGCAGCGGGTGGTGAAACATCACTCAATGTCACATACAGCTCCACAACTAGAAGGGTTAGACAACGAATTGATACTTCAAAATTTGATTCCAAGTCTTCATCATTTGAAATGTTAGCCAACCTGTAGACATAAGCAGAATCATTAGAATGGGTATCGACAGACGAGCTTAATTGCTCCATAATCTGCATCCAGATCCAATCTGGAGTTAACTCGCTCTTTAAGCTCTGTATACGTGATATCACTCCACACCTTCATAATTTTCGTGAAACGACGATCACACGAAATTACATTGTGTTATTACCATTTGACCCCCGTAATATAAAGCAATTAAGATTTTATTTTTTGGCTGCCATTGTCACATTGTAAACATTGCAAAGAAGGAATATAATATCACGGTTATAGATGGCAAAAGACTAAAAATTTGATGATATATTTCTTCAAAATAGCGATGGAATTGTTGAAAAGAGCGGATGCTCTAAAGCGGCATTGTGAATGGCAACTTAGGCACCTAATGCGCCATTAGCAATGGCATTTTAGAGCATGGCGGTTTTCGTAGCTTTCTGGAACAGTTTTCAGATGTTAAAAGTTGTTTTGCTCTAAGATGACATTGTAAATGGCGTTTTATAGATGTCTCTTATGCGCTATTGTTAAGTGTCTTCATCGCCATTCAGAAAAACGCGTTTGCGTGTTTTTGCAATTTTTCTAAAACACACCCTATTTATAACATAAGCTCTTAAAAATATAATATTTTTCGAAATTTAGCAACTAATCATGAGGCGTCTGTATCTTTTTTTTTTTGGAATGCAAATGTATTACCAAATTTTGTGACATTTTCTCCAAATGGCAATCCCTAACAACGGCGCCGGAGCCGGTCGTGTGGTTTCCTTCACAACACCGCAAAATTACGCCGGAAGACTCTCTCATTTCATCAAGCTCAAGAACTGGTCTCCTCTCAGCTGCCCGACTGTCATTGTCGAACCCACCCCACAAACAATCTCTTTAATCCAACGGTTCCTTTCCGTTTCTGATAATTCTCAAAGCCCGCTTCTTCAGGATTTCTCAGCTGTAGCTTTCACTTCAAGAACTGGGATTTCCGCTTTCTCTCAAGCTCTGGACAGTTTAAACACGCCCCCACTAGGCCCAGATAGAGAATTATTTACAGTTTCCGCTCTGGGCAAAGACGCCGAGCTCTTGGACGAATTTTTCATGGTTAGGTTGGGATTTTCTATTCGTTCAATTTATTCTTTTTGCTGACACTAATTTTATTACGGTTAATGGTTAATGGATAGCTATTCGGCGTTACAATAATTAGTTGATTTTTCATCATATTTTGATTTTTACTAGGTTGAAAGCTTACCGTAACCATATTTCTAAGTCAGAATAATCAATAGAATATACAGATTATATAACCATAGTTTCTATTGACCGGTTAAAGATTTATGCTTATAGAATCTTGACTTTTGTACTTTTAATTCAATGTAAAATTTTCTTCTTTTTAATTATTTTTTCCCGTTATTCAAATTTTAATTGAAGAAAAGGTTAGCGTTAAGAAAAAATTATACATGGGTCTCTGATTTAGCAACATCTGATTTTGTATCTGAGACTGATGAGGCACTATCATTATTTAAAGTTGTACAGTGCTTTTTTCCCCCTTTTAAGCTGTATGCCAATGGCAGTGCAACCGTGTATATTCTGATTCGAACGTGTATCTTTTTAATGTTACGTCTCGGGTCTGAGTACCAACTGAACTATATCCCAGAACGAGTATGATTTTCTATTGTAGGTGTTTTCTTGTGTATTAATTGAATTATTACTTCGTTCTGGTGCAGAATGCTTTACACTTGTAGTGATATAATCCTTGTATGAAAAGAAGCCGCACTTTAAATTATGTTGCATATATGTATGTGCTCTGATAGTTGTAATGTTTACAACAGAGTAAACTCTGCGCAAAGCCGTCAAGAATCAAAGTCTTGGTACCTCAAGTTTCAACACCAACAGGGCTAGTAGAGTCGCTGGGATTAGGAAAAGGGAGAAAAGTTCTTTGTCCAGTTCCATTGGTATTAGGTCTGGAGGAACCACCAGTAGTACCCAAGTTCTTGGACGATCTCGCAAAGAAAGGATGGGTTGCTGTTAGAGTAAACGCTTACGAGACCAGATGGGCAGGGCCAAATTGTGCAGAGGAAGTGGTGAGGAGAAGCCAGGAGGCAAATGGATTGGATGCGATTGTGTTTACTAGCACTGGCGAGGTGGAGGGATTCTTGAAGAGCTTGAGAGAGTTGGGTTTGGAGTGGGAGATGATGAGACGGAGGTGTCCAAGAATAGTGGTTGCTGCTCATGGTCCTGTCACGGCTTCTGGTGCTGAGAGATTGGGAGTGGGAGTTGATGTAGTGAGTTCGAAGTTCGATAGTTTTGATGGTGTTGTTGATGCTCTTGATTATAGATGGAAATCAATAGATGTTTGATTATGGTTTATGATGTTTGAGAAGTTGTTTGTTCACCTTCATTGAGGTTGTGTAGATAGGGGTTTAAACTGGTACTTGTATTCAGCTGACTAAATTGTACAATTAACTGTCCAAAGGGCGTTTCCGGTGTATAAGGTTCCCGCGTTTGTACAGGGTCCGAGGAAGGACCGGATCGTTTCGTGATCTGATGTGCGCAGTTTTGTCTTACACTTTTTTTTTGTAAGAGGTTGTTTTCGCGGCTCGAACCCGTGACCTCAAGATCACAAGTAGCAACTTTATCAGTTGTTCCAAGGCCCGCCTAATACAACCAACTCTGTCTGTATGATGTAAATGTCAAAAAGCTAAGGGAACAGTTCGATTCAATAAACGGAGGCAAATTATGGTTTAGATGGAGTACTTGCCTCTATTCATTTGCATTATTTGTGAGAGAAGAGAAGAAAAAAAAGATGGAGATTTGTGGATTGTTCCATTTCGCCTAAACAAAAAAGGCATCCACCCTTCTCCTCTTTCTGTTTTTGAGTTTATGCACATCAACTCATTGAGTATTTGTTTATACTCCCTTTCGCTTTCTAATGCGTAAAGGATTAATTATTCTGATACCATGACAAAAACATAACTATCAATTAATCACAACAACAAACTAATCATGTGTCCAATCATATAATCATAAAAGTAGTTTGCAAGCTAGCTAAATTGGATGTGTTCCTTATATTGTGAAGTAGCAGTTGATCGATACATTTTAACACAATTTTCTTTATATGTCACTGGGAAACAACCTCAGTGTTTTTCTAACACATGGATATGATTGCGTATAACTGACTTACCGTATGGATATGGTTGCGTATATCTGACTTACCGTATCCCGTCATAGGCGGGAACCTCTGATGCAATGGGGTAATATTGTTGTAGTTGAGTCTGCAAGCCCACAATGCTATCTGTACAAGGCAATATATATTCATGTTGAAACAACAATTAGACACCTGCAAAACTGAAAAGTAACTAACGAACTTAATGCATAAGCTTCCCCTGCACGCTTCATGGTGTAACCGTCGGGATAGGATCCCCTCACCGCTACTCCTTCACCGCGTGCGTGACCGCGCGACACGTGACAAAAAAAGGGGTGATGAGGCTAGGTGAGGGTAGCCCTCATCCAGTCTCACCACCCCCTACTGCTGCCACGTGTCGCGTCCAGGGCCGTGCGGTGACTCACCGCGCGGTGAGGAGATCTCATCCCGTAACCGTCTTGTGTTGAGATGACAAGTGCAATGTATAAACTGTGATTGCGTCATTCTTCTTCCGACCACAGCTGATAGTTATTGAAACTTGGGATTACATGTGGTAAGTCTCATATCCATTCAAAACCTTTAGGCAATGGGTGGTAGTACATCATCCTCATATAAACTATGTATTTTATCACAAATTGTTCGATGTGGTACAATATTTCAACACCCGTCCTCACGTGCCAACGTGGCTTGACATACACACGCGCCTTAGTACCCGCTCTCAATCACAAACTACAAGCCAACTTCGGGACTTGGATGAGGGGAGCCAATAAATGGCCAATCATGGAGTCAGGGAAGGTGTGAGACCACATTTTAAACTGGTTCTGATACCATGTTGAAACTTAGGCTTACATGAGGTGAGACCCATATCCATTCAAAACCTTAAGGCAATGGGTGGTGGTACATCATCTTCATATAACTCATGTATTTTATCTCAAATTGTCGGGACAATATTCTCAACAATAGTTTCCACTTGTTTGTTGGCTTATGCTACTATTCTTTCATCACTTTAAGCTGAAACCAGCTGCTCCTTCATCGCAGTTGAGCTGCTACACTGTTGGCTGCCTTCTCCCTGTTGTTGCTGCTGTTTCATACTATCTCCAACAGTACATGTAGAGATATACGTACAAAATGATTAGTAACCCCTTTTGCATGCACATCCTCCTTTTGTCCTCACTTTTGATGAAAAGAAACCACCATTTCCTATTGTTTCTCAATGCTTACATTTCCGTCATAATCATTTCTTTAAAAAGAACAGAATCCCCACCATGCATGTTTGTAGGATTATGAAAAGCAACCCAAAACATTGTTCCACAAAGGAAAGCTATTGATTCTTCACTAGGGCTGTAAACGAGCCAACTGAATCGAGCATCGGATTGTTCAAGCTCCTTTCATTTAACTTAGCGAACGAGCCGAGCTTGTTTGTTTATTTAAACGAACATTTTTAATTGTTCAAGCTCGGTTCGTTTAACTCACGAACAACATTAACGAGCCAATCACCTTAAACGAACGGTGTCACTTACCGAGTTCGAACAGAAAATGTGGTTCAAGCTCGGTACGTTAACCCTTTAGCCGAACAAAACTCGAGTCCAGTTTAAACCGAACATACCGAACGACTCGGTTCATTTACATGCATATTCTTCACTACCCATTATCCCCCAAGTGACTTTCACGGCAACCAATGTTCCATTTTCCATTCTTTTTCAGTGGAACACTTTTTTAAGTGTCATCTATCCAAGATTTGTCATCTCCACAACTTCTAGTAATAGCAAATGTAGCAAGAGGTCAGGAGTTCGAATCCAAGGACGCGCACAGTGTGGGTAATCCTTTGCTGTCAGGTCAAAGACCTGGTTTGTGGGAGACACCTTGTATGAGTAACTGTGTAAAATCTCACCCAATCTAGGAAGCCGCTGGACTCCTGATTTACATAATTCACGCAGCTCCTTGAGGCTAGAGCAGTGGGGGCCTTCGGGTTGGGGTTCAACCTTTTTGCCAACAAATGCATCAAATGCGCGCAACATACACACACATATATATGTATAATCTATGGAATTTCTAGTAATAACAAATGCATATATATACACATATATGCGCATATATATACACACATTTACATACATATATATAAATATGTATGCATACATATATACACACACATACCTATATGTGTGTATGTATGTGTCTACACACACTTCTACACACTTCGGTGACCTGCCTACGTCCACCCGAAGAAAAAGGTGCAATGTCGTTTGCTTCGTTTAGCAGTACAGATACAGTCTAATAACAAACACACTTTCTATGTCTTTTTCTTATGCCAAGCTCTACTCAGCTCGTGAGGATTTGGTTCATTCTATCAAATATATATAATATAAAATAAGACATAAGAATCGCGCGACCAAATCTAAGTGCATTCTTCGAATTAAGAAAAATATAAAAATCAAGGAACGAGAATATTTTTTTTTGTCGTTGTTAAAACTAGTGTATTGAGACCAATATGTACTATAACGGAAGTCATGTACTGTGGGACTTCATTTGAAAATAAGAAAAATGGTGTATCCGTGCACTAAGCTCCTGCATTAGCGTAGGCTTCGGGAAGGGGACAGATTGCTTCGCGTTCTGATGTACGCAGTCTTACTTTATATTTTGTACAAGAAGCTGTTCCTACGGTTCGAACATGTGACCTCAAAGACCTCATTTGAAAATATAAATTGCTTAATCTCCAAAACATATTAGTAATGATGAAGAAAAACAAATGATAGTTCCTTCATCAATCGAGAAAAAGACAGTAAAAAAACCGACTTGATATTTTTATCAATTCACTCAACATCTATCTACGAATTTATAATTCAGCTAAAGATTAAAATGACTTGGCTCATTCTTTTTATGTAACTAATGATTAGAATAAAAACTGATACAAAAAGAATCTATCAAGTCACTAGCGTATCTAAAGAATAATACTAAATTAATGGAATGCTTCAATTGATTGAGTAATCACAAATCATTTACATTCTAAGTAATTTGGTACTGTTGAGTACATAATTTAATATTTCAAGCATATGTGACCATATGTATACATACAAAGCTAACACTTGGTGTATATACTATAGATGTGGAAAAGTTCATCAGGACATATCCTAGTAGTTCCAGGTATATGGTTTCGAAAGGAACGTCAATGGTTCAAACATTGCCAAAGACAATAATGTTTGAACCCCTCCAGGCTATATGCACTATTGTGGGAGCACTATTGGCCAGTAGAATGACCTGATAGGCTGACAGGCCAGTCCGCCAGCTGTTCCTTCGGTGCCAAGGGGCTCCTTGTGCTATCTCTGTGCTATGACAAACTTCTACTAGTAGACCCTGAGAATCTGATTTATATCTTTGCACATCCTGTAAGACCGAAAGTGACAAAGACCCTTACTAGTTGGGGTTCGACCTTACTACATATGTGGAAAAGTAAGGAGATCTATTACATCGCCTTCATGACATTATTATATGAATATAAAATAATCTATTTATATAATCCGGTCCCCGAATTATTCTTGAGAAATTGGCTTTAAGTTCTTGCAGACTTGCCTGCTACTCAAATAATAGACACTAAATTGGTTTTACAATTATAAATTACAACCATACTTAATTATTTATTTCCATCACATCGTATATTCATATATTTTATTTATTTAGCAGTCGAGCTCAAAGTCCATAAAAGGAATTCTCGGTACACTAGCCTCCGGTGATTGCACAGGGTTTTGGGAAAGGCCAGATCGATTCGCGATCTGATATACACAACATTACCTTACATTTTGTGCAAAAGACTGTTTTCGGTGCATTAGGCTACATACGCAATCCAATCTTTGTAGTTGCTCTCAACTTCTCATGTAGTTCTTGAATGCAAAGATCCATTCATTTGACTTTCCTGCAGCTTTTAATGGTTGGCTCTTTGTCCTGCTGCCAACTCGACGCATAATAATAAATGATGAGATTTCTAAGCATGTAGACTTGGCAATATGTAAATCCTTGTGACTTTATTTAATGCAACAATTTTCACTATTTTCACTAATATGCCTCCATCTGGTGAATTTCTATACAAACATAAAGCATGCATGGCCGGCTTTGAACCTCTTCCTTTAGAAAGATTGTTCTATGGATTTTTTTGGGGATCATTATGAGACGGATTGATGGAAAAAGACAATAACTCTTTTGGGGATCAAAGGTGACGAGTTCGAGATGTAGAAACAGCCTCTTTTAGAAAAAAGTATATGTAAAACTGCGTATATCAGATCGCGAAGCGATCCGGTCTTTTTTCAGATCCTGTACAAACATATAAGACTAATGCACCAAAAACATACTTAATTGTTCTTGTTTCCTAGCGGCAGTCTTTTCGTTTCAAGCATAAACCGAAGTACAAATATGAAGTAGGATGCTGTATGAATTTATCAAGATGCTATTAGATATTTCGGAGAAATATATGTTCAAATTCTCAGTCTAAACTCATTAATATACGTCTATACATATAGGAGGGTTTTTTTTTTTTTTTTTTTTTGGTTTTTGTATACATTAGAAAGACTAAAATCCAAGTTATAGGGGTACAAAAATGCGACTCGGTCACAAAGCAAGGGATTTTTG
>AP025040.1:43700097-43740001 GCA_036186865.1 Eustoma russellianum
TTTTCTGAGCAAGCATTTTGACAGTTTCTGCATAAAACTTTCAAAATGTAAGTGTTTTCCTCCAAAGCTCCAAAAGTGTCTCTTTACCACTTATAATTATAACACATGAAAATTTACTCAATTTTTATGAAAGAAATACCCAGCATGAACAAAATAATGTATTGCGAAAGTGAGATCTTTCCTGGATACAACTCCCGGACATTGTCCAAAAATCACAAACGCATATAGAACGTTTTTGACTCAAGTTGTGTGTAACTGTCTTCTTATAATTGAGAAAAATAATATGAAAAGTTCATAATTATGCCAGACATCATCAGAAAAACAACAGAAGAAGATAGTATTTCCTACCAAATACCGTCTGTCAAAGAAGATAAAAGAATGAAGGTAAATATAGTGCCTACCATTGAACGATAACGGGAAAGAATATCCGTTTCCCACTCTCTTTTTGCTCTCGTAATGGCAATTTGTCTGGGTAAAAACCGCTCAAGAAGTGATGTCCAGTCACTGGGATTATAAGATAATCAGTTAGTAAAACTATCATGAAATCCATGAAAACTAGTCGCTGACACGAACAGCGAGAGACAAGCACAGGTGTAAAAGAGAAGTCAGATATATAATGAAGAAAACAGATTGAGAAACCAAGAAGCAGAAGAGAAGTTAAAGGTAAAAATCACCAACGTGGATGACTCGGGGCCAACAAGATAACCAATTTCAACCAAAATCTGTAGTGCAGACAGCTGTGCAGCATCATCCCTTCCAACAGGGTAATTTCCAAGAATGTAATCATGTTGCAGCTGAAACGAAATAACAGAGAGCAGTGATTACAGTGAAGCAACTAAAATAAAGAATAAATGGAAGGCAAAAGACCAGAACACAAAGTTTATACCTGAACATAAGATAGCTGCATAAACATGGGGTCAGTTACAGCTTCATCTGACTCACGGAACAGCTTCTTTTTAAAAGTTAACTTACAGTGCAAAATTTCTCCTTTGCTCCTCTCTTTTGATGCTTTGAAGTCAGCCAGTAAGTCACCAATATACTTATTTTCGTCCAAACCAATGTACTCCTCTGAAGCAGAAAAAGGTCCAACTAAGTCGAATATAACAGAAAATTGTGTTCAGACAGGTGCTGAAGAATTTTAAATATATACCGTTTCCTGGATCTTTAGAGCCAGCAACAACTTTACGGCACTCAAATAGGCCAAAGCTAGAAAATGTTGTCAACTTGATGATCCCAGATAGCTCCTGATTGTCATACAGTTAGATTACATGATAGAAAGGAGGAATAGATGAAAATTTAAAAGGAAAGATTGGTATATCTGCAGTTCTTCACGCACATACATAACATGTGCTAGCTGGATAAAGGGTCAATGAAAGATGGCAATTACATTGATGATAACACAAGAATTGTCACAGAACGTTGAACATTTTGTTCAAAAAAGATCTAAACTGGTCAGCTACAATATCTGTAACCAACTTTAATGAGAGCCATATACACTTTCAAGCACAAGAAGCCACTGAAAAAATATTAAATTATAAAAAACACATAACTATTTAATATGTTCATCCAAGTTCTACCCAGAAGGCAGAAGTATTTCAGATTTACTTTTTGCTACAGAAAAGTAGGGGAAGCTCAAACAAATTGCATTTTTCTCTGTAACGCTAGATGGATAAATCTTTTGACCTCGACATCCCAAATGTGAAGACCAAGGTTCTACAACCTATACCCAAAAAGCTGGCAGACATAAAATGGAGGATGTACACTGGAAAGTATGTGCAGTAAAACCATGGATGTAGTTAATTTAATAAGGTAGTATGTAAACAGCTGAGAGGCTGAGATAAGGTCCATCTGTTTACTAAATTATTAGTTACATAACTATTAGGGAAAATAACATAAAACGCAGCAATATTCTATACTGAAGAAAATGATGAAAGAACGGAAGAGTGACTGAGTTCATCTAAAGAAACATTAACATCCACTATTAGTTCTTAGATTTCATGTGGCAATTAAAGTCTTGATCAATCAAATCAATAAAATTCTCGCTTCCAAAAGAATTATCTTACAATGTTATTGCAATACTGTGGCAAATTTGTTCCCCTGACAATCTGATATCACAAATTACATCCGAAACCTCTGGTTACAGAATCAACTTCTTCAGAGTATCAGTCTAGTAGGAAGAAATAGATAGCTGTGACGAAACCTTTGTACTAAACATAAAATACGATTTGTCTTTATTCTTTTCTTTATATTGCACCTTACAGAAGCATGTGAAAAATATCAAACATCTTATAAAGAACAGAGAACTTGATCTTTTCACTTGTAAATGACAACTTTTTGTACATAAAAGGAGAACTATAAGGGCATGATATTGTAATGGCACCTCAACAGCATCAGCCACAGTTGTTGCCATGTCATAAGTAATTTCTTCAAAAGTTTCATCCAAGAAAAATACGATGGTTGTAAGTCTTCCCCCTGACAAAAGAGATTCGATCTCTTCACGACCAGGTATTGTATGTCTTGGCCCCGACTTAACAGAACGCTTTAATGCATTCAAGGTGTTCAATGCAAGGTATTGAACTTCAGAATCAGCAGTGCCACCATGTGCAACATTATGCACATATTCTGATAGATATCCACCAATTTCCTTGCTTGGCGGCATACAGGATGCGCAAAGATACATTAGCTCCCATGCTTTTATCAGTAATAGCCTGCCAATTACAGACAAACCAGGACATTCTCATACTCCTAATACTTTGGAGGGAAAAAAAACACTAGAATCATGCAACAAGTAGGTGGTGATCAAATTTTCACCTTTCATTTTGGTAGATGTATAAGCAAAAAATGATACCTGTCAGGAGCATTTCTTGTCTGCTTAGATATTTGTGCAAAAAGCTCATCACGCAGCTCTGAACGTTTTAAAGCCTGCTTATACAGTCTTCCAACCAGTTCAACACATTCATCTAAACTCGGAGCAGAAGAATCCACTCCCATATACTTCAGAATTGTCTGAAACAATTTTACTGCCCTGCTAACGAGATCGCTGTTTATTTTCAGCAGTGAGGTTGGTATAGGGTCCTATCAAATGTTGTAGCTCATCATCATGAGCAAAGCTGTGATAACCAAAAACAAGTACAGAAATACTTCAATGGAAAAAAAATATTATTACCTTTTGGAAGCATAGCATATCCTCAAAAGTAAATTTTTCTCGAACATGAGGTCCTACTGATTTTTTAGAAAAGAAACCTCTTTTCCCAGCTGAACTAATCTGCTTTTGCATTGACCTCAAAAACCCATCAACCTAAAGAAGTATGTACAATCCAAAAAGTTAAATTTCGATTGGCAAGTACATGCATTGTAAGAAATAACACTCATTTAAACAAATAAACCAATGGCTCAGTTGCGATCAAAAGTGCAATGATAAATCTGAGAGGACTTGGCACCTGGAATTTATCCATCAACGGTATAGCAGCAGCAAGTTCTGGTGGGAGACTAGATGAAAGTGTCTTAGGAGTACTGTTGAAAATGAAACAACCAAATGAGAATACTTGGTTAATTTTTGCCTCTTGGAAACCTGATATTGAGTTCTTTTTCAGTAATTACACATTCAAATCTTACCTAAACGAAAATCAAGTATATCATAGTACATCAATAAATGCAGTTACAAAGTGATAAAATCAAAGAATCTTACGGCGGTGCAAAACTAGATCCATCACTGTCATAATCCTCCCCCATGGAGGTACTAAACGAGTTGTGGGAAGGGGTATCATATCCATTGCTCGAGTCAAACGATGACCGGCCTGATCTCATGCTCTGTGACATGATTGGTGGCATATCAGAAGCCATTTCCTGAATTCAAATTGCTCCAAACATCCTCTTCTCAAGCAGTCATTTTCTTGGAATTAATATGTGCACTTTTTGAGGTTTTGTTGAGTTTCTCTCTCTAGTCCCCCCTACCTTTATCGTTTAATGTTCCTCAAATCCCTTCAACGATCTCACTGGAAATCAATTCAATTTCAGATAAAGTTCATCACCTTTTGAACAATAAATTGAAATAAAAAATAAAGAAAGTAAATTGGGCCCAATATTTCCACAATATTCAAATTCTAAAGCCAAAAATAAAGCCAATAAATACACCCCCTGAAAATAGTCTCTAAAACAACCATCACAAACTCCAAAAGAAAAAGGAAACTCAAAAGATAAAAAAAAAATTTAGTGAAGGATAATAATCAGCAACAATTAACAAGAAACACCGCCAAAATGGCAGCAAGATTCCGGCCAGCACCAGTTTACCGAACATCTTTTTTTGTAAGTAGTTTACAGAAAATCAAACGTCCAGAGATCCTTTCTAGAAAAAATTCTAGTGCCAAATTAAAGAAAATCTAATATTATTATAGATTCAGCTGAAAAAGGCTGCAACTTTGCATAGTACAGAAAATGACAAACAACCGGAGAAAACAAAGTACAAGAAAGAAAGGTGCCCAGATCAACAAACCTTCACAGAAGCCAATATTGCAAATACTGATGTCACACATTAACAAATTAGCTGGCAAACAAAGACATATAGGATCATAGATGGGATTTTGCTAAGGAAATGGAAATGGTTAGAATTGAAGGCAAACCAGAGTACCCCAAATGGATTTTGAGGAGATCATTGAAGCCCATTTGCTGCATTCTGAGCAAAGACAAAGGCAAAAACAGGAAAGGGTCTCCTCCTTTTTTTTTTAATTTCTTGGGCCTATAGAAACAGCCAGCCGGAGAGAGAGAGAGAGAGAGAGTGAAGTGGAGGGAGAGAGCCGTGAAGAAAGTCCATGGGAAGGATTTTAAAACAATAATTTCAAATCTTTTCCTTTTTAAGATTGGGCAGAGTGAAAATTAGGACTCATTCGTCTTGGATTTGAGCATTCACAACTAGGGCTGTAAATGAACCAAGCCGTTTGGTTGTTTGGCTCGTTTGGTTCGGGTTCGAGCTCGAGCCTGGCTCGGATAAAAGGTTAATGAACAGAGCTTGAACACCCTTTTCTGTTCGAGCTCGGTAAGTGGCACCGTTCGTTTAAGGTGTTCGGCTCGTTAATGTTGTTCGTTGAGTTAAACGAACCAAGCTTGAACAAGTAAATATGTTCGTTTAAATAAACGAACAAGCTAGGCTCGTTCGCTAAGTTAAATGAACAGAGCTTGAATAACACAATGCTCGGCTCGTTCGGCTCGTTTACAGCCATATTCAGAACCAAATATTATACAATTTTATATAGTAGTTTATTTTATTAGGCATAGATAAATAGTATGTCGCTTCTCTATGAATACAGTCATCTCTGGTGTTCTCATTTTTGCTTATTCTTTTTATTATCTATATTTGTAAAATAAATATAATTAAAAATTTAATAGTTATTCCTTAAAAAGAAAATTGAAACTACATAACAAATACACTCGAGCTATCATTTGAAACCAAGATTATCATCATTATAAGTTTAAGTTTTGATCGTAATCATGATTGAATTTATTTGGTTTAAACCATGTAATCTAATAAATTTGATACTTACGAAGCATTAATAAGATAGTATAAAATATTAAATATGGCACCTATTTTAATCACATAACATGTTTTCTATTGTAATGATATCAGGTTTATAAACAATGTCATTATTTTTTAATACAAACTTTCCCTCATTTGGTATTAGTAAAAAAATATACTCTATGTTATGAATAATTATTTAATAGATATCAATTCAAAGAAAAAGAAAATCAATTGCGGATAATATTAAACGTGGATAAGATCAGTTGATTCGGAAGTTTAACAAGATAAGGATAAAATCAACTGACGCAGCATGGTTTGATCAAATGATAACACCCAGTTGTAAGCATCAAAAACCTGCTTCAACAGTAGCCTGCTTCACATACATGCTTTTAGCAGCCTGCTTACCCCTATAAATAGGAAGACATTTCAGTTCATTTATTTTTTCAATTTCAGAAGTCTTCTATACTTCAATGATATTCTCTCTTACAACAACAACTATGTCCAGTATACCACAACAACAGAAAAAGCTATCGTTGGCTAGGATCTGGGGAGAAATTCTTTCTTATGTTTGAGTAATTCATTGTTATTCTTCTACTCTTTCGAGTAACTTTTATAACACATTATCACCACAAGGCTCTTCTAGCTGCTATCTCCTTCAAACCTAGCTCATATACTGAGGTAACTTTGTCTCCTTTCTTTTCAATTATAGCTAATCTTATTAAGCTGGAATTCCCAGCTCTTCGTAATCTTGGCAAGAACTATCTATCATGGGTGTTGGATGAAAAAATGCAGCTTGATGCTATGGGTATTGAAGACACCATATACAGAATTAGTGAAGCATCAAGTTATGATCAGGCTGAAGCCTTAATATTCATACATCGTCATATAGATGAAGCCATGAAAGTTGCCATGAAAGTTGAGTATTACGGTGCATGATCCGTTTATGCTGTGGAAATGTTTGAATGAAAGATATGATCATCTCAAGATGATTGTTCTTCCACAAGTCCGTTATGATTGATTGTACCTAAGTTTGCAAAGTTTTAAATATGTTATCGAATATAACTCTACGATGTTCAGAATCACTTTTCAATTGAAATTATATAGAGAAGTACGGGGAGACGCTAGAAAAAAAATATTCTCCATTTTTTATGTTTTGAATATGCTCCTACATAAGTGATATCAAGAAAAGGGCTTTAAAAATATTTTGGTTTACTTTATTGTCTGTTTATTGCTTAACAAAAAAAATCATGAGACCCGACTTATTGGTTCTAATCCATTCCCTGAAGTGAATATTGCCAGATCTTATAATTTTGAACGAGATGGCGGTCATGGCCTTTACCATAGTCAGGGTAAAAGACGTGGTCGATATCGTCCTCCCTATAACAAAGTGACAAGTCTTGTGGCAAAAGGTTAAATTCTTCAGCCGGAGGCTTTCACTGTCCCAGCCCCAAGGAGCTGCGTGGAAGAATGTAAATCAGAAGTCCGGCGGCCTCCTAGATTGGGTGAGATCTTACGCAGTTACCCGCACAAGGTGTCCCCCTACAATCCAGGCCTTCGGCTTAGCAGCATAGGAACACCCACAGTGTGCATGTCCCTGAATTCGAACTCTTGACCTCTTGTGGCAATCCTCAACCCGAGTACCAACTGAACTATGTTATGGGGCAACAAAGGGGCAAGCCTTATCATTAGAATTTGGAATAAAATACAATAGGTCACGTTCCTGTCGTATGGCGAAGCGTCTTACAGACCTTTATAGAGCTTCATTGTAAAAGAAAGATCAGAATGTTGAGACAAATTTAGCATTCCAAAATGACAGCAATCAAGACATGGATATTGATTTCATGCATCTTGATGTGGCAGACTTTCTGATTGACGATGAAAATGTCCAGCTGTAGCTATGTATTTTTAGTTTTCCTTTATGTTTTGTAATATCAAAGTTTCTCATATTGTATTTTTCATTTCTTTCTGAAGAAGTGATGAATTTTACCGATATACAAAATGTTATGAAGAGAAATAAAGATGTGTGTTTGATTGACAGTGTGAGTCCACATACTATATTCAAACACGAAATATTTTTTCCTCTTGCATATACAACGATAACATTATCTCATTACCTTAGAGGCTCCCTTCTATGGCGGGGTATAGGGGTCGGATGTATGCAACCATACCCATGTGTTAGAAACACACAGAGGTTGTTTCCCGATGACACATAATGATGCGTCAAGTTATGTCGATCAACTGCTACTTCACAATATAAGAAGTGCAACCAATTTAGTGAGTCATTTTTTCCTCTTGCATATGCGAGAAACAAATGATAGTACTCCAAAGTTAATTGAATACTTCGGAAGAGCTACTATATCTCCCTCTAAAGGAATGAAATTAGCAATTGATCATGCAGTATGTTCTTCTAAGTCGAGAAGAAATTTATTAAGTTGTGAGATATTCAACAAAATGAATATCATATTGAGACAATGAAGGAAGCAAATGCTAAGTATACGTGTATTGTTGACTTTTGTGGCTAAATTAGAAATCCCACATCGTGGGTTTAGGAATGAATAGGGAATTGGAGAGTTATAAATAAACCTCTCCTCCTCTTATGTAAATCATCCCAAAACTTGTATCTTCTTCTACATATAAATAGAAGCAAGCAATTCAGCAAGTGTTCGGAGATCAAGCTATCTTGGCTGAAGCTCTAGTGGCAAAGCTTTCGGGTGTGTTTCTCTCTTTATCTCTTTTATTGTTCTGTTCTCTTTATTGTTGTTTTACTGCTTTCTTTCCTATTGTAGTATAGTATTCAATATTATTTGTCGGGTAGTTTTGTTAGTGTTCTGTCCAGTTCATTAGTTCTGAACTGGTGCATTTCACTAGTTGTGTTGTCGTAGTGGGAAAAATACCCGATTTTCCCAACAAGTGGTATCAGAGCCGAAGGTTCGCCCTTGGGCTGTCTGAAATTTGTTGTAATATTGAATACTATATATTGAGTCTGTAATGGCAACAAAAGATCAAGAAGCAAAGGAGGTTATCTCAAATATTCTATCGGGGGTATCGACCTCCTCGTCATCATGGTCGAGGTTCCCGGTGTCCAGTTTGAAATTGGCGGTGGAAATATTTGATGGTACTGGCCATTTCGGTATGTGGCAAGGGGAGGTCTTGGACTCTCTTTTCCAACAGGGTCTTGATATTGCCATTGAAGGAAAGAAACCAGAAGAGATAGAAGATAAAGAGTGGAGTATCATTAATCGGTTGGCGTGCGGAACTATTAGATCTTGCCTGTCCAGAGAGCAGAAGTGTGCCTTTAAGAGTGAAACTTCTGCACACGAACTGTGGAAGGCGTTGGAGGACAAGTTTCTGAAAAAGAGTGGTCAGAACAAGCTCCTCATGAAGAAAAGACTGTTCCGATTTGATTACTGACCAGGTACTACTATGAATGAACACATCACTATGTTTAATCAATTAGTAGCAGACCTGCTGAATTTAGATGTGAAATTTGAGGATGAAGATCTGGCTTTGATGTTGTTATCGTTTCTTCCCGATGAATTTGAACATTTGGAAACTACATTACTTCATGGGAAAGAGAATGTGTCGTTAGATGCTGTTTGTTCTGCTTTGTATTGTCATGAATTGAGAAAGCAGGATAAGATAAAAAACAAATCAACGACATCAGAAGAAGCATTGGTGGCAAGAGGTCGTCAGCAAAGCCAGACAAAAGGAAGAAGAGAAAGGTCTAAATCCAAAGGCCGAGCCGTTGCCAAAGACGAGTGTGCTTTTTGTCGTGAGAAAGGGCACTGGAAGAAAGACTGTCCAAAGCTGAAAAAGAAAGGGAAGACTCCGCAAGATGCAAATGTTGCAGAATGCAAAAGTGATGCGGAATCAGATATCTCTTTGACTGTCTCGCCTTCAGCATCATTACATCCAGATGAGTGGATATTGGATTCAGGTTGTACCTATCATATGTGTCCTATTCGGGAATTTTTCTTTGAATTCCAGGAACTTATTGGTGGGGTTGTTTACATGGGTAATGATAATCCATGTAAAACAACTGGGATAGGATCAATCAAGCTGAGAAATCATGATGGATCCACCAGAATTTTACGGGATGTGCGGTACGTGCCAAAGTTGAAGAAGAATCTCATCTCTTTAGGGGCCTTAGAATCTAAAGGCCTAGTTGTGACGATGCGAGATGGAGTTCTTAAAGCAACTTCAGGAGCACTGGTGATGTTGAAAGGTACGAGGAAAAACAATCTGTATTACTACCAAGGTAATACAGTGGTGGGGGCAGTAGCGGCAGCAACTTCAAGCACAAAGAAGGATGCTGAGGCAACGAAGCTGTGGCATATGAGGTTGGGACATGCTGGAGAAAAGTCCTTGCAAATTCTTGCCAAGCAAGGACTCTTGAAAGATGTGTGGGGACCTGCCAAGACTCCATCCATTGGAGGTAGGCATTATTTTGTCACCTTTGTTGATGATTTTTCAAGAAGAGTTTGGGTGTATACAATGAAGAACAAAGATGATGTGCTTGACATTTTCCTTAAGTGGAAAGCACAAGTTGAAAACCAGACAGGAAGGAAGATTAAGGTTCTCCGAACAGACAATGGAGGAGAATACAAGAATGATCCATTCCTGAAGGTATGCCAAGACTGTGGCATAGTTTGACACTTCACTGTTAGAAAGACACCACAGCAGAATGGCGTGTCAGAGCGTATGAACAAGACACTTGTGGAGAAAGTTCGTTGTATGCTGACTAATGCTGGGTTAGACAGAAAATTTTGGGCTGAGGCTGTGACGTACGCTCAACATATCGTCAATCGATTGCCATCATCTGCTATAGATGGCAAAACTCCGTTGGAGTCATGGTCTGGAAAACCTGCAACTGATTATGATTCTTTGCATGTTTTTGGTTCTATTGCATATTATCATGTGATTGAATCAAAGTTGGATCCACGGGCAAAGAAGGCTCTTTTCATGGGCTTCAATCCTGGAGTGAAGGGATACCGTTTATGGTGTCTGGAGGCAAAGAAGACGATTATCAGCAGAGATGTTACCTTTGATGAATCTGCCATGTTGAACAAGGTAAATCGAGGAGCTGATAGTACTCCGAAGCAGGTGGAGTGTACTCCGAAGCAGGTGGAGTTTGAGCAAAGAGTGGTGATCCCAGCACGAAGCACCACCAGTGACTCTCCTAAGGCAGAAGAAGAGTCAGATGAAGAAGAGGATTCTACCCAAGAACCTCAACAGCAATCGGCGCCAATTGCAGTTCGAAGGCAAAGACGAGAAATTTAAAAGCGTACTCGTTTTGCTGACATGGTAGCCTATGCACTTCCAGTTGTTGATGACATTCCATCTACTTACTCAGAAGCTATTCTAAGTCCAGAAAGGGGAAGCTGGGCATGTGCAATGGAAGAAGAGATGCAATCTCTAAAGAAGAACAATACGTGGAAGCTGGCACAACTACCAGAAGATAAGAAGGCAATTGGGTGCAAATGGGTATTTGCAAAGAAAGAAGGATTTCCTCATAAAGAAGATGTTCGCTACAAGGCAAGGTTGGTGGCTAAAGGCTTTGCTCAGAGGGAGGGAATTGATTACAATGAAGTGTTTTCTCCAGTTGTTAAACATTCCTCCATTAGGATTTTGTTGGCCTTGGTAGCACAGTTGAATTTGGAGCTAGCTCAACTTGATGTGAAAACCGCGTTCCTACACGGTGATTTGGAGAAGGAAATCTACATGACTCAGCCAGAAGGATACAAGGTTGCTGGTAAAGAAAATTGGGTTTGTAAACTTACCAAATCGTTATACGGACTGAAACAATCTCCAAGATAGTGGTACAAACGATTTGATAAGTTTATGAAGGGTCAGTCGTACAAGAGGAGCAAATATGACCATTGTGTGTATTTGCGCAGACTTCAAGATGGTTCCTACATCTACTTACTCTTATATGTTGATGACATGCTGATAGCAGCAAAGAGCCAAGCAGATATTGACAAGTTGAAGGCTCAATTGAGTAAAGAGTTTGAGATGAAGGATTTGGGGGAAGCCAAGAAGATTCTCGGCATGGAGATAAGCAGAGACAGAGAGAGGGGTAAACTTTGGCTGTCACAGAAGCAGTATTTGCAGAAGGTACTACAACGGTTTGGTATGCACGAAGATACAACACTTGTAAGTACTCCACTTGCTCCTTATTTGAAACTGAGTAGCCGTTTGTCTCCAACTACTGATGAAGAACGAGAATACATGGCGAAAGTCCCATATGCAAATGCAGTTGGAAGTTTGATGTATGCGATGGTATGTACGAGACCAGATATTTCACAGTCTGTTAGTGTTGTTAGTAGATACATGCATGATCCATGCAAGGGTCATTGGCAAGCTGTGAAATGGATTCTACGGTACCTCCAAAATACCGTAGATGTTGGATTGGAATTTGAGCAAGATAAATCACTTGGTCAAGGCGTAATTGGATATTGTGATTCTGATTATGCTGGAGATTTGGATAAGCGACGATCTACCACTGGCTATTTGTTCACTTTAGCAAAAGCGCCAGTTAGTTGGAAATCTACCTTACAGTCAACGGTGGCTTTGTCTACAACAGAGGCAGAGTATATGGCGATTACAGAGGCTGTGAAGGAAGCAATTTGGCTTTATGGGTTGCTTAAAGACTTGGGAGTTGGTCAGAAACAACTTGAAGTATATTCTGACAGCCAGAGTGCTATTCATTTAGCGAAGAATCAAGTCTTTCATGCACGGACGAAGCATATTGATGTTCGCTATCATTTTGTGCGGGAAATTCTCGAAGAAGAGGAGATACTTCTCCAGAAGATTCATACTACGGAGAATCATGCAGATATGTTGACCAAGGTTGTTACAAGGGACAAGTTCGAACATTGTTTAGACTTGGTTAATATCTTGCACATTTGAGTTGGCACCTCACAGTGCAACATTTGGAAGAACTGTGAAAATTATTATTTTTTTGTTGATACGTTTTGTATATTGGTAGGATTTGAATTAAGCCAAAGTGGAGATTTGTTGACTTTTGTGGCTAAATTAGAAATCCCACATCGTGGGTTTAGGAATGAATAGGGAATTGGAGAGTTATAAATAAACCTCTCCTCCTCTGATGTAAATCATCCCAAAACTTGTATCTTCTTCTACATATAAATAGAAGCAAGCAATTCAGCAAGTGTTCGGAGATCAAGCTATCTTGGCTGAAGCTCTAGTGGCAAAGCTTTCGGGTGTGTTTCTCTCTTTATCTCTTTTATTGTTCTGTTCTCTTTATTGTTGTTTTACTGCTTTCTTTCCTATTGTAGTATAGTATTCAATATTATTTGTCGGGTAGTTTTGTTAGTGTTCTGTCCAGTTCATTAGTTCTGAACTGGTGCATTTCACTAGTTGTGTTGTCGTAGTGGGAAAAATACCCGATTTTCCCAACATGTATAACAAAATTTGTTTTTGGAAGAAAAAATTGGAAAGGCTTCAGTCTCTTTCTTCTGGCTTATATTTTATGAAGATTAGTAGAATTGAAATGCATCATATCACAAACTAGAATTTTGTTGCTGATAACACATTTCAAATGTGGCATGATTGATTATGACATTCTTGCTCAATTATGATGAGAAGGATAGTTGGGAATACATATGATCATCCATAGAGGAATCTAAAAATATTAAATTCAAATGCATTAACATGTGTACTGAAGAAAGACTCATTTCTAGACCATTAATTGCTAAAATTGCAGCTGAATGCCCATAATTTTTGGAACGAATACAAAGAGATATATGTGGTCTGATTCATTTGTCTAGTGAATAATTTAAATATTTTATGGTTCTAATTGACACATCCACTAGGTGGCCACATTATCATTGTTATCAACTCAGTAACCTAAAGTTTGCAAGATTGATTGCACAAATTATTTTACTTTCGTACACAGTTTCTTGATTATCCAATTAAAAATATTGGATAATGCTGGTGAGTATTCCTTTTATGCATTTGATGACTATTGCATGTATGTGGGGATTAATGATAAACATCTCCGTAGCACATGTTCATACACAAAATGGTTTAGCAAAGTCTTTTATTAAACAATTATAGCTAATTGCTAGACCCATGTTAACGAGAACAATACTTCATTTATATGCTTGAGGTCATGTTGTTTACATGCGACAGGACTTGTGGGTTTAAGGCAAAAAATATCATAAATTTTCTACAATACATTTAAGTTTTTAGTCACGAACCTTATATTTTCTGCCTCAGAACATTTGAATATGCGGTGTATATATAGTTATAATGCTATACGCGCAACGCACTAAGATGAGACCATAAAGAAGATTGGAGATATATGTTGGCTACGATTCTCCCTCTATCATATTGGATGATTTATTTACTGCCAGATTTGTTGATTCACACAAAAAAAAAAACATATAGCGACAGATAGAAATCGTCGCTATTTCGTCGCTACAGGCATATAGCGAAGAAATAGCGACGAAAACAGTAGGTCATAATACGGCTTGTCGCAAAGTGAATTTCGTCGGTGAAGCGTCGCTATATTGGGACGGAAAAATTTCGTCGGTGTTTCATCGCACAGTTGCGACGAAAATATGTCAGGTCCGCGACCTGTTATTGCCGTCGTTTTTTCGTCGGTGTATTTTTTTCGTCGCTATTTTATAATTTTTTATTTTTTTATTTCCGTTCTGCGACATTTTATTTCGTCGCAAAGTTTCGTCGGTATATTTTTTCGTCGCTATTTTTAAATTTTTGATTTTTTTATTTCCAGTCTGCGACATTTCGGTTTCGTCGCAGGTTCGTCGCTATTTTTTAATTTAATAATTAATATTAATTTAATATTAAATATTAAATATTTTTAATTTATAAATAATACAATATATTATTAATTAAATAGTTTTTATTATTATTTAATTTTTATAATATATTTTATTTTGTATATTAAATCATTTGTACGAATATTATACAGAAATACAGTACTTGCGTATTGAAGTTCGTATAATTAAACAACACAAACGAAATAGAATCCGTATAAATGTCATATAAAATATAAAAGTACAAAGAATATGTGAACACAATAAATGAAATAGACTGTACGAAAAATCAAAAAATGAAATACTATGCAGAGGAAGATGAAGGGGGATCATGCGGAGAAGAGTGACCATCAGGAGGGGGAGGCTGAGGCTGCGAGGAGCTGGAAATGATAGAGATGATGAGATGCGATAGCTGCGAGATTTGCTGGTTCGTCTGCTGCTGCGCATGCTCAACCGCCTGCTGAAGTGACTGCTGCAGCTCCTGCTGGGTCTGAGTCAGCTGCGACCGCAGTGCCTGTACACTCTCCTCATGCTGCGCCCTGATGGTCTCCACCTCATGCTGCAGCGCCGCATGCTCTGATTCCAGGCGCGAAAGATTCTCTGGGGCCGTAGAAGGCGCGGAGGTGCTGGCCTCAGAGGAAGCACCTGGATGCAGAACTTCGGGAAAGAATCGCGGCGCTGCTGATCCAACCCCGTACACCTCCCTCTTCTTCTTATTCTGAGGGCCAACGGTCCGAACCGCATCCCAATAAGCGCGGTTCTTGTCGGCCTCTTCTCCCCTATGTGCGAGTAATCTATTGTACTCGTCCTGAAATGAGAATAAGAATGGTTAAGGTTTAGGGTTTAGCAATAAAACAAACTAAGGAAAAAAACAAATGATATCGTAGTCTACTTACACTGATGCCGCGGGCCTTCGCCGTGATCCAGTCCTCCATCCCGTCGGAGGCTTTCTTCCGATGCGTCTTGTAGAAGAGATCGTAGGAGGCTGGCCACTCCCCCGTCTCCTCCTGCTGAAAGAATGAAATAAAATATGTTAGTGAAATCCAGAATTTTAAAAATTTCGGCATGACCTATTCGTTTATCGGAGGTATCCCGACCTTAAAGGCCTCTCCCAAGTCAAAGCAAAAATAAAAAGAAAAAGTCAAATGAACACATATACTACTTAAATTAACCATATACGAATACCAAAAAAACAACAGCGCAACATAAGAAATCAATGAATGTAAATAATCCACTTAAGTCAATGAATGTAAATAATCCACTTAAGTCAATGAATCTAAATAATCCAATGAAATCAATGAATCTAAATTATCCAATATTAAAATACTTACCATAGAACGCATCGTGGTGGCGTGAAAAACCGAACCACCTGAGTGTGTGGCAGGTGCTGGGCCCTGTACATTGCCGCTGCGCCGGTTCGCCGCGTTCCGGGCGCTGCGGGCTTGGGTAGCAGGTAGGGGTGTTAACGAACCGAGCCGAACCGAATACTAAGTTTTCGAACTCGAATTCGTTTAGCTAAACGAATAGTTCGGCTCGGTTTGTTTAGCTAAACGAACTTTAAAATTGGTTCGAGTTCGGCTCGATAACCTTATAACTGTTTAAACGAGCCGAACTGTTCGCGAACAGTTTGGCTCGTTTAACTAAACGAACTCGAATACTTATTCGAATTCGGCTCGTTAACAAATAATTAACGAACGAATACGAACCGAACACGAACCGAACTCGAATAGTTCGCGAACGGCTCGGTTTGTTTAACACCCCTAGTAGCAGGGTCCATCCACCCTTCTATCCACCCCGCCCAGGTGGCCTCGAATACGTAGGCAGGCCTGGCAGAATTGGGGTCACGCTCCCACTTGGTCTTGTGCGAGTTGACGAAGTGTAGCGCCCCGGCCCGGACAGCGGAATCCGAACTGGTGCACCCGTCGTAGCTTACTGAGAAGACTACAAGACGTCTCATCCTCGATTATACATCACCAATGACGTAAAAGAAATAAGCGCGGAAACATGTGAGAAGTAAAGTCTAAATCCATTAACATTGTACTCCAAGAAAACGTAAATAATTAAAACTGTCTATGGACGCAGCCATCTACATCCTCAATATTCAGAAGGAACTAAGACAATAAGGAGTGTCCAAAACAAATCCCCAAAACGAGCTCTAAACGTCCCATTCGGCCCACTCGCCGCCGTCTTCTATAAAGATCATGTCGTAACTAGGCTCATCTGCAAAACAAAGGTAGTACCCTTAGCGAAAAATGCTAGCAAGTAACCCGCTTATAAAACATACGGGATCAACACATGGCAAGACATGAGTAGTATTTAAATCAAGGAATAACGGGGCACATGTCTTGTATACATTTCAAGAGCATAGATTTAACAGTATAAAAACATAATAACAGCAATTCATAATGTTCAACAGTTTATTATCAATCAAGTCTCGTATCAAACCTACACATGCTTCGTACCACGTGATGCATTTACTTCCTACGAACCATGTGATACACTTATCATGCCCTGACCACCAAACATAAACAAAAGACTTTTCATAACACATGTCATGCATATCTTTTCGCAAACGTTCAAAGAAAACACTTCTTGTCTTATTCTTCACGTAGCAGTACTTTATACCCTGTGGGTGATCAGTCCACAGCAACATATCTTTATACCCCGTGCTGATAGGTCCACGGCCCCATAACATATACTTTATACCCCGTGCTGATAGGTCCACGGCCCTATAACATATACTTTATACCCCGTGCTGATAGGTCCACGGCCCCATAACACATACTTTATACCCCGCAATTGATCCACAAGTCACGCTTTTATACCCTGCCACTGCAGGCGTGACTTTTATACCCTGTGATCAACGCAGCGATAGCTTATCTTTCGCAAACTTTATACCCTGTGCCGAAGCACAGCTCGTATCTAAACATTACGCAAAATGCAAGTGCCATGATGCAGGACTTCTCATCTCATTCACATTCTCGTTCACATAGATGCAATTCACATCCACATATTCAATTCACATTCAATGACGCACAACCACACAAGAATCCCCTCACTTATACATCAATGCTTATACTTCAGACTAGGTCGTCAACACTTAGCCTTGATTCTAAAATTCACAAACCAAAAGGAGAACCCCTACCTTCCTTCATTGAACCCTATAAAACCTCGTACGTTCAATTCTTAACCCTCCTAGGTCATCCACGTTGAACTTCGATTCGAATACCCTTCAAATTCTCCAAACTTGATTCACCATCTTAAGTCATGTTCCCAAGACTTAGACTAGTCTTAATCAGGTCCTAAGAAGTCCCTAAGGTCACTCAAAGGGTCCCCTAGCCTCCCTCTTTCTTCCATTACTTTCCCACAAAACTTGTTGACGTCATACCCTGACGTCGATCGATCGACGTACGTCATACCCTGACGTCGATCGATCGATGTCCATCTGAGGCACGTCGATCTCTCACTCAACCTATGTCATACCCTCACGTCATACCCTCACTTACTACACGTCATACCCTCACTTACCACACGTCATACCCTCACCCTGAACTACGTCGATCGATCGACGTGCATCTGAGGCACGTCGATCTCTCACTCCTTCCACGTCGATCGATCGACGTGCATCTGAAGCACGTCGATCTCTCACCTGCTATACGTCGATCGATCGACGTCCCCGTCTCCAGAATTCCTCTCTGCAGTTTTCTGCAGAAACTGCAGAAATAACCTCCAAACCGATCCCAATTTCATTCCAAACCATTCCAAGCCTATTCTTTACTATCAATTCATCCTTAATTCACCCAAGACAACACCTTTAACATACGATTCACGGATTCAAGCCTAACCCTCAAAGTATTCATCAAATCCAACCCAAAAACCAAATCTTTTCACTCTCCCTTCCCTTCAACCGCCATTATCAACAAAATAGGGTTCAAGGGGTTTGGGATTTACATGATCTCACATACACAACAACAACAAAAACAATGATTTCAATCAAATAACGGCCAAACCTCGAAACCAAAACACATAAATCACATATAGAATCACAGAAAGAAGTTACTACATGGTGATCCATTTTGATATCAAAAATAGGCCTTTTCTCTTTCACAAATCGTAGGAACTTATAAGTAGATTACTTGCCTGTGATTACTCGAAGACGGATTGAAGAATGGAAAAAGAACGGATCGAAGATCTTGAAGTTTTCTTCGTCTAAGGCTGGAGGAGAAGAAAGTCGCCTATGGAGAGAAATAGAGAACGTCGGTTTTCCTTTCTAATAAGGAAGAGAAACTGACGTTTGTCAGTTTTGATATGGGAAGAGATGGAAATTTAGAGTTTCTAAATTATTCCATTATCTTATTTATCTTAAGGGATAAAATTCTAATATTTAAATCTAAAATTAAATGCTATTAAATTCTATAATAAATCTTCTCAATTAATTCTCATACTTAATTCTAAATTCATTATTATTAATTGCCCTTAATCACATTTTATTCTCGTTTTATCCCGAAACTACCCTACGGAGGGTGCGGGGCATAACATTCCACCCCCCTTACAAAAAGTTTCGTCCTTGAAACTTGCGTACCTTAGTTGAAGAGTTGAGGATACTTTTCTTGCATCTGCTCTTCAAGTTCCCACGTAGCTTCCCGTTCAGTGTGATTGCTCCACTGGACTTTGACATAGGGAATCACCCGTCTCCGTAGCACTTGTTCCTTACGATCCACGATTCTCATTGGTACCTCTTCATATGTAACATCGTCATTGAGTTCCAAGGGTTGTGCTTCCAGTATGTGACTCGGGTCCGTTACATATTTTCTTAGTTGTGACACGTGGAAGACATTGTGAACCCGTGCTAACACTGGGGGTAGCGCCAGTCGATATGCCAAATCCCCTATTTTTTCTAATATCTCGTAAGGGCCAATAAATCGTGGACTCAATTTTCCTTTTACCCCAAATCTCATAATGTCTTTGGTAGGAGACACTCTCAAATATACTTTTTCACCTACGTCGAATGCCAAGGGTCGTCGTTTGGAGTCCGCCCAACTCTTATTACGGTCCTGAGCTGTCTTGAGTTTGTCCCGAATGATCTTTACTTTTTCTAACGTTCTCTCCAGGAGTTCGGGTCCTGTGATTGTCCTTACGCCGACTTCATCCCAATAGACAGGGGACCTACATTTCCTCCCATACAATGCTTCGAAAGGGGCCATATCAATTGCGCTGTGATGACTATTATTGTACGAGAATTCCATCAACTTCACCATTCCGTCCCAATTTCCTTTAAAGTCCAACACGCAAGCCCTTAGCATGTCTTCAAGTGTCTGAATAGTCCGTTCAGACTGTCCATCGGTTTGGTGATGATAGGCTGTGCTCATTCTTAATTCTGTGCCTAAAGCTCCCTGAAATGCTGTCCAGAATTTGGAGGTAAACCGTGAATCTCGATCCGATACTATGCTCACTGGGACACCATGTAAGCTAACAATGTTATCCATATACAGGTTTACCAACTTCTCCAAAGGCGTTTCACTTGAGATAGGCAGAAAATGTGCTGACTTGGTTAATCGGTCTACTACTACCCAAATTATATCGCATCCATTTCTCGTCTTGGGTAATCCGGCTATGAAATCCATGGTGATATGTTCCCATTTCCACTCCGGAATCTCTAGTGGCATTAACAACCACCAGGCCGTTGGTGCTCGGCTTTAACCTGTTGGCAAACTAGACATCTCTCAATGAATTCTGCAATATGTCTCTTCATTCCGGACCACCAATAATGTTGTTTCAGGTCTCTATACATCTTGGTGCTACCCGGATGTATGGATAATTTGGTGTTATGAGCCTCCCGTAGGATTTCTTTCCGTAGCTCATCAACATCTGGCACACGTAATCTCCTTCTAAACCATAAGCTCCCGTCATCTTTGACCTCAAATCCTTCGACTTGGCTATTCTTGAGCTTTTCTGCGATTTCATTCAAGGTTCCATCCTTACTTTGAGCCTCTTTTACCCTATCTATGAGACTTAGAGTGATGGTTAATGTCGCCAAAACATTCACGGTGGATTCTACCAACTCCAACCCAAATTCTTCCATTTCTCTTTCTAATGGCGACTGTCGTGCGTGATTAGATTTCCTGCTTAGCGCATCCGCCACCCTATTGGCTTTACCCGGGTGATAGTGAATGGTCAAGTCGTAATCTTTCAACAGTTCCAGCCATCTCCGCTGTCTCTGTTCAACTCTTTCTGAGAGAACAGATACTTTAGGCTCTTGTGATCTGTGAATACCGAGCACTTCTCTCCATATAGATAATGCCGCCATATCTTTAAAGTGAACACTACTGTAGCCAATTCAAGGTCATGGGTCGGGTAGTTCTGTTCATACGTCTTTAGTTGCCTTGAGGCATACGCAATGACCCTCTCGTGTTGCATCAGCACACAACCTACAACCGGGGTATTAGATTAAACTCAATTGTGAGTGGAATGATTGTAACTTATATTATAATTTACGTACCTAGACCATTTTTCGATGCGTCACTATAGATCACGAATCTGTCAGTACCGGAGGGTTGAGCCAGTACTGGGGCTGTGGTTAATTTCTTTTTGAGTTCTGTGAAGCTCTTCTCACACTCAGCTGTCCATTCAAACTTGGTCTTCTTTTGAGTCAGCCGACTAAGGGGTACTGCTATTGTCGAAAATCCCTCAACGAATTTTCTGTAATAACCGGCTAAACCCAAGAAACTTCGTACCTCAGTGACGTTAGTGGGTCTAGGCCACTCGGTGATGGCTTCTACTTTCCTCGGATCTACTGCAATCCCTTCCTCTGAGATTACATGACCCAGAAAGGTCACACTCCTCAACCAGAACTCGCATTTACTGAATTTCGCATATAACTGTTTATACCTCAGTATGCTCAAAACAACTCTCAAATGATCCGCATGAGTTTGTTCATCAGGGGAGTACACAAGGATATCGTCAATGAATACTACAACAAACTTATCCAGCTGATCCCTGAAGACCGTATTCATAAGATCCATGAAGGCAGCGGGGGCATTTGTTAATCCAAAGGGCATCACCAGAAACTCGTAGTGCCCATATCTGGTGCGGAAAGCGGTCTTTGCTATGTCCTCAGCTTTTACTCTTAGTTGGTGGTATCCTGACCGGAGGTCAATTTTGGAGAAGATCTTAGCACCTTTTAGTTGGTCAAATAAGTCCTCTATTCGTGGCAGTGGGTATTTGTTCTTAATGGTAATCTTGTTCAGTTCTCTGTAATCGATGCAGAGTCTCATACTGTCATCCTTTTTCTTCACAAACAACACGGGTGCTCCCCAAGGGGACACACTAGGACGTATGAACTTCTTGTCTAATAACTCTTGTAGTTGTTCCTTCAGTTCCCTCAACTCTGCCGGAGCCATTCTATAAGGAGCCTTATAAATCGGTTCGGCTCCTGGAATTAAATTTATCTCGAACTCTACTTCTCTCAGTGGTGGTATTCCTGGCAAATCTTCCGGGAACACATCAGGAAACTCGTTGACCACCGGAATCTACCCAATAGGGGGTGCTTCTTGGCTAGCATCCACTGCATACACTAAGAATCCCTCAGCACCTTTCTTTAAGGCTCTACATGCCTGAGCCACGGACATAAACACCTTCTTGGGAATTTTTTTCGCTCCGCATCCCCTTGGAACTTCACTTCTTCCATGTTAACGTTCTTAATTTTCACTTGCTTCAGTCGACAATCGATGTTGGCATGGTACTTGGCCAACCAGTCCATCCCCAAGATAACGTCGAAATCATACATCTGAATGGGGATTAACGTAACAGAGAAACTTTGTTCTTCAAACTCTAGTTCACAGTCCCGATACCATTGGTATGAAGTCATAACTTGATCTCCAGCCGCCTGAACACGGTATGGAGTTTCTAACCACTCAGGTAGCTTAATGAGGTGTTTAGCAAATCTTTTTGACACAAAGGAGTGGCTTGCGCCACTATCGAAAAGCACGTTGGCAGGCATCTTATCTACTAGAATCGTACCTAAGACCACATCAAGGTTTGTATAGAGAGTTAAACACATAAGAACCTTAATTTAATGGTAATTTTACACTTAAATTAAGTCGCGCCTGTTACCACATCAGTGGCTTCACGGGCATCAGTGTCAGTCATGAGATGGACTCGAGCGTTTGCTCTTGGTTTTGCTCTGGGCTGTTGGGCCGCCTCCTCCGAAGCGTTCTTCTTCATTTCGGGACACTCCCTGATCATGTGACCCACTTGTCCACAACGATAACATGCTCCCGCCAACTTCCTACACTCTCCCACATGACTTTTATTGCAATGGGGGCATACTCCCATGGTCTGCTGTACAATCGGGTTCTGTGGTGGGGGTCTCTGGAAATTTCCCACGGGTCCTCTCTTTGGGATCTTGACCCAACGTCCAGTTCTGCCCCCCACTCTTACCTCCTCTCTAAGTCTCTTACCCTTATCGGAAGGCCCAGTGCCAGTCTCCCTTGCTGCTACCCTTTGGAAATCGCTCTCCACTCGAAAACATGCGTCTAACATATCCTCAAAAGTTTTCATTCCGGCGTTCACAATCGCCGATTGTATCCTCGAGTCCAGTCCTCTTTCAAACTTGGCCATCTTGAGACGATCATCACACATGATTGCCGGAGCAAACTTTCCCAAGGCATGGAAACGGTCTGCGTACTCTGAAACCGTCATCCGACCTTGCTCAAGTCGGTCAAATGATCGGATCTTGTTCAGAATCGCCGTCTCCGGCACATAGTATTTCAAGAAAGCATCACAAAAATGTGCCCAAGTGATTGGCGGGGCCATTTTTGAGAACCGTACCTGCCCACCACTCTCCTGCTTTGCCACTCAGCAGGGGCGTGGCAACCTCAACCTTGATTTCTTCAGGCACCTGCACCAGCCGGAAACACTTCTCCACTTCAGCCACCCAGTGTTGCGCTTCCTCAGGGTCCGTGCATCCCCCAAACTCCGGAACCCTTACCTTCATCATCTCCCCGTAGAAGAATCGGATGTTATGCTGGGGCGGCGGAGGTGGCGGTGGTTGTTGTTGTGCATAACCCTGAGCAATCACGGTCAGGGCATCGGTGAGCACTTGGGGTAATACCACTTGTGGGGGTTGGTCTTCACGTCCGTTTCCTGGGTTTCCGATGTTATTTCTTCTTGGAGGCATTCTTGCTGAAAGATCAACATTTTGTTAGACATTAGTAGACATCGAGAGTTGCTAATATAAGCATACATGAGTCTGGGTGAGGTGTGGAAACAGAACATTACTATGCAGATTAACGCGCTCGCACACACCCCAACCTTGTTTACACTTATATCTAAAATCACATACTTAGACCTATAGATCAACTTAGGGTCAAAATCATAGCTTGATACTTTATATGCCATAACCTAGGTTTCCGAGGTAGATCTGAAGCCTAGGCTCTGATACCACCTGTAGCGCCCCAGCCCGGACAGCGGAATCCGAACCGGTGCATCCGTCGTAGCTTAGTGAGAAGACTACAAGACGTCTCATCCTCGATTATACATCACCAATGACGTAAGAGAAATAAGCGCGGAAACATGTGAGAAGTAAAGTCTAAATCCATTAACATTGTACTCCAAGAAAACGTAAATAATTAAAACTGTCTATGGACGCAGCCATCTACATCCTCAATATTCAGAAGGAACTAAGACAATAAGGAGTGTCCAAAACAAATCCCCAAAACGAGCTCTAAACGTCCCATTCGGCCCACTCGCCGCCGTTTTCTATAAAGATCATGTCGTAACTAGGCTCATCTGCAAAACAAAGGTAGTACCCTTAGCGAAAAACGCTAGCAAGTAACCCGCTTATAAGACATACGGGATCAACACATGGCAAGACATGAGTAGTATTTAAATCAAGGAATAACGGGGCACATGTTTTGTATACATTTCAAGAGCATAGATTTAACAGTATAAAAACATAATAACAGCAATTCACAATGTTCAACAGTTCACTATCAATCAAGTCTCGTATCAAACTTACACATGCTTCGTACCACGTGATGCATTTACTTCCTACAAACCATGTGATACACTTATCATGCCCTGACCATCAAACATAAACAAAAGACTTTTCATAACACATGTCATGCATATCTTTTCGCAAACGTTCAAAGAAAACACTTCTTGTCTTATTCTTCACGTAGCAGTACTTTATACCCTGTGGGTGATCAGTCCACAGCAACATAACTTTATACCCCGTGCTGATAGGTCCACGGCCCCATAACATATACTTTATACCCCGCAATTGATCCACAGGTCACGCTTTTATACCCTGCCACTGCAGGCGTGACTTTTATACCCTGTGATCAACGCAGCGATAGCTTATCTTTCGCAAACTTTATACCCTGTGCCGAAGCACAGCTCGTATCTAAACATTACGCAAAATGCAAGTGCCATGATGCAGGACTTCTCATCTCATTCACATTCTCGTTCACATAGATGCAATTCACATCCACATATTCAATTCACATTCAATGACGCACAACCACACAAGAATCCCCTCACTTATACATCAATGCTTATACTTCAGACTAGGTCGTCAACACTTAGCCTTGATTCTAAAATTCACAAACCAAAAGGAGAACCCCTACCTTCCTTCATTGAACCCTATAAAACCTCGTACGTTCAATTCTTAACCCTCCTAGGTTATCCACGTTGAACTTCGATTCGAATACCCTTCAAATTCTCCAAACTTGATTCACCATCTTAAGTCATGTTCCCAAGACTTAGACTAGTCTTAATCAGGTCCTAAGAAGTCCCTAAGGTCACTCAAAGGGTCCCCTAGCCTCCCTCTTTCTTCCATTACTTTCCCACAAAACTTGTTGACGTCATACCCTGACGTCGATCGATCGACGTACGTCATACCCTGACGTCGATCGATCGATGTCCATCTGAGGCACGTCGATCTCTCACTCAACCTACGTCATACCCTCACGTCATACCCTCACTTACTACACATCATACCCTCACGTCATACCCTCACTTACCACACGTCATACCCTCACCCTGAACTACGTCGATCGATCGACGTGCATCTGAGGCACGTCGATCTCTCACTCCTTCCACGTCGATCGATCGACATGCATCTGAAGCACGTCGATCTCTCACCTGCTATACGTCGATCGATCGACGTCCCCGTCTCCAGAATTCCTCTCTGCAGTTTTCTGCAGAAACTACAGAAATAACCTCCAAACCGATCCCAATTTCATTCCAAACCATTCCAAGCCTATTCTTTACTATCAATTCATCCTTAATTCACCCAAGACAACACCTTTAACATACGATTCACGGATTCAAGCCTAACCCTCAAAGTATTCATCAAATCCAACCCAAAAACCAAATCTTTTCACTCTCCCTTCCCTTCAACCGCCATTATCAACAAAATAGGGTTCAAGGGGTTTGGGATTTACATGATCTCACATACACAACAACAACAACAATGATTTCAATCAAATAACCGCCAAACCTCGAAACCAAAACACATAAATCACATATAGAATCACAGAAAGAAGTTACTACATGATGATCCATTTTGATATCAAAAATAGGCCTTTTCTCTTTCACAAATCATAGGAACTTATAAGTAGATTACTTGCCTGTGATTACTCGAAGACGGATTGAAGAATGGAAAAAGAACGGATCGAAGATCTTGAAGTTTTCTTCGTCTAGGGCTGGAGGAGAAGAAAGTCACCTATGGAGAGAATTAGAGAACGTCGGTTTTCCTTTCTAATAAGGAAGAGAAACTGACGTTTGTCAGTTTTGATATGGGAAGGGATGGAAATTTGGAGTTTCTAAATTATCCCATTATCTTATTTATCTTAAGGGATAAAATTCTAATATTTAAATCTAAAATTAAATGCTACTAAATTCTATAATAAATCTTCTCAATTAATTCTCATACTTAATTCTAAATTCATTATTATTAATTGCCCTAAATCACATTTTATTCTCGTTTTATCCCTAAACTACCCTACGGAGGGTGCGGGGCATAACACGAAGTCCCTGTAGCGTTTGACGGCCCTATGCCACCAGGCCTGCTCCACGTCGTGGGCGATGTCAGCTGGCCAGCTGTACGCCTTCTGCAATTATTATACGGAGGAAAAGTAAAAACGTGGTTAGAAAAGTAATGATCGATTACGTATCAAAAAGTGAAATTCATCAAATTTGAATGCCTAAAACTCATCCCAGTAGAACCTACGTGTCTGTGGGGTGACACGGGACCAGGTATATCCAGCTGGGTCCTACCTCAGGTGGAAGGACCGAGTGATGCAACCAGAAATCTGGCCCGAGTCCGATGCAAACCTGAAAGAGGTGAAGTTGTTAGGAAAAAATAACGCGTGAAATGTATTTGAAAACGTGTTAAAAAAAATAAATCATTACTTACGTATGGGTATCATGTGACCAAGGGAGGGCACGACGCCCTTGTATGACATCCTCGTCTGATGCCGCATCAGACGCCGGATGAGGTGCTGAACCGGTGGGTGTGGGTGGCGGCGTAGATCGGCGGGGTGCGGACCTCTCGGCAGACCCTAAAAAGGTCTGCGCCCGCAGCAAGAGCTGCGGTCGAAACCGACCCAAGCTGCTCATGCTGAGAGAGGAACATATTAAACTCTCCTGAGATGTCATGTGTAGATGGTGGGTAGGTGGATCGAGTCGGTAAACCCTCACTAACCATCAGATCTGCAAGGGTGAAAAATTTAAAAGGCACATTCAACGAGTTTAGGGTTGGTTGGCCAGACAAATAAGATGTCCAAAAAATGACAAGTGTTTACATACATTTAATGCAAGATATTAATAATTTTGAAAAGTTCGGCATGACCTATTCGTTTATCGGAGGTTTCCCGGCCTTAATGGCCTCTCCAAAGACAAATACAAATCCAACTCTCGAGCTTAGTAAACACCTTGAACTAGTATCATACCGAAAATCATATGCAAACCTCTTACAAAACAGTTTGTACATGCATCATTCATTGGCCAAGCACACCACATTTCTACTAATTCAACCTTAACAACAATTTTGGTGCATACGCACCCTAGTCACCAACAGCCCTTTTTCGGTACATGCAAGGCAAAATAGTATGTAATATCCAAAACTTATTCATTTTCATATCTTAACATATATATTATACATATATACATGTGTACTACATAATAAGGTTATTTTTTCATAAAAGGCCTAAGGGCAAAAAATAAATAAATCATTTATATATACATTTATATATATTTGTCTTATAATATATTATATACATTCAAATTTAGTCATATTTCATCACATATTATATCTTAACTATTGAAACATACTATTCATAAAATTAAAGTCAATTAAGCCAAAAATTACTTAATGGCCGAATATATATATATATATATATATATATATATATATATATAATACATATATACACCGAAATATATATATATAATACACATATATATATAATACATATATACACCGAATATATATATATATATATATATATATATATATATAATACATATATACACCGAAATATATATTTTGTATATATACATATATATAACTGCCGTATATATATATATATATATATGTATATATATATACTTAAAAAAACAGTGAACTATATATATACATATGTGAAACCGTATATATATATATATATCTATCTATATATATATTTATAAAAAAACAGTGAGATATATATATATATATATATATATATATATATATATATAAAGGTATATATATATACATGTATAAAACCGTATATATGTATATATCAAAAACCGTATATCTATATATATATATACACTTTTATACAAAACCATGTTTTATATATATGCATCTACACATCTATACATACATACATATATACCCATATATATATGTAGATCCGTATATACATATGTAGATCTATATACTTATACATATATATGTATGTATCTACATATATATTTTATAAAATACACCGAGTGTGTGTATATGTGCGTGTTTATATATATATAATGTATATATATGTAGTGTGCGTGTGTAGTGTATATATGTATAAAATGAAATATAACTAATTAAAATCATTAAAAACGAAATAGGAAGAAAAACTAACCGGAGAAGGGAGGTCACCTGAGAAGAAATGGGATTTCGCCGGGGGAGGAGAGGGGATTTCGCCGGGGGTCCTGAGAGGGGATTTTGCCGTGGGGGGGGGTGGGAAGAAATTGCGGGGAAGAAATGGGGAAGAAGTAGGGGGTTTTCAGCTTTTACTTCGAAATTTTGCGACGACATAGCGACGGAAGTTCGTCGCTATTACTTTGTCGTCGTTATTTCAAAATTTGCGACGACACGTTTCGTCGGTAACTCGTCGGTGCCATCAGTATTGAAAAAAAATAATACAAAATATAAAGTACATACAGACACACATTATGTATATGCATGTGTATAAGTACATCAACACATACACACTTTCGCCTAATGAGGTACATAAAAAATTTTGACTAACCTCAATCTTCATTGTCATCCGCATCCTCATACGCATCTTCATTTTCATCCTCATTTTCATCTTCATTTTCATCTTCATCTACATGCTCGTCGTCCTCTTCATCCTCGTATTCGTCTTTGCCTACATCTTCAATATTGTCAGGCGGTTGTATGTTGAGATGAATTTCGATGAAACCGCCGTTGGGGTCATTTAGAGGGAGGTTGTGCAGTTCAACATGTGTCGTATCCAGAACGGGCGGGTTTTCTTCTTGAAATGCGGCATCCGTGCCATCTGAACCTGGCTGTATACTGACATCAAACTTGCTCGATTTCACTTTGCACACGGCTCGCCAGTCTTTTGAGCTCGCGTTCATCCTCGTTGTTGGATACGATAGATAGTACACCTGGGACGCTTGACTAGCCAAAACGAATGGATCGTACTTTCTGTACCGTCGCCCTTGGTGTATGTCTACCAACTTATATCGGCCGTGAACCTTTGTGCCAGCGCGACAACCTTCCCGAGTTGGATCGTACCATTCGCATTTGAATAGCACCACCCGCTTTATAGGCAATGCAGGATATTCGAGCCCAATGATGTCAGTAAGGTAGCCGTAGAAGTCATCCTCGTCCGGGCTATTGTCATACCGCTTGACACACACTCCGCTGTTCTCCGACGATTTTCGGCTGGCATGGGAGACTGTGTGGAATCTATAACCGTTGACAAAACACATATCGTGGTGCGTGACTCTGTTCAATGGACCCTCGGCTACTGGTGTCAGAATGTAACCGTACTCATCGTCAGCCAGATAACCTTTGCTCGCCTGTAAAATGACAAGTAAGTATACGTCAGCGGGGCAATAAATGCGTATCACATGACGTACACGTAACCGGCAAATATGTAAACTTACATGCCACCTGAACCAATCAGCAAACTTGGCATCTAACTCATTGTTTATTGCATCGCTCGATATACCCGGTGAACGGTGTTGCAATAAATCAACGAACAAGCTGAAGCAAATTACGAATGAGTATCCTGTATATCTTTGTAATATAATGGATAGAGTAGCGCAAGGTATTTACAAATTAAAATTGGATATCGTTTATACCTCTGGAAACGGTCGACTTGACGGCAGTTGCGCAGAACATAAGAATGAGCAATCTTTAGCTCGCTGTCCCCCAATATCATTTTCTTTCCCTGTCCGTGAAATCTGATCGGATGTGTGAATATCGGGAGGACACTGGATCTGGAAATGCCGTCGTCGTTCCGGGGAACATCTCTGCACCTAGACGGAACATCTGAAGAACAGACTCATCTCGGTAAGTGTTTCCCATACATTGGTTGGAAGCAGCTCGCGGAATGCAATGGGCATCAACCGTTGCATGAACACGTGACAGTCGTGGCTCTTCATCCCGTGCAAACCGCGTTTATTCACGTCGATGTTCTTAGACAGGTTCGAAACATGGCCGTCAGGAAATCTAGCCGTCCCCAGCCACGCTAACAACGCACTGACCTGCTCCGCATTCAGCGTGTAAGAGGACTTCGGCATGTAGGATGTGCCAACGGGATGCAGCTCCGGTCGCATATTGAGGTCGCGCATATCAAGTCGTGCCTTCAAATTGTCTTTTGTTTTTCCAGGCACATTCAGCACCGTATTGAAAATGTTGTCAAACACGTTCTTCTCAATGTGCATGACATCCAGGTTGTGTCGGATCATATTGCTCTTCCAATACGGAAGCTCCCAGAATATGCTTCTCTTCTTCCACCCGATACAGTCACGGGCCAGGTATGCGTTGTGGCTGCCGTCCGGATCATCAGCGACCCCCACGAATCTACAACTGTCTATCTCCTCCAACACCTCCGCACCCGTGAGAAGCTCGGGCTTCGTGTCCTTCTCGACGATGCCAGGCATGAACGCCATCACGCTCTTTCTGTACAAATGACGTCTGGGCAGGAACTTCCTATGGCTGTCGAACCAGCAAATCTTACGTCCATGTTTCAAGGACATCGTCTTTGCTTGCTTCATGCAGCAAGGGCAAGCGTATTTTCCCGCTGTGCTCCATCCCGACAACATAGAATAAGCCGGGAAGTCATTGATGGTCCACATCAGCGCAGCGCGTAGCTGGAAGTTTTGTTTGGTCGATACATCGAACGTCTCCACGCCAAACTCCCACAACCACTTCAGCTCATGTATCAATGGCTGCAGGTATAGGTCGATCTTCTGTTTCAGATTCCTAGGCCCCGGTGCGATCACAGTCAAGAACATGTACGGCTTCTTCATGCACATCCAAGGTGGTAGATTGTACGGCGTCACGATTACAGGCCACGACGAATACTGCTCTCCCGACTGTCCGAACGGGTTGAACCCGTCGGTGCATAACCCCAACCTAACGTTCCTTGTCTCCGACGAAAAACCCGGATGTGTCGCATCGAACACCCTCCAAGCTTCGCCGTCAGATGGATGGCACATCTCACCGTCTTTCGTGTACTGCTCCGCGTGCCACCTCATCTGGCTAGCTGTGGCACCGGATGCATAGAGCCTCTGCAGTCTAGGGGCGAGAGGTAAATAGTAGAATTGCTTTCTTGGCACGTTCCGGTTTCTTTTGTTCGTTCTCCACCTGCGTGTCCCACATACCCTGCACTTGTCTTTATCCTCGTTGATGCCCCAGTATATGATGCACCCCTCTGAACAACAATCGATCTTCTGAACCGGCAGTCCCAACGCCTGTAGTTGTTTCTTCGTCGAATAAAAACTGTCGACCATTGTGTTCCCTTCGGGAAGAGATTCCCTCATCAGCTGACACATTCCATCGTACAATCTCTCCGTCATGCGGTGCTCCGTCTTCATGCTCGTCATCCGACCGATCATGGACATCTGTGTGTGACTACCGCAACCGGGATACAACGGCGTGTTGGCGGCGTTCAGCATCTCAAAAAACTGTCTCGCCTGAGGGTTTGGATCTTCCTCAACGAATACACGCGGCTGTTCATCCGGATCCTGCATTTGTAAGTACTGCTCTCCCGTAAATGCGCCGGCGGCTGTGTCTTGCACCATCTGCATGCATGGGTTGTGAGATCCCTCGCCTATTTCTTTGGCATCAACCTGACCGGGTCCCCTTCGACGTGTACAGTTGCAGATGTAGATGCCCCCTCATATCGCCGTGGCAGTACCATGTATGGTAATTGTGCATGAAACCTTGTTTCAATAAGTGAACCCTCACGTCAGCCGGATACATATATTTACGGTTCTTGCATTTCTTACACGGACATCTAATCTGCGTTCCACTTTCATTACTCGTCGCAAAATCCATAAATTCTTCGAGACCTTCAACAAATCTAAAACTCCACTCCCCGTTGTTTACTCTCTCGTACATCCACTTTCTATCGCTCCTCCTCGGATCCATTTTCTCGCTATACCTTCAAAATAACAGCAGCTATCTTTTCCCGGTGGTGGAAAACATCAAAATTACACACAATAAGATTTCTTCCTTCTATATTTTCGTTCAAAAGTGATGATTTATGTGTTTGAAATGAGAGAAGAATGGGAGAAGAGGAGAAGAAGAAAGATGGTTTTATGGTTCTCAGGGTGCAATATTACCGACGTCTTAGCGACGATATAACGACGCTCACAAATCCCGGAAACAAACAAACACAAATACCGACGACTTAGCGACGCTCAGCGACGACCAAGAAACACAAATCCCGAAAACAAACAAACACAAATACCGACGATTTAGCAACGCTCAGCGACGACCAAGAAACACAAATACCGACGACTTAGCGACGCTCAGCGACGCCCAAGAAACACAAATCTCGGAACGAATTTAGCGACGCTTTACCGACGAACTAGAGACGCACGACGTCTCTTCACACCATTTGACGCATTTCGTCGCTACGGCGTCGCTAATGCGTCGCTATTCCGCAGTGTCCATTCAGTTCCCAACGGTTACTTTAACGTACGACTTTTCACACCATTCGACGCGTTTTGTCGCTACGGCGTCGCTAATGCATCGCTATTCCGCAGTGTTTCCCAACGGTTACAACGTGTTTACGTCGCTAATGCGTCGCTAATTCGAACAAACCGTCACGCCCGCACACATTACGTCGCTAATTCGTTGTTAGTTCGCACGAAGTGTCACACCCGCACATATTCCCATCTTGGTTAACGGTCGAAAAATTCGTCGCAAGTTCGTCGCTATATCGTCGCTAAATTTACCTATTTATACCCCAAACATCCGCACATATATACACATACAAAGTTATAAAACATCAAAATATGCCGCGTCGTTTTAGAAGAACCTTAAGGCGTGGTGGAGGGGCAAACAGTGCCCCGCCACAAGGGCCTCCTCCCCAACCACCATCGGTTGAGCGGGAGGGTTCCATATCTGTGTATGGCCCACTACCGCGAGAGGATGCTCAAGAACAAATGCCGGAACAGGATATCGACTACCGTATGCTGATAGCAAACATGCAGCAGCAGTCGAGGCAACTGCACAGCATGACTAGAAGGCTGCGGAAGTTGAAATTCAGATATTACAAGCTGAAGCGCCTCCTCATAGAGTTCGCAGAGAATGTGGCGGCCACTCTTTCTTCCGATGACGAAGAGTGAACGGCCCCTCTCCGCCTCTCTTTTAGATTTCTTTTTTTAATTTTTCGTTTCATAATGTAAATTTTTATTATTAAATTAATAAATTTTTTTTCCAATCACCGCTTTCATTTTCCTTAATTAATACGCGTGTTTAATCCTCGACGAATCCGCGACGACACAACGACAAATCGGAATACGAACGAAAAGTAAAACAAAACATTTGCGACACGCGGGTTTCATCGACAAAAAACCGACGATACACAACGCCAAGAACCTACTCACCGACGAATTTATTTTATTCGTGTTCTGGAATTTTAGCGATACAATAGCGACGATATAGCGACGTAACGCTACAAACTACATAGCGACGAATAAAATACACAGAATAGCGACGAACCACCGACAAAACACCGACGAAATTGAAACGCAAGTATTAACCTGACTACTTTTTTGTTAGCGACAATGCTTTTCATCGTATTTTCGTCGCAATTAACGACGAAAATGAGTGTACCGCAAATGCGTCGCAAAGTACCGAAGCAACACGGTTCGTCGGTGAATTTTTCGTCGGTAAATGAAATTCTTTTTGTGGTGATTGTCATTTTGACGAGACAGTTTTTTTTTGAGATTAGGAAGAGAAAATGAGCCTGAAGTTCATAAGAACCAACAAATGGATAAAGAAATCTCTTGAAAAACTGGATTAGATTTTCTTGATCCTCGCGCAAGTGCATTTGAACTTGCAATTCAATAGATTATACATTTTCAAAACATTGCAAATCAAATGCTAGATGCCTATACTTACTCTAGAAAAATTGCAAAATCGCATATACCGGCAGAAAATATCCCACTTCGAATAAAACTTCTGGAAAGACAAGTCCCAGCACGAGCCGAATACAACAGCAAATGAGTTTAAGCTATGGCATAAGCATGGTAGAACCAGTGGTTCCAAAGATAAAACTCCTCAAAAAAAAAAAACAATGGACTCCGAAAAAAATTCACAGGCTAAGCATGATGTTTTGGGCATGTAGCCTGCACCCAGAAGGGATAAGAATTGCGGGATCTAAATGGGTGTTTTTGCGAAAAAGAAATGAGAAGAATAAAATTGTAAGATATAAAGCACATGTAGCCCAATAATTTTAACAAAGACATGGTTTTGATTATGGTGAAACATATTCACATGGTGGTCTATGCAATAACATTCTGATATCTTGTGAGTTTGACATTGTATCATTGTATGATGAAAAGTTAGACATGTTTTTGATGGATGTTATAGTGATGTCTATATCAAAATTCCTGAAGAATTTAATATGTATGAAGCATATACATTGAATTGTCGAGTGCTATACTCTATCAAAATACAACGATCCTTGTATGTATTAAAGCAACGATCCTTGTATGTATTAAAGTAATCTTGACGCATGTGGTAAAGCTGCCATAGTGAATGCTTGAAAAAAGAAAATGCTATAAAAATGATCCAATTTGCCCATACATTTTTATGAAGAAATATGGATCAAAATTTGTTACTATCTCTGCATATGTTGATAGCTTGAATATTATTGGATCTCCTGGAAAGATTTAAAAATAGTGGATTACTTGAAAAAAGAATTTGAAGTAATTGACTTTAGAAAAACCAACATTTGTATTAATTTACAAATTGAACATCTTGAAAATGGAATTTTGTTCACCAATTAACTTACACAGTAAATTTTAAAAAGTTTCTATATGGACAAATCGCATTTACTAACTATTCACATGATTCTCAGAGAGAATACTTGAGTTTAAGAAAGATCCATTTAGACCATGCGATGAAAACGGAAAGATTCTTGGTCCTAAAGTACCATATCTGAGTGTAATTCGTGCACTAATGTATCTTCAAATAATACTAGATCAGATACCTCGTTCTCTATAAACATGCTTGCCAAGTACAGTTCCGTCACAACCAAACAACATTGGAATAAGGTTAAGCACATACTTTGGTATTAGTGAGGAATAATTGATCTGTGTCTATTTTATTTGAGTAAGTTGAATTCATAAATAGTTGGTTATGTAGATGCAGGGTATTTATCCAATCCCTCCCAAAGCACGATCTTGAACATGCTATTTGTTCATATATGGTGATACTGCTATATCATGACGATCAACAAAATAAACTTTAGTTGCTAAATCTTCAAATCATGCTGATATAATAACAATCCATGAAGCAAGGCGAGGGTGTGTTTGGTTGACATCATTGTCGTATTATATTAGGGAAAGTTATGGTTTATTTATCGAAAAAGATGCTCCAACCACATTATATGAAGATAATGATGCATGTATAACTCAACTAAAAGGATGATACCTCAAAGGTGAGAGAATAAAGCATTTATTACCAAAATTCTTCTACACACACGATATTCAAAAAAATGGCGACACAGATGTAGCTATTAAGATGTTTACGTAGATGATCTTTACGTTTGCATATCCTTACACATGATCTTTACATTTGCAGACCATCTATGTAGTCAACATAATAATTTATCAAAATAGTATCCACACTATTTAGAACTAAATTTCATTCAATAACGTGCAAAATGTTTTGGCAATTTGATTTTAATAGAGATATGACCGAGTATGTTGTTGACCAACCGTGACAAAATTTTTGGAATGGATTGAGTAACGTAATCACGTCTGCAGATTGATGCAGTTATTGATGGACTCCTTTTTATATGCTTTCTTATGTAAATCACACAAAAAATATGATATCTTTGACTTCAAATAAGATGGTAAACTATCTTTGTCTTTGAATACGGTGTAAACTTCAAATTATAAGGCCTGATCCTTCTGAAAGAAATGCTATTTCTGTAATCTTTCTAACTTTTTTAATCCTATTTTTTATTTTGACGCTGTTAAATAACCTAATAAAATATATAATAAAAAGTGTTCAATAAGGCACTTATTTTAATAACCAAAATACATTTTTTATTATAAGTTACTTATTTTTTCAGATAAAGTCATTATTTTATACAAAAATTATTCTTTCGTGTAGTAAAAAAATAACAGTGGAAAAATGTAAGGAGCAGAACGCAAAGTCATAGCAGAAAAGAAAAAGAAAATGAAAAGAACAAAGGCAGGTTTTGGAGAAAAGGGCGAAATCTTTTGCCCTGAGGCTCCCGCCGTACTAGTCCCAAAGAGCATTGTGGAGCATGCAAATCAGGAGTTCAGCATTTTCTAGTCTGGGTGAGGATTTACGCAGTGACCCACACAAGGTATTCCCCTGCAAACCAGGCCGAATCAATAGAACACCCACACTATGCGTGTCCGTGAAATCGAACTCTTGACCTCTTAGAACAAATTCAAACCAGAGTACCAACTGGACTATGCCCTGGAGGCAAACAAATGCACGTTTTACATCCGGCGAGAGGGTATGTTCGGGGGAGGGGGGAGGAATATCTTGACAGGTTCAAATATACTGTCAAGATATTGACACGGCATAGCTCAGCTGGTACTCGAGTTGGGATTTGCTCCAAGAGGTCAAGAGTTCGATTCTAGAGACAGACATGGACAGTGTGAGTGTTCTATTGATGCTAGGCCGAAGGCCTAGTTTTCGGAAGACACCTTGTATGGGCACTGCCTAACTCCTCACCTAACCTAAAACGTCGGTGAGCTCCTGATTTGCATCTTCCACAATGCTCCTTGAAGTTGGAGCGGTGGAGACCATGAGGACCAGAGTATGAGATTTTCCTCCAAATATTTAGTTTCTGACGTGCGCCTTAAAGGTATCCTGGATTATAAGATATACAAAGTGATATATGCAAAAAAAAAAAAAAAAAAAAAAAAGATACACGTAATGATGAATTTATACGCTGAAACACAGAGCTTAAACAATTTATTAGGTAGGCTCATTATGAAGTTCCAACTCAATGAATCATTTTACTTCCAAATATGTCTTTAATGTTTAAACTCAAGCTCAAATATAAGGTGTTAGATGAATATTCGAGATTCATTTGAAATATTAAATATAAGAGAAGAAACAATAAGAAAAACTTTAAAATTTTATAAAGGAAAATTTGACTTATAAAGAACTGGCTTGTGACGAGGGAAACCAACACGTAGCTAGGGCACCTTTTGTTTGATAGAAAAAGAAAAGGCTTCAAATTCACACGTTTCATGTCTACATGTACTTTCTTGGTATGATCATAGGAAATGCTAGGATTATACCAAATTGATGATGCAACAACTTCTGTAAGGCACTAGAATCTTTATGAGAAACAATAGTTAACTTGACGGCATTTATGTCACTACCTCAAGCTTTTGGAGCAAAAGGACAAATTTATGACCTGGATGTCTCCACCGTCTCGGTCTTAAGAAGTGTTGTTAAATATGTAAATCAGGAGCTAAGCGGTCTTCTAGATTAGTGAGGTCTTACACAAGTACTCACACAATGTGTCCATTATAAACTAGGTCTTTCGGTCCAGCACCAGTGAAACACTCACACTGTGCATGTTCCTGGAATCGAACCATGTATCTCTTGGAGTAAATCCAAGCTGAGTACCAACTGAGGTATGTCCTGAAAGCAACTACCTCGAACTTTAATTTGCTTTTGTTTGAAAAATGGTTACCTATGGTTTTCCAAAGTATCAGGTGACGTTTGGTTCGCACTTGGATATCGAAATCAGAATCACACGGGTATGACAGGGTATGAGTTTGGGCCTAAAAGTGATAGTTATTTGGTATTGAAGTGGGAATGAGTATGATAGACATTGATGGTGTTTGGAACGTATCGGAATTGAAATGGGTATCCAATAAGGGCGGTCGAAAAAATTTGACAGGCCGGAATAATGAGCGGGCCGGCGGCGTTAATTGGTAATACCTCTCATTCCCCCTCATTCCTCCATATTGATAGACAATGGGCTAGTATATTAAAAAAAACGATATCCATTACCAAATACTTAGATATAAAAATGAAACACATAACCCCATTTCTCCAAACAAACAACTTCAATGGGTTTGGAGGAATCCAAACTCATTCCCTTATTCCTAAACCCCCAACCAAACACCACCTCAGTCTTCGACATGATTTGTCATAGTTTGCTCTCTGTCGTAGATGGATGATATTGAGATGAGACCATTACGATATTAAGTATATAAGTTGAGGGTCCAAGTGTAAATTATGTTTTGTTTAGAATTATCATTGGGCTGCACATACAATACACTTCCATTATATCCTTCTTTTTATAAATCAAAACCATATGGTTTTTACATGAAGACACCCAATTTGAATAGCCAACCCAAGACCGATATGGTTATTTGTTAGTTAGTCTCAACCGAATGTGTTTACGATGACCCTCGCTGATACCGCATAGTTATGTTGGATTTAAAAATGGTATTTGACAACCACTGTGGTACTATCTATTTTTTATATTGTGAGGTAAGCAGTTGATCGACACACAGCTTGACGTATCATTATGACCCACGTATCATTATGGGTCATTACAAAACAACTTCTGTGTGTTTTTAACACATGAGATGGTTGCATACATCAGACCTCCCATACCCCGCCATAGGCAGAAGCTTCTAAGACAATATGGTAATGTTGTACGATGCGTTCATCTAGAAATGAGGAGCTATCACCATTTGATGAATTAGCATGTTTAAAATAGTTTAAAAATCTTATAACCCATATCTATGAATTGAATTGTTCATAAATAGTTTGACTCGTTTCAGTTCAAGTTTGACCCGGTTGGGTGAACTCTTATTCTAGTCGAGTTCGATCGCTAATTTTAATTAAACTAGCCAAGTTTGAACACCTAATTAGATTCGTTTACATAAAAAAGTCAAGCTAAACTCAAATATTTTATCTCATTTAAAGAGTTATAACTTTATCAAACCGAACTCAAACATATCTTAAGGCTCGACATACAATACAAGCCGAACCGAACTGTTCGTGAACCTAAACAACTCTAAACTCGAAAATCTCCTATTCAACTCGGTTGGCCTCGTCAACAACCCTACTCCAAGTCTCCAACCCACCCTCAAACCCCTTCGATCCCCGGCTATTACTTTATGGATCAGAGCTATACTCCTAGAACCAATCCCCTCTTAAGGCATTCTACTATAATTGATCTTCTAACAAAGAACTTACAAACGTAAGAACGCTTCTCTTCAGTGTTGTTCAATTGGAATTTGTGCGAAGTATTGAAGATTCCACAACGAATGTCTAGTGATTATTCGATTAATGTTTTGTCAACAAAATTTCATCTTATTTCATTGGTTATGTTTCTATATAGCATCATAAAAAAGCTTTTAAAGTTGATGTGTAAACATTATATCATATTTCGTTTTGAACAGTAATCAACAAGGTCAAATTTATAGTTTGAGTACACGAAATATAGAATATGCAAATGAATATAATATGTAAGTCGTTTTGCTATACGTACGAATTTTAAATATTTTTGTTTTAACATTTTCATTGATTTAACGTGTTGTGAATTTTCCAATTAGTATTAGAGGTCAAGATCGGAAATTCAACTCTCCTATATTTACG
>AP025040.1:43740101-43768060 GCA_036186865.1 Eustoma russellianum
GACCGGCCTGTTTTTTTTTTTTTTTTTTTTTGCTTTTGCATATTGTTTCTTCAAACATTCAGATGTCCCTTTATATGCATGAGGAGATGCAAGTACAATTGGGCAGATTTAATGATTTATTATGTCACATGCAGGAGAATTTGACCAAGGATGATGCTAGACAGCAATTTCTAAGGATCTTAAGGACATTGCCTTATGGCAATTCAGTGTTCTTTTCAGTTCGTAAAATTGATGATCCAATTGGACTTCTTCCAGGAAAGATAATTTTGGGCATCAATAAGCGTGGGGTGAGTTCGTATTTGTTCTCTCTCTGTGAATTATCTTTTCCAAATGCTTCATTTTTTTTCAAAGATTTAAGGTATACTTCATTGCCTTGCAGGTTCACTTTTTCCGTCCAGTCCCTAAAGAATATTTGCATTCAGCAGAATTAAGAGATATAATGCAGTTTGGTAGCAGTAACACTGCCGTATTCTTTAAGATGAGAGTTGCTGGAGTCTTGCATATATTTCAGTTTGAAACAAGACAGGTCAGTTTATTACTCTTCCTGTTACATCTTTGATGTGTACTTTGGTCTTCGTTTTGTATGTGCATTTTCTTTAATTTAGTTTTGCTCCATGATGCTTAAACAAGCAGGGCGAAGAAATATGTGTTGCTCTTCAAACACATATAAATGATGTGATGCTACGGCGATATTCTAAAGCACGTCCTACAACTAATGGTTCAATTAGTGGAGATGTTTCATCTAATAATTACAAGCCTTCTTCGGCTGAGTCTTATGAGAAGCGTATTGAGGAGTTGTCAAGAGCCCTTGAAGAATCCCAAAAGAAAGCTAACCAGGTGAGTGAAGACAGTTTATCGTTCAATTTGAGTTTTGACCATTGAATCTGTATAAAAGAAAAAACAAAAAAAAACAAAAAACAAAAACTCTGTGGTTTGTTGTTATGCTTGACATTTTATTGTCAATCATACCTTTAGTTATCAAAAGCTTTGTGATGATATATTTATGAGGATGTTTTAAACCTGCCTTATATTTTGGATGCTGTATTCCTCTGTCTTCAAGATCAACTTTCCTGTAGTTACAATAAATTGTTAATGGAAATGATGGTTTTTCCTAATGACCGGTTGTTTGTTTTGGAGTGTTGAGCTACGTGATAAAGGGGTTAGTTTGTTCCTTGTGAGTGATGGATGTTCTAAGCACTCACTTGCTGTGTCAATACAGTTTCTAGAAAATTTGCACGAAAAGCAAAAAGAAGAAGCAATATTGCAAGAAGACTTGGAAAGTTTGAGAGATAGCTTGAGACTAGAGAAGCAAAATTTGTCTGATGTTGCTAGTGAACGTGAAAGGACGAAGCTATTATGTGATCAAAAGGATTCTGCGCTTCAGGTTCTAATCTTTTTTTTTGTTATACCAAACCAAACCAGAATGCTTAGTTCCTTGTAATGATTTTTCTTTTCCTTTTTCGTTCTCTTCTTGCATTATAGGACGTGCTGTTGGAGAAAAACAACCTGGAGATGAAGTTAGCGGCATTAACTAACCAAGGGGTGGAGAACAACATTAGAAAAGAGACTGTCCAGGAAAATAATCAGGTACATCTTTAGAAAGTTAATATCCTTACTCATACGTAAATTATTCTATTACTCTTCATGGCCGCATGCTAGTTATATATTCAGTCATCTGTACGAATATTTACATCTCAAATGCCCCTTAAATTTATTAAGGCATATGTCTTTTGCTAATGAAGTTAGACGTACAGTTTTTCGCATTAGCTTTAGATTATAGTTGCTGTGACTTTTGTGTTTAGATATTGCACAAAATCCAAGAAGAGCTGAAAACACGAACTTCAGAGTTACAAAAGTCAGAAGAGAGTAAGAGGAAACTTCTCAACGAAAAAGTTTCTTTGCTAGAGAAAATTTCAAGAATCGAAAGAAGAAAAAGTGACGAGGTAATACTTTATATGTCAACCCATGGTTTTCACATCTTACCTGTTGTTTTGTTCATTCAAAAAGTTCATTTGGTGGTTGACGTAGGTTGAAGCAGTCCAGAAAAATGTTGAACAAGAACACAGGGTGTCCAGGCATCAAGTTTTTGAACTAGAGAAGAAGTTGCAAGAGGCCACTAAGAAGTTGACTGATGTCCAAGCATCTCTTTTAGCTAAAGACAATGAATTGAGCATCTTGCAAACTAATCTCAAAGAGTTGGATGAACTGAGAGAAATGAAAGAGGTAAAAGCTCCCATTTGCTTCTTCCCATTTTTTCGTAGAAATTTCCTAATCTGTCAACTTTCAAATATGAATGCTAATCTTCAAGTTATCGTACATCAGTTGGACATACAGCATTTTAAATTTTAAAGACTTCTATTTTTCTCTTTTGGCTTTTGGTTTTTGAAGGACATTGATAGAAAGAACGAGCAAATTGCTTCTATCTTAAAAATGCAAGGGGCTCAATTGGCTGACATGGAAAAACTTTACAAGGAGGAACAAGTTTTGAGGAAACGATATTTTAATATGATGGAAGGTAGATCTCCTTTTTTTGGCAACTAAGACTTGCACTTTATTGTTTGAAAAATAGATATTTTTGTGATCCTTTTGTTTTGATAGCTGAAATATTACTTTTTTGATTTGTAAATCACTCAGACATGAAAGGCAAGATCCGGGTTTACTGCCGATTAAGGCCTCTTTCTGAAAAAGAAATTTCTGAAAAGCAACGAAATGCACTTGTAACTGTGGATGAGTTCACCATCGAGCATATGTGGAGAGATGAAACCAAACAACACATTTATGATCGTGTCTTTGATGGCTATGCAACTCAAGAGGATGTCTTCGAGGATACTAGGGCAAGTTTAGTTGATCTTTAGTGATCCATTGAACTTAAAGCAGACCACAGTTATGTTTGTGGAAGTTCTTCGCTTTCTGCATCTATAAGGATTAATTGTTCATTAATTTTGTTAATGTAGTATTTAGTGCAATCTGCTGTTGACGGATATAACGTCTGCATCTTTGCTTATGGACAAACCGGTTCCGGGAAGACATTTACTATTTATGGGTCTGATAACAATCCTGGACTTACGCCTCGTGCTATCTCAGAGCTTTTCAAAATTATTAAGAAAGATAGCAATAAATTCTCACATTCTCTTAAGGTACCTCTATTTGAATGTTCTAGACATATTTTGATTATTTAGTTGCTCTCAAGCTGTATTGTCTTTTCTTCTTCTTACAGTTTTCCTTTGATCCGTTAATGATATACAGGCATACATGGTGGAGTTATACCAGGATACACTCATTGACCTTTTACTGCCAAAGAATGCAAAGCGCTTAAAGCTAGATATTAAAAAGGACTCCAAGGTAAATTGTTTACTTATGCTAGTTGTTGACCCCTCTATTTAGCCATGACTGAAGCTTAATATGTGAATATGAAACACTACAGGGCATGGTCTCCGTGGAAAACGCAACTGTTGTTTCCATTTCATCATTTGATGAACTAAAAAGTATTATGCTATTTGGATCTGATCAACGTCATACAACTGGAACTTTGATGAATGAGCAGAGTTCAAGATCCCATCTCATTCTTTCCATAGTTATTGAAAGTACCAACCTTCAAACACAAGCAGTGGCGAGAGGAAAGGTATCTATCAAACCTGTTGACATAATACATGATATTCTTTTATGTATACATCTTTTCCCCATATGATGCTACTTACTGCTTATGCAGAGGTCCATTTGGTAGATCTAGAACATAGAATAAGGTGCCAGGGAAGAGAAGATAGAGCACTAAGACGTGTGCAGAACCTGTAGTCGTTTACAGTAAGAGTTGGAAGGGACTAACTAATCAATCGTCGTTAATTTTTGAAGTCATAGACGAGTTTAGTGGATAACTGATAGGTACTGCTAAGGTTGGATAAATCAAGTTCATTGCACAAAGACAAAGGAAGGGAAGAGGAAAACCAACTAGGAAAAGGCATTAAAATGAGGAGCAAAAACAGTATTAGATAACTCTATTGTTACTAGCTGATAAACAAGTGATTAGTTAGATATGTAGGGAATCAGTCTGGTTATTAACTGGGTAAAACATCAAATAAGGCCAGTAATCAGCTTTACTTACACATAAGAATATGAACTGTGGACTTTTAGACTATATTGCACGTGGTTCATGGATTAAGGGGTCTTTTCTTTTAATAAGCATTTGATTTTATAGCTATGTTGTCTTCATTCTGGTTTTGCATGTTCATCTATTTCGTTGGGCTTCATCATTCATGTTAATTGTAATTTACTGCACAGTTAAGTTTCGTGGACCTTGCTGGTTCCGAGAGGGTAAAGAAATCAGGCTCTGTTGGAAGCCAACTAAAGGAAGCTCAAAGCATTAACAAGTCCCTCTCAGCCCTTGGAGATGTTATTAGCGCTCTCTCAGCTGGCAGCCAGCACATTCCCTACAGGAATCACAAGCTAACCATGTTGATGAACGATTCAATAGGTGGCAATGCGAAAACATTGATGTTTGTGAATATTTCACCTGCTGAGTCAAACTTGGATGAGACCTACAATTCTTTGACGTATGTAATTTTATATACATTTTGATAAGTTACTCTTTGATGTTATTTTCTCTAACCAAATGGTTTTTGTCCCTTAGGTACGCCTCAAGAGTTCGGTCCATAACAAATGATCCCAGCAAAAATGTGGCGTCCAAAGAAGTGGCGCGCCTGAAGAAGCTTTTGGCATACTGGAAGGAGCAGGCAGGTCGAAAGGGCGAGGAGGAAGAGCTTGAAGAGATACAGGAAGAAAGAGTTGACAGAGAGAGACCCGATGCGCGTCATTCCATGTAAACAGAACCCATTAGGATGCAAAGGGCTTCTTTTTTTCCTGGTAGGAAGTGGATCAATGTGAGTGTGTGGTTTAGGCAGCTTGTGATGTGCATAAGTTAGCAATATGTTGAATGTTTAGTTGCTGTCAGGTTGTTTGCATTACTAGTGAGGAAGATTTTGTTTGGGGTAGAAATTAGTAAGCAGAGTAGGATTTCTTACATTAGTGTATAGCAGTGGCAGTTGTAAATATCGGGCATGGTCGAGCCGTAGGAACAACCTCTTGCATAAAGTATAGGGTAATGTTACGTACATCAGATCGCGAAGCGATCCGGCCTCTCTCCAAAACCTACGCAAACGCGGAAACCTAATATACTAAGAATGCTATTTTATTGATGATTCTTATTAGAGCAATATTTTCATTATTTCTTCCATTCTGTCATTATTTGGTCATTGGTGATTCCCCCCATCATACTAATACTGTTGATTCAATTCTTTTCCCCTTTGGTCTTTTTTTCTTTAATTTTCTTTTTTATGTTATACAGTTTGGTTAATGGGGTTTTTTTATTTTTAAAATATTATTTGGACTAAATTACAACCTTTCTTTCTTATATTATAATAAAATTTGGTTAGTTTGGTTTAGAATTCTTTGTCTTTGTAGTTTGTATTAAGCTACTTCTAGTAAGATATTGATTAAATGGGTGACTATTTATGCCTTAAGTATCTTTTTTTTTCTTTTTTGGGTTCTCCCCTTGTATTGTTGAACAGGTAATTTTTGCTTTTTGACTATGGAATATAGTGTCTTCTAATTCGTGTACCCCCCCCCCCCCCTCCTTTGGCACAAAAAAAATGTAAAAGTTCAATATGGTTGTGTAGATTTCATCTAAATTTGAAGGAATTAGGAGTATAAGTTCAGGTGTGTCTTCTCTTACACAAATTCGAAAAACATAGTTTTAATAAAAAAAATCACAAATAAGATACATTTTGAAAAAAATTCAAAAAAATATAAGGCGTCATTTTGGACGGTGCTTTAGATGCTTCAAGGCGTCATTCGCCATTCCGAATGGCACTTGTGGGCAAAACCGCACTGGGAATGCAAAACCACCTACCTAGAGAGTCGTTTAGAGTGGCGTTTTAAGCACCTAATGACGCCTTAGGTGTCTAAGAAAAGACGTTCATTTCGCTCTCATTTCAGATGCCTTATTCGTTTTTCTCTTCTATTCTTGTAAAGAAATTATTATGATTTGTGTGTTGTCTCATTACTTGTATTACTAACCCTACTCGTAACCCTAAACATGAATGCAAATCTGAACTAACCGTGATCTTAACCCTAACTCTAACCATAATCCGAATCCTAACCTTAACCGTAATCAGATGTGAAGAATGGATAAAGCGTACGCCGCGTCCAATACGGATAGACATATTGGGGAGCATTAATTTGTTCATAATCATTGTATTTATTTTTTTGTTTTGTACATACTATATGTAATCGATTTCAAAATTAGTTTTGTTGATTCAGATTATTGTAATGATTTTTTTGGTATACTATGTCTATCTAATTGTCAATCATTAGCTGCTTAATATTTATGTGCAATGTTTATGATATTTATAACCATTTCTTACAACAAAATCAAAAAGTTATATTTTTTTATAACACCAACCAAACTTTACATTGTTTAATGAACAACTTCGTAATACAAAAAAAATTGGTAGAACAAAATTGAAGCTAATATTTACTATTAGGTAGAACATAATTAATGCGTTATCATCACGATTAGGTAGAACATAATTAATGGATAACATAACACAAGATTATTGCAAAAGTGGTTTGGCAAAACCACTTTTTTCCTAAGATATCATTCTCAATGGCGCCTTAGACACTAAAATGGCACCTTAGCCCAAAAGTGGTGGTTTTGTGCTGAATCACTATTATGAATGACGCTTTAAGAGTGACTCTAAAGTGCCATTCAGAAAAAGAGCCAATAGCTAAATTTGTAATAAACTATGGAACGTAGTTTTATCCGATACTTAAGTCAGAATATGGTTGTATAATTAGTGTCATGAGTTGTATCTAAAATGATAGCTCTGAAACTGCATTGAATGCCCTCAGAGACACTCTTGCACCTCCCAAACGCCCATATGGTTATACTCGACCTAGAGCTATATAGTCCGATGCCCATCAGCTTATTTGATGTTTGTCTTGCTTCAATGAGCTCTTATATGTGGGTTTCTTTTACTCGAGTAGGCATGGAGCAATGGTAGAATTCACAATGTGAAGCACCGGGTGGTGCGCAAAGAAGCAGCCACACGAATGTCGATTGCCTCATTCGTGTTTGGACCAAAGAATGATAAGATTGAACGGCTGGAAAAGTACATCTAAAGTACTTTAAATTTGATTCAGACTTATATAAAAACATGTAAGATGTTGTTTGGGAGATTGAAAGATGATTTGAACACTTTGAACTTGATAGAAATCACTTGGATTGATCTATGTGTAAGTTGGATCGAACCAAGTGAAAGCTGAAATGAAGTTGAGTGTTCTGTTGGACATAGATCGATCATATCGATCGATCGATATGGTATGGATGCAAATCTGGTAACTCTACGTCCAACATAGATCGATCACATGGATCGATCAATATGTTGGCAGGATGCAAAGTTGGAGGTCTCTGTCCAACATCGATCGATGACACCGATCGATCGAAGTGACATCGATCGATGTGCCAAAAGTCAGGACTCTTCACTTTGAATTGCATCTTTTGATCCAAGAATCATCTCACTTCATACATGAACATTACGCAACTGACTTGGAGATTAATTAAACTGTTGAAATAGGTTTTCAAAGTGATATTTTATCTAACCCTAGGCCTACAAATGGTAGGGCTTACTCTCTTAAAATTTTTTTAACATCTTTTGTGAAATTCTTGAAATTTCAGCATGCTTATCCTCCTACTCACTCTTTTCTCTCCTCTACTATCAAACATTTTTCTTGTACAAGTTCACCAACCTCTCGTAAAGCGAACGAAAGGAAGAAGCTGATATATCCTGGGAGGCTTTTGCCATGTGTGTTCACCTCGCTCGTGGTGGAGACATTTTAACTTTAAATACAACTTTTGTTGTGTATCGGCTTTTTATAGTCTTTGATTTTCGTTTGGTTTTTGTATCATCCTACACGTTTTCCTAACATGAACCCCCATTGCCACTTGTGGACTCTGAACATTCTCGTTTGTATAGGTCTTTCACATATGAAGAAACCAGAAAAATCCGGCTATCCAGGGAATTGCTTGTTTGGTGAATCTCTTGATCTTCTACGTGTTGATTCCTTGTGCAATTGAGAAATGCTTCTGAATGTTATATTCATTTCTGGCATATTTTTTTGGTGATATGTATCTGTATGAATAACTAAGCTGTGACAGGTGGGGAAAAAAACTGATGCTGCTTATAAAAGTTGGTCCCTTAACCGTTTTGAGAGGCTATTTTTCTGGTAAATTACTTTTATTTTCATCCTGACAAATTCAAGTTTCGCACTTTAGGTGGCGTTCTTGGTGGTTCTTTTGTACGCAATAACTGTAACAATATCTTTAAGACGAAAATGATACTTCCAACTGGGTTCGTATGACTTTGAAGGGGTCCGTTGTGTCCAATGTTTTGAATGAGGTAGCCTGGAATGAGAATATGAGATACAGTCTCGGTATGTGGATCAAATATATTCGGCAAATTTTATGGTGGTGATTGAGTAAATCTTAGTAGTTATTCATCTACTAATAAAAAACCTATTAATTGAGGATGAACTTCTGTTTTGTACATTTATCACTGTCACATGTCAATTACATGTTGCATAAGTGTTCAGTAATTATTTATTGACCAGCATAAAACTTCCATGATACCTAATAAACATGATGGTCAGCCCAATGAATGTAGCTCGTTAGCAGTTAAACTGAACCTAGTTGGAAGAGCCCGGATCTCCTCACCCCCAAAAATGGGGGTAACAAATGATCCTCTGCCACGTCGCAGGGGAGGGGGTGGTGAGGCTGGGTGCAGGTGACCCCTACCCAGCCTCACCACTCTCCTCCCCTGCCACGTGGCGGGCGTTCACATGAGGGGTGATATAGGGGGCGGTGAGAGGATCACACCCCTAGTTGGAATGATTACAGTTAAAAATTCTCTTTCTTTCTTTTTAATTTTCCTTAGAATGACAACATTTTAAAATTTTCCCTTTTTTTAATTCTGGAGATTTTTTTTAGAAGGAGAGGAAACTGAAGAGAGCGGATCAACTTACCGACACAGAGTTGGCTTGGGTGACTATGATTAGGGGTGTTACGCGAACTGTTCGAGTTCGATTTGTGTTTGATTCGAGTTTGTTTGTTAATTTTATTTAAACGAGCCGAGTTTAAACGTCTAATTAGGTTCATTTACTAAAATGAGCCAACTATTTGTAAACTGTTTGGCTCGTTTAACATGTTATAGTAATTTCGAGATGAACTCGAACAAAATTTAAAGTTTGTTACAGTAAACGAACCGAACCAAACAGTTTGTTTAACTAAACAAATTCGAATTCGAAAGCCTAATATTCGGTTCGACTCGGTTCCTTAACGCCCCTAACTATGATATTGATGTCGAGTAATAATAATTTGAATAAGTATTATTTTTTTTGTTCATAGTTTTGTTAGTTGACTATCAAAATAATGGCAAGTTTTTTCAAATGCGAGCTTTATAGTTTTTCCAGCATTAATCTAAATTTTATGTACAGTAGATTCTTTTTTTTCCCCTAGGAAAGTCAAGTTTGGCCTTTATCTTTATAAGTTTTGTTGTATCAAATTCAACTTATGTTTTGAAGTTGGCAAGCTTCGGCTTGCTTAAAGTTTTGCTCGGAAACCTTGATGTATGCAAATACACGTGCATGTATTGGATAGACACACAAATAGGCAAAAATGCTTATATGTATTATAAAAAAGAACATAATTGAAATAAAATACAGGAAAAATGTTAATCATTTTTCTCTACATGTTAGAATGAAATAATAGGAGGCCGGGCCTTGGAGCAACTGATAATGTTGCTGTTTTGTGATCTTGAGGTCACGTGTTCGAGTCGCGGAAATCACCTATTGTATAAAAAAAGTGTAGGGTAAGGCTGCGTACATCAGATCGTGAACCGATCCACCTCCTCCTCAGATCCTATGCAAATGCGGGAACATATTGCACCGGGTTAAAATTACATAATAGAAAGAACACATTAGAGCGTGACTGTGCTTAGGAATTGGATATTGAAGTGATTCATGAAGCCACATTATTCATCTCAAACTTCGTAAATAGGAATATGTAAACAATTCTATACATAAGTTTCTTTGCACTTGAATCAATATTTTCTATTGGAATTTTCTAACTCTAATTAAAAACCTCTCACCCAAGACTAGGTCCTACTTTCTATTGGATTCTGCTTATTTGGTTTGAATTTGTTGATCTTCAAAGCTTTTGGTTATGCCCTTTTGTTTTTGGGTCAATTTGGGTTTCAAATGGAGTGAAGACAATTTTTTGACTTTGTAATATGATAGAATAAAGCAAAATGACTCAGTAAATTGGTTGCACTTCTTATATTATGAAGTAAAAGTTGATCGACACATATTAACGTAACAATCTCTTTGTCTTTCTAACAAATATGTATGGTTGCGTACATCCGACCATCTATGCTCCGTCATAGACGGAAGCATCTAAAACAATGAGTTTCAAAATTAGTGACAACTTGTAACCTTTTTCACTTCTGGTTTCTTTCGTGGTTTCAAAAGTTTGATGTTCTTGTCACTTGTTCTTACCTTTTTTTTAAAAAAATATATATATAGTACTATGGCATAGTGACAAGGTGTAAAATTTCAGCGTTTCCATATTTTGTGCACAGTTGGATTACTATTGTTTGAATAGTTAGACAATATTCCAGTAACAAATCAAAATAGAAACTAAGACAATATTAAGGAACGAGTATCTAACAACTTTTACATTATTCACACAAAACTATAATTAAACACCCAAATCCAACACTAGACCATCTAATGTCATTCCTCCCGGAGGAAGGTAAAAAATTGCCATTCATACAAAAACAGTTTAACATTTTCCAATCTCAGGTGATACAAAAGATAAATGTCTCATAAAATAGAGGCATTTAAAAGTATTCACAAGACAAGTTTAACTATTTACCTTCAACAAATCAAATATTCAATCCGTCCTAAAAATACTATCACAGTTGACTTTTAAACTCTTACACTATGTTTGAAAACCAGTTGTGATAATATTTTCCGAATGAATGGAGTACGTATTAAATATGTTGATATCTTAATAGTAGTCCTAGGGTGCAAACGAGTCGAGCCGATTCGAGCACTGGATTATTGAGTCTAGCAATTTTAAAATTCATTGAACTTGAGTTTGAGCACGATGTCTAATTGCCTTTCGATCTCAAACTCGAGCTCAAATCCATCGAAACTCGAGCCAAACTAGAGCTGAATTCGAACCTATTCGAGCATAATTAAAAATAGTTTCTTATATTAAAATTTGTATAATATAAGTACAAACATTCATTTTTAAATTATATTATTGAATCAATATCACTTTTACATGAAAAAACTATTAACAACTGTTACCATTTGAATAATCATTGTATTTTTGGTTGATACAACAAGAAACTATTATCGTTTGGATAATTAACTAGTTAGTTATTAGTAGTACGGTAGTTTATCTGGTCTGTATCAACCCTAAAAAACTATTCACAAGATAACTGATAATTATTCAAATGATGATAGTTTATTGTTGGTATCAACCAAAGAAACTATCATAAGGTTAAATTATGCATAATTTTTTTTATATATTTTAAGCTTGAACATGCTTTCTGGCTAATGATTCGAACATCAATATGTTCAAGGTTGGTTTGTTAACTATTCGATTCGAGTCGAATCGAATTTGATCTCGAACATTATCAAACCGAACTAGTTGAGCAGAAATCCAACCAAAACTCAACATGCTCACAAACCGCTTGACTCATTTACTGGTACTCTCTCCGTCCTAATTTTATAATCGTGTTCGGTTCCAACTTATTAAACGAAATCATTTATTTATTTGCCTCCACTTAAATGTTTTGGTTATTTTCTAGTGTTACCCTTGGGGTGAGATCTGAGGAGGTTGGAAAGGAGACAAAATATGAGCCCTCCAATCACGTCTCGCCACGTGTGAAAAACATTGTTAGTGGTCCTACCACATTCAAATTTTTTTTTTTAAAAAAAAAAGACAATTTTTTTACACGTGGCGGGACGTGATTGGAGGCCTCATATTTTGCCTCCTTTCCAACCTCCTCTGATCTCACCCGTGTTACCCTTCTCGCTTCTTCCACTATGTTGATTAATTTTTTCTCTTAATATCCTTATTAATTTCACAGGTAATTTGTTAGCAATGTGTAAAATAAAGCAAAATGACTTATTAAATTGTCTGCTACTTATATGTGAAGTAGCAGTTGATCTACACAGTTTGACGCAATTTTTATTATTGGTCATCGAGAAATAATATCTGTATATTTCAAACATATGAGTATGATTACGTGTATTTGATCTCAAATACTTTGACATAGACGAGAACATGTAAAGATATTGTTGTGGTTGATGTAGTCTGACTGTATTCTTTTCCCCTTGGTCGGAGCTAATATAAAACCTCTCAGAATGACTTTAACCCGACAGTAAACAACTCGCCTATTCAATTATTCAAGATTTGATCAGTATTACAGAAACGAAATTCGCAGCGACTCGGCACGCCGTCGCCCTAGTTTGCTACGGTGCCGATCAATTGAGTCCCGAACCTCTTGCCGTCGACTCAGGTTTAACTTTTTTTTCTGGCTCTTCTGGTTTAACTTTTAAGGTAAATTAAGTAGATGAATGGTTGAACTCTATTGAAATTTGAGTAATCTGTAAAATGCTTACCCTTCATGGCAAAGGCGAAGTATGAATTTGGTGTTTTCGGACTTCTCTCTGTTCTTTATTGACTCCAAGATTTGTGTCTTCGAATTTGGTAAATTTTGTTTTAGTTCTTCTTGATTCCATCTTTTGATTTAGTTCTAGCTTATTGAATTTTCATTCACCATTGAAAATTGAACTCTGGAGCTCCTTTTTTTTTTTGCCAAGCAGAACCGAACCCTTGCCTGTTGGATAAATTTGAAATTTTGATTGTCTTGCGGCTTCTCCTGTATTTTTTGCCCTAGTTTTTTCATTATTTGCAATCTGTGGAAACTTCTTGTCCTTACAGTATATAAAGTTATTCGTAGTTTCTTACGCTGTTCATCGATAGCGTCTGGTCCTAAGTTGATTATTGAGAATCTGATTATGTCCTGACATCATAAGCTAGGATCTGCTCTGTATGATTTTTTTTTTCTTTTCCCATATTTTTTTAATAGACGTTCATGGTGTTCAATATTTGGCAATCACAACTGGTTTTCCCATAGTATGGATCATGATTCTTCTAGGTCTATATGCACCCATAGACGATAGGTTCATATGGCTCCAAAAAGAGTGGAACCTATTGAACATTGCATTGCAATTGTCTAATTGATTGCCAAGGTCAATGTCTGCACTTGCAATTGACGTTCCTATTAAATAGTGAGGTAGAAAATGCTACACCACAATGGTTGTCTGATCTTCTTTTAGTATTCTCCTTGTTATGATAATTCTGTGCCTGTAGTATGTGTAGGTTAATAATGTCCGCGCAGTGGTTAACATAAATGTGACTTGCATGTAGGTGTAAGGTACTGATGCAAGCTGACAAGCGTAGGATCCACTCTTCCACCTCCAACAACCTTTCCACAAGGGTTTAGGCACAAAGAAGTAAACTTCTCCTTGCTTCCGTTGTGTAAAAATTGCCGGCTTAAGCAACACCGTAGATTCAAGTGTGCGTTTGTAGGCAAACCTTCAAGGCCCTCCTAGACGGTCACTTCAACCCTTGGCAATCATCCTCAATTATTAGCCTTGATTTTTAATGCAAAATCAAGAAAACAAAGTTTCACTCACTTGGAGAAGAAAACACACAAAATATTATTGATGAAAGTTGTCCAATGAGGCCGGCGGCCTTGTGCTATTTATAGGCTGGAAATTTCATCCAAAAACAATCAAAAAGGAAAAAATAATCTCTATCTAAAACCTACCAAAAAGTTAAAAGAGATAAATTGCAATTTTCCTAAAAGAACTATCTTGAAAATGGAACATTCTTTCTCCTACTAATGCAGCCGATTTCTTGCCTTTTTGAGTGACTTTGGAGATCAATTTTTATGGTATAATAATCTTATCTCAATCTTCAAAAGGTTGATTGCAATCCTATCTTGATTGGTTTTGGAATTATCTCAAATTCTCCTCCTTTTCCTTCCTTTTTTGCCGGCCTAGGTGTGCTGAATTTTAGGCTTTCCTTTTGTATTTTCAAGACCTCATCCTTTAGGAAAATTCCCTTTATCCTATCAACTTTCCAAAAAACAAGACAACTAGACAAAACATTAGTAACAAAAATAATAAACATAGAAAATAGAAAATAAGAACTAGGAAAATAGAAAACACACATGTAACACAATTATGCAAGACAACTAAAAATGCTTAATTTCAAGAAAATGAATCCAACGCACATTCGGCTCGTCTTGCACATGCCTACACAAGAAGTTCGCAATGTCAATCTCAAGTTTTCTAGCTTGACTTCTTGTCATAGGCCCAGTGTCCAAATGATGGAATCCACGATTCGCATCAGGTACCCTAGGGAGGCAATTATGCCCCCTACTTGTATTGGAGAAAGCAGTTTAATAGTCTAAAGGGCTAAAAAAGATGTGCAAGTCTGTGAATATCAGTCCATTCACAGTAGTTAATTTTGACTGAGCAGTATTGTGGCTTGCTCTTGGATGGAGGAAGCTCATATGGTGTAAAAAGACAGTTTCAGGTGTAGATTTGTTTTGGGTTGATGTCATGCATGGTCTTCAATACACGTATTTTTAACTCAGGGCGATGCTTGTTTTTCTTATATTACAACTTTTTCTTTGTTGATTTTTGTTCATCTAAATCCAATTGCAAGTGCTTTCTGTAAAGTGCCTATAAGTCTGCAAAGTGTGACTTTAGCCTGGAATTTTGTTGAACATTTCACTGTAGCAAGGCATATGCTTGTTCTTGAAGCAGCTTAGAGCTGTCCTGACCTACTTTTGTCTATCTTGTACATTTGATGCCTATTAATAAATGATAATCTTAATTTTAAAAGAACGGGAAAAAAGGGTGCATCGTGTGTATCTCTTTTTTTGGTTACAACATTGTCCGTATCTATTCTCATTCTTGAGACCTGAATAATCCTTCTAATTTTAATTTGGTGATATTCAGTAATCCACTGCTCTTAAGGGATGCAAGATCAAAACATGCTCTCAAGTAAGGACTATTCAGCTCCCAAGTCGAAGAAGAAGAAATCATCCACTCAAAAGACATCCATCCTACAGGCACAGGGGGACCATGTAATGAAGTTACATGAAATGCAAGCTCCTTCCTACCAAATGACAAAGAAGCCATCCAAAAGAGGCTTGGTGAAGGAAGCATATGCGCTTTCTCATCAACGAGATAAATCTTCTGATTCCCTGCCAGACTCTGCTCCATCTGAAGATGATTATCGAGCTCTAAGGCGCAAATACTTGCTTCTAGAAGAGGAAAGCTGTGGCATTCAGAATGAGTTGAAAGACGTTGAAGATGAAATTAAGGTCCTTGAAGAAGAAAAACTAGGATTGCTAGACGAGCTTGTTGTGCTAGAAGGCCTGATTGATCCTTCAGAGATGCAGCCCAAAGGCCATAGATTAGCATAATTGTTTCTTGGCTGTGATCTAGAAAATTGTGTTGTATATTTGTAAAATTTACATGTGAAACTGAAAGTTAAACGCAACGTTCAGTGGTGCTTCCGTTCTCTCAATCCACAAGAATAGACAGAAAAAGAGAACCTACTGGGGCCCTAGGTGGGAGAGTGGGGCGGGGGTTAGGCGGGGTGTCCGAGAGGGGGTGACTGAATCGAAAATTGGCCTGCATTCTTGATGTCTGCTGACTTCACATTCAGTTGTATTATTTGGGCCTGTAATTTGAGTATGTTGTTTCACTATTGTTGCCAGTCGAAGCTTGTAACTTTACTACAGAGGCTTCCGCCTATGACAGGATATAGGAGGGTCAGATATATGCAACCATACCCATGTGTTAGAAACATACAGATGTTGTTTTCCGATTATCCATAATGAAAATTGTGTCAATCTGTGTCGCTCAATTGTTACGTCACGATATAATAAGTGTAACCAATTTAGTGAATCATTTTGCTTTATTCAATCATATTTCAAAGTCAAAGAAGATTATGTCGTTCACCCCAAATACTGTGTATTTGTAAAAATAGGCGATATTTTCTTTTCGATCATCAGGGTGATGCGTTCGCCAACTTCCTGGGCTGCCAAAGATTCCAGCTTTCTCAACTGCTGGCCTTTTGCCCTTTGTGCTCACTGTATTTGTTTTGATTTGTTTCGTTTTGTGTCCCATCTTGCTTTAACTCTTTACCTGCTGCAGATGTGGCATAAGCCCTGAGCTGAATAGCTCAGTCCTGATTATATCACTAAACCTAACTTTGAATTCATGACTAACAACTAGTGGAGAGGATGCCCAAGATCTCTTGATTCTCCATGTTAAGGATCCAAATACGTAACCCATTGATGGAGCAGATACTTCAAAATTGACTGTGAAGTTGATTTTCTGTCCAAGGCTATCAAAGGCCAATCTTCTTGGCACAACAGTTAGATTTACTCCTCTTCAAGAAGTCACTGCTGCTTTGTAAATACTCTTTGCTTCTCCCACGTTTGTAACTGTTCGCCTGATGGAAAAAACTGTCTTTAAGATTTGGTACAGCAATAGTTGAGATCAGATGGTGAAGCCCCTGATGGACTACAGGTGCTGTTGTCTCGTGTGATCAGGTGCAGTGACCTCTCAGCATAACCAATTGAACGAAGGAATGATCTGTAATCAGTTTCTGTTGTTTCGTAGACAGGACTTGGATTAAATACTTTTGTTGGGTTCACAAGGCCATTTTCCATATCTAATAGAGTCAAGAATACATTCTTCCTTGACTTTGGAATAAGATGGAATAAAACAAAATGACTCACTAAATTGGTTGAGCTTCTTATATTGTAAGTAGCTGCTGATTGACACATCTTGACGCAATTTTCATTATGGGTCATTGGGAAACAACCTCTGTGTGTTTCTAACCTATGAGTATGGTTGCGTACATCCGACCCCCATACCTCGCCATAAGCGGGAGCCTCTAAAACCATGTATGTTTTTAACACATGGATGATGTTAAATGCAACATGGCATAACACTCATAGCTTAAGAAGATTATGCTACGAGGAGTTGCTAAGAAGTTAGGGATGCTGGTAGACTATAGGGCGGAATGGGCCACCTTGTTCAGGAGAAAGCCCATCAAGTGAATGAAGTATAATTCCCATATCCTTCTCCCAATGGAGCCGTGGAGGCTGCAAACAAAAGCCTTCAGACAATTAGAACGAAAGCTGAACCATATCAACTTCATGAGACCAGCAGCATAAGGCATATGAACGTTATCCTTCATTAAAGTTTCGGTATCGGCAACCATGAATGATTTCAGCTTTGTGCGACATGGTTTGAGTGCTGTGATATGGCTTAGATACTTACGCTTAAGTGATTCAAATGTGTTTGGGGCACTAGAACCTTGACGTGTTTATCCTACAAGATATGATATTCAAATACACACACACTCTCTCACACACTAATCTGTTAAAGGCACACCCTTTTCATTTATACATCATTGATTTTGTCTCATGATTCATTTTTAATTATTAATCAAACAAGGTGTGTCTTAATCTTGATCGGTTTATGTCTCCTTTCAACTTATAGCAGGCGGAGGTACTTGTCAGTGCAGCTGAACTGTATGTTAAATTTTTTCTCCGACAACAGAATGCTTATTCGTGCGTAAACCTACCACTTCTGAGAAAGAAGATTTTCTGGACTAGAAGCTTTTTTTTTTTTATAAATATAATTATCAAGATAATGATGAAATAAGCAAAATGACATTCTCTTTTTTGACTTTAGAATATGATGGAATAAACCAAAATCACTCATTAAATTGACTGACGTTCTTACATTGTGAAGTAGCAGCTAATCTATACAGCTTGGCGCAATTTTCATTATGCGTCATCGGAAAACAACCTCTGTGTGTTTCTAACATATGTGTATGGTTGCGTACATCCGACCCTCCATATTCCGGCATAGACGGGAGCCTCTAAGACAATATGCTAATGTTGTTGTTGTATCAAGATATCGATGAAATAGGCGCTAAGGCAGATGAAGCCATAGAGTTTGCCTGGAATGTTTCCAAGGTAAAAGAGATTATTTTATCGACAAACAAGGGTCAAGTTGGCGAATTACCTAACTATGCCCCTATTGCCACTGCTGTAGATGAAGGTATTTTCTGGATATGCAAACCTTGACCTCTTATTCATGTATGGTGTTTCGCTATTTCTGCCAATCAAAGCTTATGGCTGCATGTTTTGTAAAAACTGCAGTATTTCCTTTTTTATCTTCATCAGGATGATGCTTTCAACAACTTCCTGGCTCGCCAAAGTTTTTAGATTTCCCAACTGCTGGCCTTTTTGCTCTTTGTTTTCACTATTTTGCCTGCATTCGATTTTGACACTCTTCTTTGACTTTAGAATATGATGTAATAAAGCAAAGTGACTCACTAAATTAGATACGCTTGTTATACTATGAAGTAGCAGTTGATCGACACCACAATTTTCATTATGGGTCATCAGGAAACAACCCTTGTGTGTTTCTAACACATGGGTGTGGTTGCGTACATCCGACCCCCATACCCAGCCATAGACGGAAGCCTCTAACGCAATAAGGTAATGTTGTTGTTGCATGCGTTCGATTTTACATGCAGCTCTGCTTGATCTAGAAATTTGTTTTCTGAATTGTTGGAAGGTGATCATTATCCCCAACATTTAATTTGCAAATCCTTTTAGTTTTTTATTGGCTTACACCTTATTTTAGTCTTCTATCAACTTGTTCCTAATGTTGTTCAGGAAGAATGAGATAAGATATTTAAGTCCTGATGCATTACTCTGGTGATATGTGCTTGTCAACATCAAATGAAAGCATAACATTGTCACAGAGTATGAGTTTTGTGTCAAAGATGCATCTCCATTTACCCAATAAATGAGTTGAAGTAAAACCTTTTGGCTATCTGTTTAAAAAGAATACATGACAATCAGTAATATCTAAAAGTAACCATTCTGACTTTAGTTCTTCACCTTGTGGTATCTGCAAATGGCTGAATAGCTCAGTCATGATTATATCACTAAACCTAACTTTGAATTCATGACTCTAACAACTAGTGGAGAGGATATCCAAGATCTCTTGTTTCTCCATGTTAAGGATCCAAATACATAACCCACAGAAGGAGCAGATACCTTGAAATTGACTGTGAAGTTGATCTTCTGTCCAAGGCTATCAAAGGCCAATCTTCTTGGTACAACAGTTATATTTACTCCTCTTGGAGAAATTAATGCTGCTTTGTAAATACTCTTTGGTTCTCCCACGTTTGTTAGTGTTCGGTTGACAGAAAAACTGTCTTTAAGATTTGGCACGACAATAGATGGATAGTTGAGGTCAGATGGTGAAGCTGATGACTGACTACAGGTGCTGTTGTCTCTTGTAATCAGATGAAGAGACCTCTCATCATAACCAATTGAACAAAGGAATGATCTGTAATCAGTTTCTGTTGTTTCATAGACAAGGCCTGGATTAAGTACTTTTGTTGGGTTCACAAAGCCAGAGCCATAATCAAATGGACTCCCCCTTCTTCCCCCAGGATCTGCTGTAATAGGCTTGTGATGCTTGTCAAAGACTGTAGCTGCAGTAATACAAAATATAGAAATACAATTAAACTATAGCTGCATTGCTAATGTGATAACACGTCCATTAATACTGATTATTTTCACATTTACCAGTAGTCATTATTGCAGACTTGATGGCAGATGGAGACCATGATGGGTATATGGATTTTATTAGAGCTGCGATCCCAGTGACATGTGGACAAGCCATGGAAGTTCCAGATAGTATGTTAAAATGTAGCTTTGCAGCTGCTGGAGACCAGGCTGCCAGAATATTTAGTCCGGGTGCTGCAACATCAGGCTTCAGAAAGAAACTAGTAAGCATGATTAATTTTTACTGTCATTTCACCTCCAGATAATCTCAAAGCAGAGGTTCTTGAAGATTGTTAAGAGGCTTTTCTCACTAGACTTACCTTCAAAATTTCTGGGGTCAGGGAATTAGGGCCTTTTGACGAAAATGCAGCTATACGAGGAGCAGGTTGAGATCCCAGCATGGTTTTGGCAGACAAAATCCGGGATACTGGTGCACTGCAATAGAAATGAGTAGTTAACATGAAGCATTCATTTAGACCAACTGAATGAAGCATTTATTCAGACATGAGATTATAAAACCTTGTGTTTACATATGACATAATTTTGTAACCAGTTTTGATTCCAACAATTGCTGCAGGGATGGCGAAAGGAACAGCTACATCCTTATCTGATTCATCAATTAAAATCATTCCAACTCCACCAGCTTCTTTAACAACAATGCTTTTGGACAGCTTCGACTCCGTTGAGCTTCCAGAATGTTTACAGACTAAAACCTTCCCTTTCGCCTTTGTATAATTCAAAGAACTGTCTAAGCAGTAGCTAGAAGCATGCATAGGAGACAAGGAAATAGTTTAGGCTTCAAGTCAAGGCATTCATGCTTCAACCTCTACATACCAAGAAGTACCTTTTGCTTCACCTGGATTGATAGGGAGTGAAATATCCATTATATGCATCAGCAGCAGAGATGATTGTAGTAGACTGGTTCATTTGAAGCAGAGCAAGGCTTTCACCCTAGTCATTAACTGGCTCATTATAAGGTGGATGAAGTGCATTAGAGTTTAAAAGACAGTCTCATGAGTAAACAGGCGTTACCTTGTATTTAGCTCCATTTCCCAGGATAATATCAGATGTAAATTCGCGGTCAGTTGAACTGGCAGCAACTGTGATTAGCCAAGGAGCAAGATTGGTAGCAGATCCACTGGTTCCTTCATTTCCAACTGAAGCAACCACCACTATTCCTTTACTAACTGCATGGAACGATCCAATAGAAATCGCGTCATTGAAATAGTCTCCTTGAGGAGAATTTGGACCTAGAGAAAGAGACAGGACATGAACCCCATCTCTAACTGCATCATCAAAAGCAGCCAAAAGGTCAGCGTCATAGCAGCCAGAGCTCCAACAAGTCTTATATGCTGCAATTCTTGCCATTGGTGCACCCCCTCTGGCTCCTCCAGCTCCTAATCCATGATAGTTCATATTTGCCACATAGCGACCAGCAGCAGTTGAAGCTGTGTGACTGCCGTGCCCTGTGCTATCCCTAGGGGACGTGAAGGATATGGTCTTCCCAGGTTCTTGTTCGTCCTCGTAACCGCTCATATAATACCTTGCCCCTATGAGTTTCCTAAAGAAGGACAATGAAGATAATTGTCAAGTACAAGTGGATAGTCTATAAAGAGTTGTAATAAACAGAAAATCAAAAGAGACCTATTGCATGATGAAGCATTGAATGCTTCCCCTGATTGGCACTCTCCCTTCCATCCAAACGGCACAGGAGGCATGCCAGCGTCGCTAAAACTTGGAGTTTCAGGCCAAATCCCTGTGGCACAATAACATGCATGAAACTCCAATCTGTCATACACAATCTAAGTGGCAAGTGAAGATGGAGTCTGATATGGCCAAAGGACACTAGCAGATTATTCTGGTATGCTAAAGAAGAAGCATTGAACTCAGAATAATTGCTAGTAGGCAAGATAGTCACCTCCAAGAATAAAAGAAACAAATACTCCTCAGAAGAACCTTGAGAAGCATCATGCTCCTCAGTGATATGGTCAAAGGGCACTAGTAGATTATTCTGGTATGCTACAAACATTTCTGAGATTCACATTTATTACCCCCCAAAAAAAAAAGAATGGTATACTACGTGCATAAGTTAGTTACTTGTAACTTCATATTTATTACCCCAAAACAAAAGAATGGTATATTACGTGCAAACGTTAGTTACTTGTAACTTTGCTTGCTGATAAACTAAGCATCTTCTTTCCTTCCAACTCAACCCCCCCCCCCCCCGGTCCCTTCCCCCCTTCTCCAAAAGGGTGGGGCCCAAAAGTAAAAGGGAGGGAAAAATCTAGGAAGACTTGAAGAATCTTGTCTCTGTGCAAAAATACTTGTGTAAATATTACATATATAGTAAATTTGGTTACACACATGCTTAAGACAGAGCGAAGGAGAGGGAGGGGGAAAAAAGGAAAAAGCAAAAGATACTTTTCAAGGAAAGAACAGAAGAGTGACCTGAATCAATAAAACCAATAATAACATTAACTTGGTTCTTGGTTGAATATCCAGGTATTTCCATAGTTTCTTCGCCATTGAGCCCCATGAAGTCCCATGAATGAGTTGTGTGGAGACTCCTCTTAGTATTGGGAAATACAGACACCACCTCTGGATGCTCTGTTTTGGTTGGACCACCCCAAAATAAGTAGTACCAAAAAAAGGATCATCAATAAATGAATCTTTTCAGTAAACCATTTTCCTTAACCTTAAGCCTTCCATCATTGGCATACATTATAGCCATCATTTGATTCATTCAGAAGTCCCAATGGAGCCAAATCAAGTGGAAACAAAAATCATAAAGAGGGGTTTCTTACTGGCAATTTTAGAAGCTTGTTCTTTGGTCAACCTGGCAGCAAATCCTCTGAATCCATGCCTGTAACTATACACGTGAGCAGTCTTTGCTTCTTCCTCACTGCATCAAACACAATTCATTTTATTCAAATCCATAAACAAAATCATAAAGAAAACCACTCAAATCTTATTTCAGAGAAAGTAGTTTTATTATGGTTCACGAGTATAATATATACAACGTAGATGAAATGTCACGGGGTGGTTGTGTTTATACCGAGAAAAAACTACCATATTCAAGAAACATTAAATTCAAATAGAAAAGATATACCTTCCATTATGAACATCAACAAGCATTTGATGATTTTGCTTTAAAACATCATCTGGGCCATGATGGGTTCCTCTGCTGCCCATGTAAACCACGTACAACTGCTAACATTTTTTTAAAAAAAAAGTACCAATCAAGACAAAGATAAAGCATGTAAACAGAAAATAAAACATGGGATGCTTCATAGATTCTATGAATACGTTTGTTTCAAAAAGGAAACACAAAAAACATTTTACCTTGGTAGAAGCAGAGAGGGATATTCCATCAAAAAGCAAACAAAGAAAAACAAAAAGAACACATCTTTTGCAACTACTCAAAAAGCCCATTATCCTATATCTTAGTATAGATAAAAGATTCCTCAACTTTAAACAATATAAGAAGAGGATGTTTCTAACTCATTCAGTTATTAATGTGGGTTTTATTCTTGGGGAATGATTAGAAATATAAAGAAGGAAGAGAAGAAAAAAAGGTAAAGAAGTTGGGAACAATTGGTCACATGAAGTATGCAGTTAGGGCCCTTTGTGATAGTGTTGCGTGGTGAAAGGTGATTTTGTCCTCTGGAAAAGAGCAGCAGAGATTTTTGGTTTATTATATAGTAGCACCAAAACTGATGCAGATTGGTTTGGAGTGTTGACACAAGCTTAAAATTGGGGAAGAAACTTAACGTGAAGATTTGGTGAGTTGTATTATTAGCACAAATAATTCTTGGAGCAAAAGGTGAAATCCATCGATCTGAGGGTTTCCATCGCCTCAGTCCCAAGGAGCATTATGGATGATGCAAATCAAGAGTCCACCAGTCTCCTAGGTTGTGAGGACTTACGCAGTGACCCACACAAGGTGCCTCCTGCAAATCAGGCATTCGATCTAGCATCATTGGAACACTCACACTGTGCGTGTCCTTGAAATCGAACTCTTGACTTCTTAGAGCAAATCTCAACCCGAGTACCAACTGGACTGTGTCATGGGGGCTAGCACAAGTACTTCTGCATTTCTATAAGTTCCCATCCTGTTTTATTAATGGGCTAATCGATTCGCAGTTTTCTATTCGTCTTAAAAACATTGTCCTATTGTGACTTAAAAACATGTCCTATTTTGACTTAAGTATAATTTAATTACGTCAAAATACTTTGATCACTATTCTTATTCTACACTTAGTGTAAGTCAAAATACTTTGGTCACTGTTTCTATTTTACACTTAATTGGTTGTTACATGTAATCAAAAGAAATCATATGAGTGTTAATTAGAAGATTAGTATGAAAACTTGACTACTAATATATTGTATTTTTAGATAGTGGATAATATTTTTGGGACAAATAAAAATAGAAAATAAGACAATATTTTTTGAGACGGAGAGATTACGAACATTGAATTGGTTGGGATCTCTTAATTCATTATGTGTTTCGTTTCCTATCTCATTTAGTGTGATCATGTCATGTCTTCAATTGCTATGTATTTGTTGGTTAATAGATGTAATCTTAAAAAATCATATGGGTGTTAATTAGAAGATTAGCATGAAAATTTGACTACTGATATATTGCTACTTTTAGATAGTAGATAAAATTTTAGAGCTTTCTCAAAGCCTCTCAAGAGAACTTCCGAGTCGAAGAATGATGAATTACAAGCTATCTTGGAAGGCATAAAACAATCTTTCATTTATGGATTCTCCTACGTTATTATGGAATCTGATTGCCTATCTGCTTGCCAGAGACTGACATCTGACGATGAGGACCTGTCGGTGAATGGTCTTTTAGTAGAGACTATTCTATCTTTGACTTGATGCTTTAATACCGTTGTATTCACTCATGTCAAAGGAGAAGGGAATATTCCAGCTCATCTGCTTGCTCGCCTTGGCTTAGTCCATATAGGTTTTTTTGATTGGTTTAGAAATTTGCCTCATTATGTAACAGAAGCTCTCTCGAATGACATGTTATGAATAAAAATGTTTCTTTTGTGAAAAAAAAAAGTAAACTTTTGTCTTTCTCTTATTTATCGTTTGCAACGTTTCTTGTTCATTTGTGACTTATACAAATGATTTTCCTGCTTAAATGAAAATAATTATGATGATTTAGTTCCTTTTCTTATTCCACTCTGTCTCAAGAGTGTATAAGAGAATTGATACAGTGATGGAAAGGTTTCTTTTAGAGTAAAGTGATGGCAAGTTAATCTGGACCTTTACGCATAGTTATACATTTAATGTCAACGTATTTACTCTTTACCATATAGAGTCGGGGTGTTACTGGAATCAAACTCTCTATCCTTTGAGATGGAGATATTGTTTGACTGTCTCTCACTCTTTCCAGACCCTAACAATAACTTTTGTTGTCGTTGTTGTTGGGATATACTGAGTATGATTGTTGTTGTTGTATTTACTCTTTACTATACAAAAGAAGAACGTTTAGCATAGATTAAAAAAAACAAATAAACCGAGTTCGATTTATACTTTGTAATAGTAGGAACAACATGTTGTCGTTGCATCAAATCTAAACTAGGTCATGTGTCATGATATAAAAAGTTTCTTTTAATCATTATTTAGTTGACATATCTATTTGATAAAATTACTATATTTATTTATTGAAATCTATTTTGAACGTATCACAAAAAGTACTGAATCATATGAACGTGTGTAAACACTAATGAATAAATGAATTTTACCAAATAAGTTCAAGAGTCAACAGCCAACCACGTAAATTATATGCAAAGAAAAGATTTACTATGTACATCAGTAGACACTAAAGTAATGAATCCATCAACAACAGCACATATGCAGTATATCACAAAGACAGCAAAATCTATTACTAGGGTCTGTAGAGTGTGAGCGACAGGCAAACAATAACTCCATCCCAAAAGATAAAGAGTTTGCTTCCAATGAGACCACCTGCTTATATATATGTACCAACATATATGACACAATAATAAGGATATGGTGTGCCATTGTGTTAGTGAAGAAATTTAATAAATGCAAATAGAAAGCTGTAGGATCTGCAAGGCACCACTAGAAGGGGGGAGGGGTTTGAATAGTTGGTGCAGAAAGTGTGGTTTTTAAAATTGTTTTGACCCAAGAACTCAACTTCTGAAAACAGTTTCTGTTTTCAGGACCAGTTTTAAAACGTTTTTAAAACTAGGTTGTAGGTCTTCAAAAATTTTGAAATTTTGAAAGAACTTAGCCTCAGATTTTATGAGTGTCTCCTAAAAATTTCAGATTTAAATTCAACCTTTAACCCCTTCAAAAATCGTTAGTGGTCAGATTGCGCGTATCTGCCAGAAACGGTAGACTGTTTTGAAAAATTTATTCCTATTTGTACGTAACTTCAATTGCTCTGAAATTTTAGCCACTAACCCCTTATATGCTATATTTAAATGGGTTGAAATATTTTTGAAAAATTCTTTCGGGAAGTTAGTCAAATACACTCAAAGTCTCAACCTTTGCAAGCCTGAATCATAGCCACACGTCGACTTATATTAGTAGTCAAAAAGGGTTGAAACTTGTGCTTATACTTGTCCAAAAGAGTTGAAACTTGTGCTTATACTTGTCCACTAGTCTCAGAACTTTGGATGTTTGATCGACTTATACTTGTCCAAAAGGGTTGAAACTTGTGCCAAATTAACCCTAAGACGTGTGGCTATGATTCTGAAAAGTTTCGTAATTTTTGAAAAACGTTTACTATTTTTACGAATGTAATCAAAAAGAGTAAACAGTGCTGAAACAGAATATAAGTACTGAAAGTAAATGACACCGAGAATTTTATACTGGTTCGGTTATAAACAACCTACTCCAGTCTTCGAGGAACACCTTCCTCGGTTCACACTAGTCACACAACACAAATACACCTTACCACAAGGTTGATGGAGTTACACACCAACTCCAACCCTTTACAAACCTTGTATGATGAATACAATTACGCACGAACACCACCACCTTACAAGATTGAAGATTGATCACACCTTGATCAATCTTTTACAAATATAAAGAATGTGCGGTGGTCTAAGATAAGCCTATTCAAAAATATGAATGTAAGTACAATAGGCTTTTTGGAAGAAGAAAGAAAAAGAGTGTAGAAGAAGAAGTGTGGAACGTTTTTTTGTTTCAAGAATGTAATGCTTGTTCTTGTCTCACTTTTGCTCTTCTTCATTTCCTTTTTAAGCACCTTGGCCGTCCCCCTTGGAGTCCCTCTCCTCTTAAAAATTATCTTCTAAGTCATTGGGAGAATGTGTGGCATCATTGTGACATGATCTTGCTTACTTGGCACCTCCTCATTGGATGATCATTTAACTTTTGCTTACTTGGCACTCATTGATAGGTTGAATGTTGTCATCATTTGATGACTTGGAAAATCTGAGAATTCCACTAAAAACATGTGCCAAAATCAACATAAAATAGTTGCCATAACTCATAAGATTATCACCCAAATTAAGCAAGATAATGTGAGAAAATCGGCCATAATGAGGACTTGACATGCTGAAATTTCAGCATGTGATACATGGCTCCTTACTTCAAATTACTACCAAATTTTCTTTGATTTTTCTTTCAAAAATAAATCACCAATTAGTAGACAATATTCTTATCAATTTTGGAAATGAAATTGGACACTAATAAGGCCAATATTTCGGCCAAGATGCATACACACACATGCTGAAACTTTTTCAGCATGTGTGATATTCAAGATATCACACTTTATGAATTCATATCTTATTCAAATTACTTCCAATTCTTCTTCTAATTGATCACATGTTTCAAGACACAAAATATCCCGTCATGAATGATAAAAATCGGCCAGCCTATCTTCCACATGCTGAAATTTTCAGCATGTGTTTCAAATGAGATAAAATTTGAAGCATTACCTTTTGTAGCTTCTTTCTTTAAGTCACCAACATCGTATGATTGATTCTTGACCAATCAATATGCCAACAAGGCTCCACATATACTCCATCTCAGCTGTATAGGCGTGTATAACATGTATATGCATGTGCTGAATTTTATTTTTTGCAAACTTTGTAAAATAGTGCACATTTAATAATACACACATGGCATATTCCA
>AP025040.1:43774320-43914289 GCA_036186865.1 Eustoma russellianum
AAGAAGTAATCACATGACATTCTCAGCTTTTGACCATTTGCCAGTTTTGCTAAGTGAACCCGTGATTCCTTGGGTGCCTTTGAATAAATTCCGCCAGCTATTTATCTAAACTAAAAAACAAAAACAAAAAGCGAGATAATTGGTGATGGGTCTTAACGTGGAAAATAATTTTACTAAAGTGGTTTGAGTCGGACAAAAATTAGAAAAGAAAATATTAAATAAAAGGGATGACCTATAAAAACTACTCTGACGTAACTATATCACATTTTTGGGAGTAAAATTGAATTCGAGACACAGCAATAAGATAAATGCTACTCAGCTGCTAGAACTAAAAGTTTTTCGCGAAAACTCTATCTCTCTCTCTCTCTCACACACACACACATATATATGTAGGGCTGTAAATGAACCAAGCCGTTCGGTTGTTCGGCTCGTTTGGTTCGAGCTCGAGCTCGAGTTCGGCTCGGATAAAAGGTTAATGAACAGAGCTTGAACACCTTTTTTCTGTTCGAACTCGGTAAGTGGCACCGTTCGTTTAAGGTGTTCGGCTCGTTAATGTTGTTCGTGAGTTAAACGAACCAAGCTTGAACAATTAAATATGTTCATTTAAATAAACGAACAAGCCCGGTTCGTTCGCTAAGTTAAATGAACCGAGTTTGAACAACGCAATGCTCTACTCGTTCGGCTCGTTTACAGCCCTATATATATGTAAGTAATGTTTAGTAATCATTAGTCAGCTTAGCAATATATTCTAAATAAAAAGAAATTTTTGTTGAGGGATCAAATATTTCTTGGTATTCCTATATCAGTATCCGTAATTATTTTTGTTATTTCTGAAATTGTTATTTAAAGTTTTGGACTAGAGTAATTAAATCAACAAATCAAGTTGTTGTCGAAAAAAAAGATATTATTGATGCATGATTGAAAAGCAGGGACATATACCAAATTGCAAAATCATTTATTTGGATGTTTGGATGGGTGAATAGGCATAAGGTTTAGCAAAATATCAATTTTTTTGTATTTTAAAATGATAAATAATATTTTGTTAAATGACACATTCTAATCGATTTTTTATACTATATATGTCTTTCTATTTGTGGTTACTAAATTCATCCACTAGTACACCAACACACCATATTTCTATTATTATGTCATCTATGTAGCTACATATAAAGCTGAGGTATCACTAGAAGCAAACTCCCAATCTCTTAGGATGAAGGTATTGTTTGTATGTCTCTCACCCTCTCCAGAACCTAGCAATAGTTTTTGATGTCATTGAGATATACTAGTTATGGTTGTTGTTGTATCATAAACTGTTAGCAACTGTAATCAGAACAAGTGCACTATGTGCGTATGGATAAATTGACAACAAATGCAAGCAAAACCGAGGCGAGTGTAAAGACTCTGTCCTTAAGACGAATTGCTCCGATATACTGTGCCCAACCGGATGGAACAAACGTCTCCCAGGATACAACGGTTTCAGTTCATACAAGCGGCACTACAGCGTAAGAACTTCGACGAACTTGTTAAAGGTGTACTGGTTTCTCGAGTTGATTGTATCGTAATGGAATGCAATGCAGAATGCTTTTTGAAGAAGGATTGCAGTACTGTTAGAACAGTGAGTTTTCGTATGCATGCATGACAACAGTATATATAGATGACGGGTAGTTGAAGGAGGTTGAAGGTAGTTTATGGTCAGAACGAATCTAGACCATTGGATTAAAACAATTAAGATCTCCGGTCGGACGGGTGGGCTGAGCTGCGTACTGACTCCGTCAAAAACTTCTCATGCCCAAGGGCGCATCTTAGAAAGCTCCAACTTGAACTATATATGGTGGACTTTCTCTCTCAAGTGGGCAATGTGGTATACAAGCAAATTGGTGATGTGTTCACTCCTCAAGAGGCCACATCACCAATTTTTCTAATTTCCACCAATTTTACTTCAACTTTGAGCATTAATTTCTCATTCACCCGATATCGGAATCGAGTGATTCAGAAACCTAAAATCATCTACTCGTTACGTAGATAATTTAAAAATTTTTAGTTTCCGTTTTTGATTAACGAACACTAATCATAATTAAGCTCAAAGTATGGTGGTTGTCAACTTTTGACAAACCCACTTGCCATCCAAACTTTTCCAATTTCCATTTCTCCAACATAAACAAGGTTCATATTAATACACTAACGTAAAATCAAAATCTTACATGAATTTTCTCCGACCAGTTCTAAAGTAAAACTTAAAACTAATTTCACAATTAAAATTAATTAGGTTAAAATTTTACTTTTATAACTCAATTGATTCACTAACTATAACAGATTGAGCTTGTAAATAACTACTGTCATCTAGTGACCAACCTCTCGTTTGAGTAAATCACACGATAAAATGTTAACTAATAGGAAACATATGACTTCGGGAGAATACTAAATCAACATATTGTTATGCTTAAAACAAGGGTAGAGACTCACTCCCAATTTTATCTCTTAATTAAGGAGTAGTTGTTAGAATGTATATACATAAACTCTCTTATAGTTTGACTTCATGTGATAACAATATAAGGTTGCATTTTTGGTTAAACTGCTAATATATTAATCATAGAAATCAAAGTATCAAGAGATGCAACCCATACAATAGCTCTGTTACATAAGCTATCAGTCAAGCCCATGCATACCAGTCATATAAATGTGAGTCTAAACATTGGACGACATATTGCACACGCTTAGAATATGAGGGTAAAGTTTATACACGTCTCTGAAAATATACTTGGATATTCTATGTGTTACATGTCTAGATACAAAAGATGTTCCATAAAAAATGATACTATTTCTAACGTGTCAAATGTGATACATCGCGTCAACAAAATAAGGTTGTTGACTGGCTTTAAGGTGGAACGATTGTACCTACCTACATTACCAACACTAAGTCAGAATCGTCTGTTTATTTTAAAATAATAAAATATCATGTTTGTCGTGCATAATTCTAACAATACTAAGTCAAAATCGACTGTTTAATTTAGATTGAGCGAAACAATTTTTGGTCTTAGTTATTTGAAAAGAACCCTGTTGAACAATAGATAGGCACCTACTATATTGAATAACTAATCACATTTGATATCCATAACTTATATGACCGATATAAAAATTATTTAAAATTTTAATATTAACAATGTGTATCCATAATTTTATTTTTTTTATTGTAAAACCAAAACACAACAAATGGTTTAAAAACTAACTGAATTTACTCTTTCCGCTATGCAATTTTACCGCGGTTAACATATTTGACCCAACCCCGTTAACAACCCTCCCAACTACTTTTTCTTCTTCTTTTCCACCTCGCTCTTCGCCAGCCCCCCCCCCCCCCCCTCCCCTCCACTTCCGCTTATTGCCAGTCTGAAGATTTTGTTGGAGAAAAATTTGTAAATGGGTTTGTCCAAAGTTGGTGAGCAACATATTTGAGCTTACTTAAGATTAGTTTTCGTTAATCAAAAATGAAAACTAATGAATCCTAAATTATCTACGTAATGAGTAAATGATTTTAGGCTTTTGAATCACTCAATTTCGATACCGGATGAATGAGAAATTAATGCTCAAAGTCAGAATAAAAATTGGTTGCAAATTGAAAAATCAGTGATGTGGCTTCATGAGAAGAAGACACATCACCTTTTTGCAAATACCACATTGGCAAATTGAAGGGAAAATGCCACCAAATATGTGCTAGGAGAGGCACTTTAGATGTGCCCTAAGGGCATGAGAAGTTTTTGACCGGAGGGAAGACCTAAAAAGTGCCACATGCGCGTGCGCGCCGCCGCCCCCACCCGTCTGGCTGGCCGGCCGGCTCGGCTCGGGCTCGTGGCTCGTGGCTCGGCTCTTATCTTTTTGGACAAATTTTCTTTTAAATTTTTCCAGAAAATAATTTACTTGATCATACGGTTATGATTTAATCCTACGATCTAACGGCTCAGATTGAGCTGAAACTGACTGATTCATACCAGTCGTGGGTTAATGGCCGATCAGAGGCAGTTGTGGGGTGCGTGGTGAACGTGGGGGTTACTGGCCGATCAGTACGGTCGTGGGTTGTCGTAACCTCCAAGATTTCCCTCTATAAATAGAGGCAGTGCACTGCTTCTGAAAGATACATAAATTTTTCTTCTCTTCTCCTACTACATACAAGCATTCTGCATAATCTATTGCTGCCATACTATAAACTGCTGCTGCATTTCATCCATTTGAGGAAGTCAGAACATTTGTCAGGTTCGTGGAGTTCTTACGTAGTAGTGCCACTCGTTTGAACTGTTAACCGTTGTATCCTGGGAGACGTTTGCAAATTTTTGGTTGGACACAGTATACCAGAGCAATTCGTCTTAAGGACAGAGTCCTGGACTCGCCTCGGTCCTTATGTTGAGCTCATCCTGTGATGACCTCGGCCTCTCTGTTCGGCTCATCACTGTGATGTCCTCGGCCTGACAAATGTTCGGCCCTCTGTTCGGCTCATCAATGTGATGACCTCGGCCTCTCTGTTTGACCCTCTGTTCGGCTCATCACTGTGATGACCCCGGCCTCTCTGTTCGGCTCATCACTGCGATGACCTCGGCCTCTCTGTTCGGCTCATCACTGTGATGACCTCGGCCTCTCTGTTCGGCTCATCAATGTGATGAACTCGGCCCTTCATTTCGGCTCATCAATGTGATGACCTCGGCCCTCCATCTCGGCTCATCACTGTGATGGCACTTTGGCTCATCACTGTGATGACCTCGGCCCTTCATCTCGGCTCATCACTGTGATGGCACTTTGGCTCATCAATGTGATGAACTCGGCCCTTCATCTCGGCTCATCACTATGATGACCTCGGCCTTTTCATCTTGGCTCATCATTGTGATGGCACTTCGGCTCATCCCCGTGCTTTACAAATGTCAGTTTTGCTCTCTAATAAATCTGAGTTTGTATACGAGACAACAATCTTAAGACGAATTGATTGTTCTTATCTCAGTTCTACAGTATTCTATTTGTATACTAACTTCTTTTCTACATTTGTCAGAAATTGAAACGAGATGGAGAACGAAAGCTCTAACTCGCACATCGGCGCTGAGGAACAGAACACTGCTCTTCCAATCGCACCTATTGTTGCTGCACCCATTCCTGCACCTGTTCCTGCTGCTGGACAGGTTGAGAAGCCTGAGAAGTTTGGAGGCAGTTTCTTCAAACGCTGGCAGCAAAAGATGCTGTTTTTCTTGACAACATTGGGCTTGGAAAGATGCTGAATGAGGATCCTCCGGAGGTGGTTCCGGTTGAAGATCCGAATCTGAACATGCAGAACCATTTGATGACTGAAGCATGGAATTTTAACAATTATGTATGCTTGAGTCATATTTTGAGTTGTTTAGATAATTCATTGTATGGACTGTACTGTACTTATAAAACTGCAAAGTCATTGTGGATGGCCTTAGATAAGAAGTACCGCACGGAGGATGCCGGTACAAAGAAGTTTGTCGTTGGCAAATTTCTTGATTTTAAAATGTCAGATTCCAAGACTGTTGTTTCTCAGATTGAGGAATTACAGATGCTGGTGGCCGAAATGGAAGAAGAGGGCATGTCGCTCAGTGAATCTTTCATAGTGGCGGCTGTGATTGAGAAGCTACCTCTTTCGTGGAGGGAATTTAGAAGCTATCTCAAACACAAGCGAAAGGAAATGACATTGGAGGATCTGATTGTTCGACTCCGTATAGAGAGGACAATCGTAGATCCGAAAAAAGGCCAAGTTCGAGTTCTGGTCATGCTAAAGCTCATGTCGCAGAGGCGACGAAAAAGAAAAAGAGAAATCCTGTCGGAGTGAACCCTAAAGGCAAGAAAGTTGCCAAAAAGTTCACTGGAAAATGTTATAACTGTGGAACTCAGGGGCACCGCAGTGTTGACTGCCGTAAGCCCAAGAAAAAGCAGGAAAAAGCGAAAGCCAACCTTGTCAGTCAGATGGATGATCTGGATTTGTGCGCTGTTGTTTCTGAATGCAACGCAGTTGGAAATCCTCGTGAATGGTGGGTGGACACTGGAGCCACTCGACATGTCTGTGCAAACAGGGATGTTCAGAGACTATTCTCCGGCAAAGAATAATGAAAAGCTGTACATGGGGAACTCTGATAGCTCGAAGATTGAAGGTTCGGGCAATGTGATTCTGAAGATGACTTCAGGAAAGGAATTGACTTCGAGATGTATTGCACGTTTCTGACATCCGCAAGAACTTAGTTTCTGGAGCTTTACTAGTCAGTCATGGTTTTAGACTAGTATTTGATTGTAATAAATTTATTCTGAGTAAGAATGGGGTATTTCTGGGGAAGGGGTACTTGACCGACAACATGTTCAAACTTAGTGTGATGACTGTTGTACCCAAGAAAACTTTGCCCAAAGAGGCCAATAAGAATGCTTCTACTTCTGCTTATATGCTTGAGTCTTCTTGTTTATGGCATTTTCGTTTGGGACATGTTAATTATAAGTCAATACAAAGATTAATCTTGACTTATTACCCAAACTGAACATTAATAAAGAAAAATGCCAAGTATGTGTTGAAGCAAAAATGACAAAGACGCCATTTCCTTCAATAGAAAGGAACACTGAACCTTTGATTTAATTCATACTGATGTTGTGATTTAAAATTTGTGCAAACAAGGTGGTAAAAAATATTTTGTAACTTTTATCGATGATTGCACACGATACTGTTATGTCTATTTGCTAAGTAGCAAAGACGAGGCCCTTGATGCTTTCAAGGACTATAAAAATGAAGTTGAGAATCAACTTAGCAAACGAATTAAGACATTCGTAGTGATAGAGGTGGCGAATATGATGCACCGTTTAATGAATTCTGTTCAGAACATGGCATTATTCATCAAACGACTGCACCATATTCACCTCAATCGAATGGTATTGCTGAACGCAAAAACCGTACTCTAAAAGATGATGAATGCTATGTTGATAAGTTCGGGTTTACCACAGAACTTGTGGGGGGAAGCAATTCTCTCAGCCAACGTCATTTTAAATAGAATTCCACCTAAGAAGATGGATGAAACCCCATACGAGCTTTGGAAAGGCCATAAGCCTAGTTACAAATACTTGAAAGTGTGGGGGTGTCTGGCGAAGGTTGCAGTACCCAAACCAAGACAAGTTAGAATTGGGCCTAAAACAATTGATTGCATATTCATAGGATATGCAACTAACAGTAGTGCATATCGATTCTTGGTGCACAAGTCGGACATTCCTGACATACATGAGAATGTTGTCATGGAATCAAGAAATGCAGTGTTCTTTGAAGATGTCTTTCCAAAGAAAGACAAAAACACGAAGAAACAAGCACTAGTAAGCGAGTGCGTGAGACGACTCCTCAAGAAATTGAGGACTGCGTCAAAGCAAACGAGCCAGAATACCAACATCTTTTGGACCAGATTTTCTAACATACTTGGTAGAAAACGATCCAAGAACCTTTTCTGAGGCGATGTCAACTCCAGAAGCTCCCTTCTGGAAAGAGGCAGTAAATAGTGAGATAGAATCGATTCTTCAAAATCACACTTGGGAGCTGGTTGATCTTCCACCAGGAAGTAAACCACTCGGATGCAAGTGGATCTTTAAGAAAAAGCTGAAAGAGATGGGTCTATTGACAAATACAAGGCCCGGTTGGTAGCTAAAGGCTATCGACAAAAGGAAGGCTTTGACTTTTTTGATACCTACTCACCGGTAACTAGGATCACTTCAATAAGAATGCTAGTTGCTATCGCTGCAGTCTACGACTTAGAAATCCATCAGATGGATGTGAAGACTGCCTTCCTGAACGGTGAGTTAGAAGAAGAAATTTATATGGAGCAACCTGAAGGGTTTGCTGTACCAGGGCAAGAGAAAAAGGTGTGTAAACTTGTCAAGTCTTTGTACGGACTTAAACAAGCACCCAAACAGTGGCATTTGAAGTTTGATGAGGCAATGTTGTTAAATGGCTTCAGGATCAACGAGTTTGACAAGTGTGTGTACATCAAGAACACACCAGACGCCTATGTGATAGTTGTCTATATGTAGATGACATGCTCATCATGGCAGTACTCGTGACATCATTTGAATACCAAGAAGATGTTAACACGAAATTTTGATATGAAAGATATGGGGGTTGCCAATGTTATTCTAGGAATTAAAATTTCTCGGATAACTGAAGGCCTTGTTATGTCACAAACTCATATATTGAATCTGTTCTCAAACGATTCAATATGTTTGATACAAAACCAATAAAGACCCCACTAGACTTAAGTATACACTTAAGAAAGAACCGAGGTGAACCTGTAGCTCAATTGAAGTACTCACAGGTAATAGGAAGTCTGATGTACATAACAAACTGTACAAGACCAGACTTAGCCTGTTCAGTAAACAAATTGAGCAGGTTTACGAGTAATCCAAGTGAAGATCATTGGAAAGCTCTAAATAGAGTGATGAGGTACTTGAAGTACACAATGAACCTTGGATTACACTATACAAGATATCCAGCAGTATTGGAAGGATATGTGATGCGAATTGGATATCAGATAGCAAGGACTCTAAGTCCACCAGTGGATACCTATTCACTGTTGGTGGAGGTGCTGTGTCATGGAAATCTACAAAACAAACGTGCATAGCTCGGTCCACTATGGAAGCCGAGTTTATAGCACTAGATAAAGCTGGAGAAGAGGCTGAATGGCTTCGAAATTTCCTAGAAGATGTTCCATGTTGGCCTAAGCCAATCGCTCCTATCAGCATACACTGTGATAGTCAGTCTGCTATAGGACGGGCACAAAGCAGCATCTACAATGGTAAGTCTCGACACATACGTCGGAGACATAATACCATTAAGCAATTGATCTCTAATGGTGATTTCCATTGATTACATAAAATCAAAGGAGAATCTTGCGGATCCGCTTACAAAAGGCTTGCCTAGAGATCAGATGTCAAAATTGACAAACGGAATGGGACTTAAGCCTACTACGCAAGAGTCTTTGTAACGGTAACCCAACCTTGTTGACTGGAGATCCCAATCTTGGTTCAATGGGACAACCAAGTTATGAAGGTTCAGTTTAGCACTTACTCATTCCGCTACATAAAAGTGCTGTCTGCAGAGGAATATTTAGGGTAAGGTAAAACTTTTAATGATGTCCTATATCGTGATACATCAAGTGAGGTATGGCAGAATGCTCCTGATAGGAATCACCTATGTAAGTGTGAAGTGGGGCCGCTTCTGTGAGAATTCTGTGAGGCAAAGAAATCTCTAAAACACTTTCTGAACCAGGTTGTTCATGGCCAAAACGAACACAACCATGAGAACTAAAAGAGTGTTAAAGGAATATTTGTTAGTATTGTTGTCTAGGTTCACAGCAAAGGCTGACTAGTTCAAGACCATCAAGTCACTACCTTAGCCGAGTGAATCCAATGGTACATCACTACGAAAGGTTCAAAGCCAGAAGCTACCTCTTATGATGCAACATTTTCTTGTATGACTTCTCGTTAGAGTCTGCATCTGCATCTGCATTAATTTCCATTTATGTGGGGGGATTGTTGGAGAAAAATTTGTAAATGGTTTGTTCAAAGTTAGTGAGCAACATACTTTGAGCTTAATTAAGATTAGTTTTCGTTAATCAAAAATTAAACTAATGAATCTTAAATTATCTACGTAATGAGTAGATGATTTTAGGCTTTTGAATTACTCAATTTCGATACCGGGTGAATGAGAAATTAATGCTCAAAATAAGAATAAAATTGGTTTGCAAATTGGAAAATCGGTGATGTGGCTCCATGAGAAGAAGACACATCACCTTTTTGCAAATATACCACATTGGCAAATTGAAGGGAAAATGCCACCAAATATAGTGCTAGGAGAGGCACTTTAGATGTGCCCTAAGGACATGGGAAGTTTTTGGCTGGAGGGAAGACCTAGAAAGTGCCACACGCACGCACACGCGCGCGCGCCGTTGCCCGCCCGTCCGACCGGCCGGCTTGTCTCGCTCGGCTCGTGCTCGTGGCTCGTGGCTCGGTTCTTATCTTTTTGGACAAATTTTCTTTTAAATTTTTCCAGAAAATAATTTACATGATCCTGCGGTTATGATTTAATCCTACGATCTAACGGCTCAAATTGAGCTGAAACTGACTGATTCCTACCAGTCGTGGGTTAATGGGCCGATCAGAGGCAGTCGTGGGGTGCGTGGTGAACGTGGGGGTTACTGGTCGATCAGTGCGGTCGTGGATTTCCGTAACCTCCAAGATTTCCCTCTATAAATAGAGGCAGTGCCACTGCTTCTGAAAGATACAGAAATTTTTCTTCTCTTCTCTTACTACATACAAGCATTCTGCATAATCTATTGCTGCATACTGCATAAACTGCTGCTACATTTCATCCATTTGAGGAAGTCAAAATATTTGTCAGGTTCGTGGAGTTCTTACGTAGTAGTGTCACTCGTTTGAACTGTTAACCGTTGTATCCTGGGAGACGTTTGCAAATTTTAGGTTGGACACAGTATACTGGAGCAATTCGTATTAAGGACAGAGTCCTAGACTCGCCTCGGTCCCTATGTTGAGCTCATCCCTGTGTTGAACTCATCCCTATGTTGAGCTCATCTCTGTTTGGCTCATCATTGTGATGACCTTGGCCTCTCGATTCGGCTCATCACTGTGATGACATCGGCCTCTCTGTTCGGCCCTCTGTTCGGCTCATCACTGTGATGGCCTCGGCCTCTCTGTTCGGCTCATCACTGTGATGACCTCGGCCTCTCTGTTCGGTCCTCTGTTTTGGCTCATCACTGTGATGACCTCGGCCTCTCTGTTCAGTGCTCTGTTCGGCTCATCAATGTGATGAACTCGGCCCTTCATTTTGGCTCATCAATGTGATGAACTCGACCCTTCATTTTGGCTCATCAATGTGATGACCTCGGCCCTCCATCTCGGCTCATCACTGTGATGGCACTTCGGCTCATCACTGTGATGACCTCGAGCCTTCATCTCGGCTCATCACTATGATGGCACTTCGACTCATCACTGTGATGACCTCGGCCCTTCATCTCGGCTCATCATTGTGATGGCACTTCGGCTCATCAATGTGATGAACTCGGCCATTCATCTTGGCTCATCACTATGATGGCACTTCGGCTCATCACTGTGATGACCTCGACCTTTTCGGCTCATCACTGTGATGTCATTTCGGCTCATCCCTGTGCTTTACAGAATGTCAGTTTCGTTCTCTAATAAATCTGAGTTTGTGTACGAGACATCATATTTCATCTTCACCAGATCGTGGAGGAAGACGGTGGAAAGTTTCCAAAACCCTTTTGGAATCCTGAACCTCATCGGATTTAGGAGTTCGATCTATTGGAAGTGGCATTGGCGGCGGCAGTGGGTAGGTATGCAGGAGGAGGTGTTTGCAGAGATTGAAGAGTAGCGAAGTGGAAGAGGTGCAGGTATGTGGTAGAGTAGACGGTATAGATGGATGTGAAAGCGGCGGCGACGCTGAAGGAGATGAAGGTGGTGGCTGAGATGAGAAAAATAAAAGGGAGAAAGAGGTGGAAAGGGTTGGGATGCTAGGTTTACGCTATTGCGCTGCTGTTTAACAAATTTTAGCGACATGGGGTGGTTGGGGAAGGGGAAGGGGAAGGGGAAGGGGGCGGCGTTGTAGGAGGTAGAGGAGGAAGAAAAGAAAGAATTAGAAGGAAAGGGCGTGGAATGCTTGTAGGGTGTTAACGAGTCGAACCGAGTTGAATATTATGCTAAAATTTAGTTTTGTTTAGTTTAACGAACGGTTTGACTCGGTTCGTTTATCATAATGAGCTTTACAATTTTTTGAATTTGACCTCAAAATTAATTATCTCTTTAAACGAGACGAACAGTTCGCGAGCAATTTGACTCGATATTGTAGACAAATCTAATTAGATGTTCGAACTCAATTCGTTTAATTAAAAATTAACAAACAAATTCGAATTTAATACGAATCAAACTCAAACTATTCGTGAACAGTTTTATTCACTAAACACTCGTAGATAAGCGCTTTGTTTATGGCAGGGGTGGTGGGGGAAGGATAAGGCGGCATCGCTACAAGGAGTAGAAAAGGGTTAGGGAGGAGGAAGAAAAAGAAAAAGAGGATGATAATGATTTTTTTTTTCCAATTTTTTTTCCCAAAACGACGTCGTTTGAACTTTAAACCTTGGTGCAGTTCATTTTAATGTAGTGAGTAAATCCTATTAAGTTTTTCTTTAACTCTCCGTCACTGTTTCAGTTTTATATTAAAAAGGTAAAGTTACACATACACGTTGCTAATAAAGAAGTTTAAAATAATCTTACAACATATATTCAATCAATCAATAATACATAGCATATCCCAATAAAAGCAAAAGGTATTGTCCTACAAGTTATAAATAACAAACGTGATTAAGTGATGTAGGAAAAGTGAACGTTAGGTTGTTTTGATTGTTAGTAATGTAGTTTCTTTTAAGCAACGCCAAGAATATGGAGAAGAAGCACACGCCTTCCCAATAAAATTTGAAACAAGCAAAGGTTATGTTAAGACTTAATTAATTAGTACGTCTTCTCTTTGCAAGTGCCTTCTTTATATAAAATTACTAGTACTAATCTAACGAGACTTACCTATCAATTCGTGTCTAATTCTCTCTCACTAAAAGCAGAGCCTGTCAAATTAAATACGGAACTTGCATGTAGCTTTCATCTCGAAAATGAAAGACAACCACGGCAAGTTTGCCTACCATTAGACATTCCATTAATTGTCTCTAGGGCATAGTCGTGTTAGTATTCGGATTGAGATTTGCCACAAGATGTCAAGGGCTTGAACCAGGGACACGTACAGCGCGGGTGCTCCATCATTGCTATGCCGAATGCCTAGTTTACGGGGACATCTTATGTGTGTCTCTGTAAGTCCTCACCCGGCGGCATCCTGATTTGCCTCCTTCACAATGATCTTTGGAGCTAGAGCGGTGGACCCAGAGCTATGATATGACCTATTGCCACAAGATAATCCATTAATCAAAGTCTTGATTATCTTATGCTCTCAATTTTTAATCTTTCATTTAATTTTTATATTATGCTCTCATGTCACTGAGCCATATTTTTATAAGGCAAATATAGCCCGTAACTTTCTACATGCTATGTGCTCTTTTTACGTGCCCGCTATTTATTTTTTTATCAAACTCAATTTATTGTATAGTGATTAAATTCAATCAATCAATCATACTCAATATATATCGACGGAATTAAAAGCTATCGTTTGAATTAAAAATGTTTGTTGACGTTAAATTCTCATTATGAGTCATTGGGAAACAACCTCCGTGTGTTTTTAACATATGGGTATGGTTGCGTACATCCGACCCCCCATACATCGCCATAGGCGGAAGCCTCTAAAGCAATGGGGTATTGTTGTTGTTGTTGACGTTAAATTCTAACTTTAACCGTTAGACATGTTAATGATTTGAGTATTTTATTAATCAAATCCACCAAATTAAGAGATGATACTAATGATAAGGCTGGCATATGTCTTGTCAGACCTAACGTTTAACATGAATGCATGATGGAGGAATGTCACAAACACCCCCTTGATGATTAATCACTTTAACTTCTTCTGAAAGTCGTGAAATATGAATGGTAAGAGAGCTAGCAAGAAGGGAAAACATTTAGGGGAAAGATGTTATCACAGTAAAACGATCATCATGAAATTCTAATTGTTGCCTAAGGGCAATGATGAGGGCAGAACTGTTACGGACTAATAACAACGTGTTTTTATCTCAGTCAGTTACGGTTAACATTGTTGAACTTAACACAAAGCGTTTCGTCATTTGAAGGTTCACTACAATTGTTCAGGTTCGATTAAACAATTCTTTGGTCAACACAGCTTACGTGTATAAAGACGGACGAAAAAATGGAGGATCGACGGTGAACAGAGATGCGGCTGAAGAATATGATACGAGACCTGCGGGCAATGAGCGAATGAAGGAAGTTGCAACCCTTTGTTTCATGGGGGAAAAATCAAATACTCTTTCTGAAATTCAACTATATAACGAGATCGAGGGTATTATAGCCAAGATCGTCTCGAAACGAGTATCTTCAAGACTCATTATTACCACCGACTAAGAAGCCAGTCGAATGTTGACACGTCAGAGACGTGTGTTAGTGGAACAGTCAAAAGTTTCTGTCCTCAAAAGGTTAGTCTTCCCTCATCTGTTCGGTAAGGCTAATCTGGAGGCATCTGACGAGGGCAAAACCGTTATCGATAAATAACGTGTCTTCAATTTGGCTAGTCATGGTCAACGTTTTTGGACTCCGGAGAATGAGTTTCGCCATCTGAGGGTTCACTGCAACTACTAAGCTTTGACTAAACAATTCTTCATAGCTTACAGGACGCATGTCGCTCTATCGACGCTCAGTGCTCGAAACATCCTCAGCGCGATCCTCCTGGTAGGGTCCAAGATGACCAGCTTCGATACTCGCCTACTCAGCCTAGCCACTCACTACACGACTCAAACTTCGCAGCCTCTGACCTTGCTGATTGGCCATAGACCCAGGGTCACAGACACTTCATTTCGGCTCAGCCAGTGCCACAACAGGCATTTGCTACCAACATTGGCTATGCACCAGGACACATAGCGCTATGTGGATACCATGTAGATTCGACTAGACAACGCGATGACACACGTACCGCCGCATCATAGCTCCTCCACATGCACATGTTGCTTCAGACAAATAAATGGGACAAACAACTCCTGAGAAAAGGGGAAAAAATACACAACAAGAAAACACACATCCATAACTAGCAAACATTGAGACATGTTATTCTATATTTTTCCAATCTACAACTATGATTATACTTACAAGTGACTTGAGCATCGGTGAGTTCTCCCAGAGTCAACAACTTCAGGACCTCTAAGGTCGTTTGTCCTGCGTAGATTTCTGATAACGTTATCTCTGACAACCAGTTACGTGCTTGTAAGATATTGACGCCGTTACTTTTATTCGGATCATCTCTGATTCCGGTGAAAATTCGCGTTTGCCAAGACTGTTAAAAAAGTTTTGCGTGCAAATTATTGACTGATCACATAAATCAAATTATGATATGTATCATTACCTATGTATGTCGAACCGTTATAATTTTACTCATCAAGAAAAAGAAAAAGAAAAAGAAACAAAGGAGTTTCCGAACGTAACATTCGATAGTATGGCCAGGTCAACATCCAGCAAGCAAGTGTCCAAATTAAGTTATGTAAGAATTGTGACACTTCGAACCAAACAAAAGTGATAATATAGTTTTTGTACCTTTTCTGAAAATAATAGAAACAAAACAAATATGGAAAGGCTGTTACCTTTCGCCAGAGAAAAGGGACAAATGTGTCTTGCACAGTAACCAAAAGTTGAACCATAAGGGTCCTTGTCACATCCAGTCTCAAAAATAATGTAGGAAGGTAAAATACCCAACGGCCCGCTAGCAGAACCTTGATCATTTACACAATAGTATGCATAAGAAGCTCCCGGTACTACAGGCAAACCTATATGCCAAGAAGCTCCCACACTATACACTTGCTGGAAATGGCTTTTTCCCTCTGGCAAATCTTACATAGTAATCAATTGAGACAAGTCACATCTATGGAAATCCATGTGAATTTTTTTTTTCTCCCAGCATTTTAAAGGCAAATCCATGTGATTATGTGATTCAAATTGAAAACAAAAAAACATGTTTCTTCACATCAACAAACCATTCGCCAAGACTAATGCGAAGAACTTAAGATCGAAGCTAGCCGCAAGAGACGGTAATTTTATTTCTTGGACGGTAAATTAATTTTACTTTATCATGATTTGGTAATATCTTTACACCTATGTTTTAGGATAAAGCCAGTATTTATTAAGCTATCGTCCATCAATTTTTCAGTGAAATGATTAAATTTTCAACTACCATATGAGCACTCATTCTAAATAAATTTACATCATCATTGTGTTATAAATTAGGTTCCAATTAGAGCTATGGGTCCAACATTATTCATTCCTCGATCTTGGTTTTGGATTTTACTCATTATACTCTTTCACTAAGGGAAAAGTCGCATATTTCTTTATTTTAAAGTACATATCCCATTATCATCACAACAAAGAAAGTACACGTTCTATGATGTTATACGCGTGCATTATTTTAACCATTTCGAAAGGCAAGTGTAAAGAGATCAGTGTATAAAAAGACGTTCTCGGTACACTAGGCTTCCGCATTTACCTATAGACAAGAGAGAGGCCGGATCTTTTCGCGATCTGATATACGAAGCATTACGCTACACTTTGTGTAAGAGACAGTTTCCGCAGTTCGTACTCGTAACCTCAAAGTCACAAAGCAGCAACATTATCAGTAGTAATTTTGATAATATTTTTTATCAAGTAGATAAAAATATTTATAATAATGATAACAAAGCAGACATTTATAATAATGATGATGATTATTTTTCGAGGTTTTATTTTATGAATTCTGTTGACATTGATTTGCGTCACTTTATTTACGTGTAATGGATTTGTATTGACGCCTTATACTTTCCTTAGCGAAATACGACTGATGAGTCGTTTGGAATAGTAGGACTCAGGACGGGTCGCTGCACAAAAAGCAAAGTATTATTTTATGACAACCCTAAATAATTATATAAGAAAACATCTTTTTGAAAGAGACTGATTTCACATTTTAAAAACTGAGATATTATGGTGGTGTAAATGTACACCCTTATTGTTTATCTCATTTGCCTATAATCTTCAACATAAAATTTGGGATTCTTGTACAACAGAAATGTAAAATTTGTAAAAACAATATCCATCACAAGAGATCGAAAGCTCTTTCTTTGTATTTCTTGAATTTTCTCACTAACACACTAGCACAGTATATCTCTATTATTATGTCATTTTTTGCAGGTACATGTAGAGCAGAGGGTCTCACTGGAATCAGACTCTCTATCCCTTAGGATAGAGGTATCGTCTGCCTACCACTTACCCTCTCCAGACCCTAACGATAGCTTTTGCTGTCGTTGGGATATGCTGGGCCCGGATGATGATGATGATGTTTGATGTTGTGTCTATATCTACATAGAGAAAACGACAAAAATTCACTATTAATGTTTAATGTAGGTTTACGATATCATAATAAAAGCCAGGACTTTGACTAAATACTCGAACATATATATATATATATATATATATATATATATATATATATATATATATATATATATATATATATATATATATGCGCGCGTGTGTTTTTGTGTATATGAAAATGGCTTGCCCGAAATCCTGCTCGTCCTGGATGCGAAATCCTCGATCGAAGCTTCACTACGCCACGATCCACTTAGCTTCGTACTGATTTGGCCCGTCTATTACAAATATATAATATGAGTAAATATATATAAAAAAAAAATCGAACCATCAAATCTAACTAAATCAGCTTTAGCGTATGTCGAATAATACGCAGATTATAGTCACTATGATCTTACCTAGTTATAGAAACGATTCAACAACAATAACAACATTACTCTCTTGTCTTAGAGGCTAATGCTTATGGCGTAATATATGAGGTCGGATATACACAACTATAGCTATGTATAGGCGGAATATAGGATGTCGGATATACACAACCATACCTATATATTACAAACACACAGAAGTTGTTTCCCGATGATAAATAATAAAAATTACGTCAAATTGTGTCGATCAACTGTTACTTCACAATATAAGAAGAACATTTAATTTATTGAGTCATTTAATTTGTTTTATTTTATCATATTCTTAAATCAAGTAAGAATGTTCTTACCTCCATTAAAAATGAAAACACGCTATAGAACCGATTCAATATGTTTAATTTCATTTATACTTGTTCACGCTCTTTCTCTCTTTCAATTAACTGAACTTCAAGGATATAATAGGTGAGCTTGAGGGTGCCCCCATCCCCCCCCCCCCCCAAAAAAAAAAAAAAAAACTCCTTTTTTATTTTACCCTCCCTCTGAAGTTTTTATTATTGAACTGAATAGGCGGTGAAAATTTATTTACTTTTTCTTCCCATCATTCCAGTATTTATCTAGTTGCAAGCGGGATAGGATCCATTCACCCACTTTTTCTAACCGCACGCGTCACCACACGACACGTGGCAGCAAGGGTGGATGGTGAGCCTAGATGAGGGTCACCCATATCTAGCCTCACCACTCCACCTTGATGCCACGTGTCGCGCGGTCATGAGTGGGGTGAGAAAAAGTGGGGTGAGGAGATCTCATCCCGTTGCAACCACACAAAAGAAGCGAGTATTTTTGCAAATACTTTACATTTGCACCATAATCTTCCACAGGAACAAATTGTTAAACCAATTTGTAACGAGCATTATGCGTGGCTTCGTAATCAATTAAGTGGAATGCATAATTAATCAATAAAACATACAAATCTAAAAGATCTTATGTAACAACCAATCAACGTTTTCATTTATTGGTCTTTTTTCTTAGATAGTTGCATTATATTATCCCACTAATCACTCTAAAAATAATAGAACGTCACATGTATCAACTAGTTACAACATGGCTTACCACTTTGGACCATTGTTTTTTTTTTAGAAAGACGAACACAACCTTCATCATGTTCTTACACGAAACTTGAACTATGCATACCTATAATATTTTAGCCTGGTAACATTGGTACAACAACACATACCCAGTATATCCTAACAACAACAAAATCTACTGTTAGGGTCCGCGGAGGATGAAATACATGTAAACAATACATCCATCCCAAAATATAGAGAGTTTGATTTCAGTAAAACTCTTTCCTAACGTGGTAACATTGGTAAAAACCCCAAATGCTTAGCCATTTTAGAATGGTACAACAACACATACCTAGTATATTCTAACAACAACAAAAGCTACCGTTAGGGTATGCGGAGGATGAAAGACATGTAAACAATACCTCTATCCCAAAATATAGAGAGTTTGATTCCAGTAAAACTCTTTCCTAACGTGGTAACATTGGTAAAAAAAACCCCAAATGCTTCGCCATTTTAGAATGGTAGTTGAATCATGCCTAAACTATCTGTAATTTATCTTATGTTTGCTGAGCAAAATAACTTGATTGCGTCTCTATCTACTATCCTTTTGGAGCAAGATTTTATTTAAGACGAGTATTAGGTTAAGACCGATAAAAGATCGCAAAAGATCCAACGTCTCATCAATCTAAAACTACTTAGGCGCTAATATTAAAGCCAGTGCTCTTAGCTCTGCCTCTATACTACTTCTAGAAACAACATGTTTCTTGCTCCTCTAAGTAAATAAGTTTCTGCACAAGTATGTTCTACAGCTAGTGGTTGATCTCATATCAGACTTCAATCCAGTCAAATCAACATCATTGAAGATTTGAATAGCTTTGTCCCTGCTCGTTCTGAAATATAATCCCTGACCTGGTGCATTCTTCAAGTATCTAAGAATTCTCAAGTCAGCTTGTAGATGTTCGTTTGTAGAATCATGTATGAATTGACTAGCAAAAGCTCCCAGTATAATATACATCTGGTCTAGCATGAGATAAATAAATTAACTTGTCAACTAACTTCTTGTAACTTAATCTGTCAGTAGGTGTGATGTCATATAACACATTAGGTTTATGTTCAGGTTCAACTAGCGTACTGGCTGACTTATATCTCAATATTCCAGTTTCAGTTAGTAAATCTAGAGCATATTTTCTTTGAGAAATACATGTAACATCCATGTTTCCAGCTATCTCCATACCTCAGAATTACCTTAGTTTTTCGAATCTTTCATTCCAAATTTTTGGATCAATGAAATTTAATAGATTGAATATCATGAAGACCATTCTCTCTCACAATAATATCATCAACATATACAATCAAAACAATATTCTTTTCCTCTGTAGAAACTCTAATGTATGATTACTATGACTTTGGACAAACCGGTGTTCTTTTATTGTCTTTGAAAATTTTCTAAACCAATCCCTTAGTGACATTTTTAATCCATATAAAGATTTTTTTTTTGAGTTTACAAGCATGATTACTATTTGTTTGATCAATAAAATACGGTGGTACATACATGCATACTTATTGTAAATCTCCATTTAAAAGGGCCATTTTGACATCAAATTGAAATAATTCTCAATCTAGATTAACAAATGCTCGGCTACTGGCCTACCTTTGTATTTTCAACAATCTCATCATTATTATATTTAATGGTAAATACATATCTGCATCTTATTTGCTTAACATCTTTTACAATAGGTACAACTTCTCATGTATTATTATGTATTTAAAACTCTCATTTCTTCATTAACTACATCTCTCCATTCTGGTATACCCATAGCTTCTATCTTTAGGAATATTTTTAGAGTTTAATGCACAAAAGCCTTAGGGGATGGATTCAATCTCACATATGATAGAAAATTATACAGAGGATGTTTAGCATATTCTCTGATTCCTTTCCTTACAACAATAGACCTATCTATTTTTGTTTCAGCCTCTTAAGTTGTATGTAGTTATTCTGAGTGTTCAGTAGATTATACATTAAGCTGTAGGTTTCTCCTTGTGTAAACCTTAGGAATGGATGGTCTACTTTATAAGGTCATATCTGTCTGTTCATACGGTACATCTATATGAGGTGTTTTATCTGGAGTGTGTTGATTACTATATGCTACTAGTTCAAGAGAGGTAATTCTAACCATATATATTACGGTCCATAAGTCATTCTATGTTTGACTATGATTATTAGCATTATAATGATCAGAAATTGCATGTTGTTCATCAAGAGTTACATCTAAATGACATATATTCTCTTTATTTTGAGATAATAACATTTAGAGCCTTTGTGTGATCCTGAATATCCAAGAAATATACATTTAACTAATCTAAGATATAACTTACCATTAGATGTGTATGTAAATGGACACAAACAATACAACCAAATAACTTCAAAGATAACTTAAATAGTATATTAGTGTAGGAAAAGGATTCCAGAAAGACTTCTCTATGAGCTCTAAATGACAAAATCCTAGAAGACATTTGGTTTATCAAATAAGTTGTTGTTAACCGTTTCTCCCCCACTGAAAACATCAAGTTTTTAGTGACTTCCAACAAATGTCTATTTTTTCTTTCAGCAATTCCATTCTATTAAGATGTATAAACACATGATGTTTGATGATAACTCACATTCTCATGTATAAACTGTTTAATAGAATCATTTAAATACTTTGCACCATTGTCAGATCTCAAGGTTTTAATAGCACAACTAAACTGATTTTTTACCAGATTGAAGTAATTATGAAAGATCTGACTTACTTCTAATTTATTTTTCATTAAATATACCCATGTATTCTAGTGTGATCATCAACAAAGATCACAAACCATCCTTTTTCATTAATATTTCTAGTCCTAGAAGGGCCCCAAATATCAGAGTGAACAAGATTAAATGTCTTTGTTGACTCGTAACATTTACCAGGATAACTCTGCCTGGTATATTTGACTAAATTTGATTAACTGACACGTTTCATACAAAATATTCTTGGGACTCACTTTTCTAAACAATTTAGAAATTAAATGTTTCAAATACAACAAATTAGGATGTCCTAATCTTATATACCATAGAAGAATTTCACTTATACAATGATCAATTGTAGCTTCGATACTTCCTTCTCCATTTGAATCTTGTTGTGCCATGTGTGAATTGAAACATGCAACCACTGTCTTTCCAGTTTGAAGAAGAAAAAGGTCATTTATGTATTTAGCATTACCAATCATTTTCTTCACTCTTTTCTCTAAAAAACAACATTCAAAGGATGAAAAAGGCTATATAATTACTATCTCTTGTAACTTTGCCTATTGATAGTAGATTAAAGTTAAGCTAGGCACATGTATAACATTATTCAAAGTCAGTTTATCATTTATTTTAACTTTTCTCATTCCAGTTACTAGTAATGAAGATCCATTTGCAATCTTAACTAGTTTAGGAATTTAGAATAACTGATAAGATGAAAGGATGTTACCGTCACTTATTATGTGGTCCGAGGCTCTTGAGTCAACAATCCAAGTGCTTTGTTATCCAAGGGTACAAATATTACCTAAATGGTATTGTCATGTGCTTGTCATAGTAGCATGTATTGGATTTTGATTGTTTGCTAACTGTTGTTTGTTTAATAGCTGAAGTAGAGTCTCAATTTGATCTTTTATATGAAGTACTGAGACTTTTGACCGCTTGACAGGTCCTTAAACTGAGCTTTGGGATATACTATCAGTTAAAGTTCCAAAGGGTTTTGACTTTGAAGATGTCCAGGAGGTTAACTGATAAGATGAAAGAAGGTCAACATCACTTGTTATGTAGTCTGAGGTTCCTGAGTCAACAATCCAAGTGCTTTTTGTCCAAGAGTAAAAATATTACCTCTGTGGCATTGTCATGTGCTTGTCCTAGTAGCTTGTATTGGATTTTGACTGTTTGCTAACTTTTGTTTGTTTAATAGCTAAAGTAGAGTAATTTGATCTTTTGTGGGAAGGACTAAGACTTCTGACCGCTTAACAGATATTTGAACTGAGCTTTGAGCTATACTAGCAGTTAAAGTTCCAAAGGGTGTTGACTTTGATGAATATTTCCAGGAGGTAATGGCTCTTGGTGGCCTTCCTTCTCCTGGGTTGCCATGTAGTTTCCAGCAATCATGAATGATATATCCATTTTTTTTTACAATATATGCAAAAAAGTCTACCTCTTTCAGTTGGATTTTGTCTCATGACAGTTAAAGTTATGGTATCACGAGTCAGTTTTTCTGAGAGCAAGTCATAATTCTCCGTTGATAAAGTAAGATTGGCCTCCACCATGACTTTATTTCTGCTTTCTTCATGTTTAATTTTAGAGAAGGATGCCTTTAAGCTAGGGAGTGGCTTAGTGCTCACTATTATGCTTCTGGCACTATCAAAATCTGGATGTAATCCAGTGAGAAATCTAAACATTCTTTCTGTTTAGTAATAGACTTATATAGCTTAGAGTCTGTAGCAAATGACCACTGATGTACTTCAAACACATCAATTCGTTGCCAAGCACATATCAGCTTTGTGTAGTACCTATTAACAATCATGTCGTCTTGCTTAATATCATGAAGATGAGTTTCATATAGTCTAAAAGTGTGATCTTGTTTGAGATACATTTCCTTAACTGCAGCCCATATTTCAGCTTCAGTCTCATACATCATGAAATCATCACTTATATCAGAAAGCATTGACATTATTACCCAAGAAATAATCATGCTATTTTCAGATCTCCACAATCTCAACTTATGATCCATTTCATTTGGAACAATCGTAGTACCAAAGAGTTAATTCTCCTTGCCTTTACTGGTCACATACATTTCAACTCCTCTAGACCAAGAGAAGCAATAATTACCATTTAGTTTATGATTGGTGATGACAATAGAAGAATCACCTAAGACAATAGAACCATGAGACCCTTCTCTTGATACTTGATCATAAGTGGAGATGACTTCAATTTGCTCAACGGCAGATGATGAAGATGTAGTCATTTTTGAAATAACTTAGACTGAGATGGCTGTGATACCATATAGAAATAACGAAAGTGAATGTATTAGTCAACTTAATGTTGGAGTAGAAAGGATAAGCCTTTAAATAGACTAAAGAGGCTTAAGCCTCTAACGGCTATACTCCAAGAGGCCACAACAGGTACTTTGCTTCCCACACTACACTTATCTAAACTAGTATTCTAATATGTTATATGTTACTAGTATGTGTATCCTGTATTTGTGCATAGGGCTGTAAACGAGCGGAACGAGCCGAGCATCGTGTTGTTCAAACTCAGTTCATTTAACTTAGCGAACGAGCCAAGCTTGCTCGTTTATTTAAACGAACATATTTAATTGTTCAAGCTCAATTCGTTTAACTCACGAACAACATTAACGAGCCGAACACCTTAAACGAACGGTGTCACTTACCGAATTCGAACAGAAAAAGTGGTTCAAGCTCGGTTCATTAACCCTTTAGCCGAGCCTAGCTCGAGCTGAACGAGCCAAACACACCGAACAGTTCGGTTCATTTACATGCCTGTGCATGTGTGTATTTACTGTGCGTAATATACATACAGTATTTCTACAAGATACTCCCTTTTTTCCCCAAAACTTGGAGATCAGTTTTTGATGTTTGCATATTTTCCCATTAAAATTACTTCAAGGTCCAAGATGTAAGATACTTCAGCAATATGGCATGCTATCCCCCTATAAGATAGTGCAGACAATGATTCATCCCAATATGGATAATAGTGACTCCAAACGTAAACCAAATAACACGTTCACAAATCACTAACTGCCAATCCGTTACTATTGACTCCTGTCCCCCCCCCCCCTCCCCCCCCTCCCCCCCCCCCCCACAAAAGCAATCATTCTTGAATACAAAGGTGAAAACATGGAAAGAAGCTTTTCATGTACAACAGATAATGAGCCTAGTGATAAGCTATTACTCTTACCCAGCTATGACCAGCATTTCATTCCTTCGAGTCTGCTTCTTCTTACCTAGCCATGATCAACATTTCATTCCCTCGAGTCCGCTTCCTTTCACCAACTAACAAGGATAGTAATAAATAAAAACGTGGAATGGGTTTGAGAAAATATTACAAGACACCCGTGTATGCATTTACTAGGACAGCGAATAGTGCACTTGAACATAACGTACGTCATAATTCTTTTGAAGTAGCTTGCTCTACTGACACTATAATCAGCCAGCAAAGTACAGACTAACCGTAACATAAAGGTATTAGATTAAAGAAAATCCATTAGCTTTCACTATTCAAAGATTTGTCTAAAACTCTTCGACTTCAAGATCATATTTTTATCCTTACCTCCATGCTGAAGACACAATCAAAGTCTTGCCTTCCCAGCCGAAATGGAGGGCACTGCTCTCCTCCTTAACGTTGTATCTCTCGGAATATTGCTTTATAAGTTTGTGAATTTCATCCTTTACATTTGGGCTCATTGGACATGACTTGAAGCCAGCCATCGTCATCCTAGCATTCCATTTTCCTGCAACTTCATAGCGTTCTATCCTTTCCTCACCCTCACATGCCACGATATTTATAATGTCACGGGCTAGACATTGCCTCTCCACATTCATCCTTTCCTGGCTATCCCTCGGAAGTGTGGCGTCAAGAGACTCGAAAACAGCAGAGTAGTAAGAGTAAGCTTCAGCAAACCTCAGTAGAAATGGGGCTGTGTTTGTGTTAACATTCTGTTCCACAACAGTGACGATCTTTGGGTTCAAGGATTTAACCATTCGTAGAAGTTGGTCTCTTTGATTAACAACTGACACACTTTCATCAGGCATGTGGTGAAGCTGAAAGGCGAAATTCACAACGAGAGCATCCCCAGGCTTGCATTCGAGCATTGCTGGTGTAATATCTGCAGTTTGTGCAGCTATAGCACAAAATTCAAAAGGTATCTTAAGGTCTTCAGCTAGTATTTCGAGCCTCTTTCCAATGTTCTTTAATCCCCCTACGGGGCGTTGAACTGATTCAGGGTCATCGACGCCAGTCAACTTCAAATGTGCAGGTTTATGAGGCGAACGAGCCAACGTTTGCAGAAGGGTGTAGTACTGACTTCCTTGGTTAATATCAAAATCTATTATGTGAACCTGGTTTTCTCCTTTAACGGCCTCAAGGATAGCACAATTTGCTGCCATGAAACCAAATCTGAAGCATGGACAAATTTCAAAGAGAACTTGCATAGCAGAAAGTCTATCAAATGAGGGTGGCTCTTTGCACTTTAAAGCCTTATAAAGGCCTTTGCCAGATATAGCCATGCGCGCTGCCAAAGCTTCAACCATATAAGCTGCTATCCTTTCGGCAGGGTCTCCTTGGATTGAGACTCGCTGTCGTAGCTCATCAATTATAGTTGATGCTTCTCCAAATTTTCCGTCTTGAATTGCAGAAGCACAGCCAAAAAGCAACTGCTTTGGAGTTCTATGACTGTTTTCTGTTGTCTCTTTATTGCTGCTGACACTACTAACATTTGAATCAGAGGACGACGTCTCCCTAGGTGAGTCATAGAGCATTAAGTTCTGGTTAGGGAAAGTATCAGTTTCCACATTTTGACCAGGACAGAAGATATCATCTGCAACTGTATTATCACCATCAAATAGGGCTTCCTCAAGTTCTTGAAGCTTTAGGTTAACCTTTTCTTCATCATACTGCAGTGACTCAGGACCATCTAAACTAAAATACTCAGAATCGTAATTGAGCAGATCAGGATCACTTTGCTTTGCAGGTAAGAAAGAGGGAGAAAATGAATTCTGGCCACTTACGATCTGGTACGAAGACAGATGTGAAGAGGAAAAAGAGTTTCCATCAGGGAATAAACTTGACGTGTTTCCTTCTGATGGAGAATTGAGCAGAAGTTTTGGATCGTAACTGTCACTGCTGAATGAGTCGGCAGAATATGTTATACTTTTCTGCTTGTCTGAGTCGAATATGGATGCCAAGCCAGAGTTCTTACTGGCACCCTTCAGGGAATAAATTTTCCGATTTCCAAAGGCAGAGTCAACTAAGGACATACTTGCTATCCAGATTCTCTAAAAAAAGGTGCGTGCATAAACCTTTGACTTCTATGTTTGAAAATCCCAGCGTGTTCATGAAACATAAAATACAAGGTAATAGGAAAAGGATTAGACTAAAAGATATGAAGAGGGAAAAAGCAAGAACTCTATCAAAATAACTTCTGAAAAGAGGGCGTAAAAAGATGCATTTTCCATAGCGAGCAAATCCATGGAACTGTTGAGGGTTTCTTTACATGCATACTTGGTGTCATTTGCACCAAGTTAAAATGATCAAATGTATTTTTTTTATACGCAAAATGATCAAATGTAAATTTTTTTTATACGCAAAATGATCAAATGTAAAGAACAGCTATCTACTAAGTGATGCATATAACAAGCTCTTTCAATTTAGACAACATCATCGCATTTGTAATTTAACAAACAATGATTGCACATCATCAGTAACGAATTTGATTTATTTGAGGAGTGGAAATATCAACTTCGTATGCTGAAGATCTGAAAATCCAGCACAATAAGAGTTGTAAACCCTTCAGATATGCAGCATGTTCATGTTTCCAGCACATGGAAGTTATTACCACAAACACAATTCTTTGAAGGCTAAATGAAAACTGAAAAGTACGCGGAGATGCAAAATCCATTAGCAAAACACTCCTAAACTATCCGGTAAAACAAAACCAAATAGCCAAAGGAAATTCCCCCCCCCCCCCCCCCCAACCCCCAAAAAAAAAAAAAAAATCCAGCACTCATTCCAACTGCAACTGAAATTTTCAATAAAACTTTCCTTTTCAATATCATATATTGAGATCCCCCATTCCCTTTTCTTCACTTCACCCTATTTAGTGGGAAACTTCATAAAGAGGTGGTGCTGGGGAGGGGAATGAAACTCCACAGTGTAATATCCAAGCATACTGCATAAAGTGGCCCTGAACTTCAAGATAAGGAATTCCAACAAAAGCAGCAGGCTACAGAATGTTGTATCCTAAAATTCTTAATCACTAATTAGCTGCACAAATGTTATGCAACCGAAGCAAAATTACTTTATCCATCACTAATTCAAGACCCACCACCAAAATTACAAGAACAACAGCACTCAGGCCATTTTCCCACCAGGTGAGGTCGGCAATATGGATCAGTTGATTCCACAGCGCTCTATCCAACTTGCTTGTAATTTGATTGAAAGTACTGTAAATTGCGGAGGCCTAGCAGAGATCAAGTCGACAAATTTCACAATTGCCTATGAAGGAACAACCCAAAAAAGTCTAATCGATTATGGGAGATGATAATCACGACCCACGAAGCAAAAAGAATCCTTTTTATATGTCTACCCTCACCCACTACTTCATACAACAAACAAAGAAACGGGCTCGGTCCCAAAGCAGCAAATGAGGAAAAACACTCAGCATCCCAAAAAATAAAATCCCATACAAATCAAAAACCTAATCATATCTTCACAATCGCCACAGAAAGTGATAAACAAACAAGATCAAAACACAAACATCTAGAGTACAGTGAATATTAACAGATCAAATTTCAAACATTTGAAAAGAAGGGCAGAAAAGAACATACCAAGATAAAAATCCAATCTTTTCCACAATGAACAAGAACCAGGAGAAGAACTAAAAAACCCACCTTAGAATCAAACAAATTTCTTGAAACAAAGAGAAAGCTAGTGAATTGGATAACATCAATCTAAATGGTTTAGCTTTTATTCCACGTTGTCTTCCAAATTACCAACTTGGTCTGTGAGTGAGACAGAAAAGTGGTTGACACTTGCTAAAATTTGTTTGCGTCAAACGTCAAAAAAGAATTTTCTTTTCAGTGCGACGCTGCTGCGCACACGGTAACTCTCCACCAACTGCTGACCAATTGTTTAGCCGTTGATTCCTGATTTGAGCTGATTCAGATAAGTTGTGCGAAAAGTTTATTCCAATTTTGATCGTTGTGGTACACTTTCTGACGTGGTCAGTGACGTTTTCTATCTTGAGTTCTAGATTTCCTTGCTTAGCTTTAGCTTCTCATATTTAATTATAGTATACTTTATCTTATAAATCTCTGATCAATGACGTATGGTTTAACTGGTATCATATACATCAGGGTCTTATTGGAATCAAATTTTTAATCTATTGGAATGGAGATATTATTGGTCTCTCTCTCACCCTCCCCAAACATTAACGGTACCTTTTACTGTCATTGTGTCGTTAGGATATACTTGGAGCAACAGGTTATTCCTCGATCCTGGGGTCATCGCCCCAGCATCAAGAAACATTGTAGAAGATGCAAATCAGGAACTCCGCGGTCTCTTAGGTTGGACGAGGATTTACGCAGTGACCACACAAGTTGTCCCCCCGCAAATCAGACCTTCGGTCTAGCAGCCGTGGAACACCGTGGAACACATACACTGTGCGTGTTTCTGGAATCAAACTCTTAACCTCTTAAAGCAAATCATAACACGAGTACCAACTGAGTTATGTCCCGGAAACGTCATATGGATAATGTGTATGTGTATGGTTGTTGTTGTTGTATTGTAAGAATTTAATTTTCATTATAGTTGCTAAAAAATTTCTTGATGTCCTGGAAACGTCGTTGGGATAATGTGTATGTGTATGGTGGTAAGTCAATCTGCTATAGATTTTTATTGAAGATAATGGAAATACATCCATTACCTAAACTTTTTATAAATAAGAGAAAAGGTATCCGTAATTAACTATTTTCTTTTAAGATTCATTTTGGATCAATTGATTTTATTCATTAATTATAACTACTTCGGATGATATTTTCTTAAAGCAGATTATATGTTTTGCAAGTTTTAAATCACTTTTGTTATGCATTTATTGAATTTGGACTGACACAATTCGTTTCCCATATTCTTTATCGTTGATGCACTTCAGAAATATATTTTGAAACAGTTCTCTACACAGGAATGTTCATGTCTCGGCTCAAAACACAAACCGAACTAGGCCATTAAGAGCACCACCAACAATATTACCCTATTGTTTTAAAGTCTTCCGACTATAGTGAGATATAAAGGTCAGATGTATGCAACCATACCTATGTGTTAGAAACACACATAGGTTGTTTCTCGATGACTCATAATGAAAATTGCGTCAAGCTGTGTCGATCAACTACTACTTCAGCGCAACCAAGAGTCATTTTACTTTATTCCATCATATTCCAAAATTAAAAAAAGTGTGTGTTTTTTACTCTATTGAAAATGGAAAACGAACTAGGCCACCAGAAAACAAGCATGAACTGTAACAGAGGTGTTAACATCTTTGTTTGGTTGAAGTTTATGATTTTTTCAACTTTAACCAAAATCAGATATATAAGTTTGTGAAAAAATGGTACGAGTTGGAATACGAAAAGAAAGAAACCTTAATAAAACCAGTTATCATGGAATTAATTTGATTGTTGTCACTATTGCTGATTGGATCTCTTATCATATATGTTGTATTGATTGTGATCAATCTCTTATCATATGTTACCATGTTTTTAGATAACAATGACGACTGATGGATAGACTTTACCTACTGACCAAGTGGACACATGTATATATTTGTTTTTGTACTACTCAATGAAATACAAGCGTCAACTTTTACATTGTAATCTTGAATTTTATGAGTGAGGATGGGCTTAAATTAAAAGATCATTAAAACCACGAAGAAAGAGAACCTACGATTTGATTCACGAATGTGATATGCTGTCTAAAATAGGATACACAGTTCTTAAACCACTAGAGGTGTGGCTTCGGAGCAATTGGTAAAGTTGATATTTTGTGAATTTGATGTCACATGTTCGAGCCGCAAAAACAGATTCTTGCGCAAAATAGGATAAGGCTGCTTAAATCAAACCGCGAAGCGATCTGAGTCCTTCCCAAATTCTATATAAACACGGTAACTTTGGTGGCGTTTGGCTGGCACTTGGGTATCGGAATCAGAATCGGAATGGGTTTGGAAGATATGAGTTTGGGGTTAAAAGTGATAGTTGTTTGGTATTAAAGTGGGAATGTGTATGATAGACATTGATGGTGTTTGGAACGTATCGGAATTAAAATAGTGACCGGTCGGAATAGTGGTCATCGGCAGCGGCGAACCGGCGAACCGGCGGCGGACGGTGGCCAGCGTTGACCGGCGTCTCCTCATTCCCCTTCATTCTCACATTTTGATAGACAAAGAGGCTAGTATATCAAAAAACGATATCCATTACCAAATAGTTGGATATCAAAATGAAACACATTCCCCCATTTTTCCAAACAAATAGCCGGAATTCCATTCCCTTATTCTCATTTCTCCAACCAAACACCCTCTTAATCCACTGCAAACGCTCGTTCTAAAACCACTAGCTCAATTGAATCAACGAAATCGAGATATAAAGTATGACGACTCATAAACCGTTCATAGGACACGTGGCAAATTTTCAAAAAGTAAGTTAGAAATTACCATTTAACTGAGTCAGGTCTAAGAGGAAGTTAGTGCAGAAGAGCTGATCAGCAATATCAAGTGCACAGCTCTATTCGGTGTGGGGTAGCCGGATGAGATCCTATGAGGCTAAAAGTGAGCCCTTTAATCACGCGTCGCTGTTAGGAAGAGAGTATATTTTCTTTCTTGTACACAAAACGTGTATAATAAAGAAGGAATGATTGTAGGAGTGTGATTGAGAAATTATAGGAATTAGAAAAACTGTTACCAAACGTGTGTGAATATCCGGGTGTATAAGTATAGGAGAAATTGTACATGATTGAGATGAATGAATGAATGAAAATCTGCATTCATCAATATTGTTTTCATATTCTGCCGTTTATCATGGTATCATAGCAGGAGTGATCCTAGTCCAACTACCAGACTGCAGAGTGATTGTTGAACATAGGCTCAGAATTGTTCTTCATCACAGCCTTGAATATACCTGTCTCAGCCTTCTACTAGATCCAGCGTATTGTTGTACCTTACCAGTTGACCATTACCAATCTCAACCGATTGCCTGTGTGATACCTTTTCGTATCTTCCATTATCCCCTGCCATCAAAACAACCAGAAATATGTCAAACCCAGAATCCAACGAACCACAAACACCTACTTTGGCAGACCTTGTTGTACAGGTTGCCAATATTCTACAAAATACTCCATCCAAATCCGTCGCAGACACAATAAACTCACCAATACCTTCTCCACAGAAAACCTTACCATCTCAGTCAAGCTAAACGGCCATAATTACGCAGTCTGGGCACCATTGGTGCTGCGAGCCATAATTGGTAGGGGGATGCGACATCACCTTACTGGTGTTCCACCTCCCCCGCCACCAACAGACCCGGAATTTCCTACATGGGAACAGGTGGACAATTCTGTGTTCACATGGATCAATCAAACCATAGAACCATAATTGGTAGTGAATGTTACCCGGTATCCCACTGCAAAAGCACTATGGGACGGGTTATCACTCACATACGGCTCATGATCTGATTCTTTCCGGACGTATGATTTACATCGGAGGGCTAGTCAGATTAAGCAGGGAGGAGGAAGTATTGAGGTGTGTTGGAATAAATTACAGGACTTGTGGACAGCGATTGACGCACAAGAACCCAATCCCACGACCTGTGCAACAGATATCAACATTCATAACCAAAAAATCGCAGCTTTAAGGCTTTATCAATTTCTCACTGCAATAGACAAGAAATACAATACAGAAAAAAATGAACTCCTCAAGAGGGATCCATTGCCATCTTTAAAGACAGCATACCGTGAAATACGAAGGGCCGAAGATAGATCTGCTGTGTTACACAGCATCCCCTCAGAAGATTTTTCATCACAGGGGATCGGACAGGGCCTAGCAACACAAAGTTTGGCTACAAGAGGCCATGAAAAAACAGGAAGGGGCAGAGGACGAACGGGACAACCACGCTCCGGAGGGTCATGGCATGGGGATGATAAGGAAGGGCTAGTATGCAGCCATTGTGGCCAAAAGAGGCACACAAGAGACAACTGTTTCCAACTTGTTGGATACCCTGACTGGTATGAGGGTAAGCGTCAATAAAAGGAGGAAGGCAAAGTGAAAGGAAGCCAAACACCAGGGACTGCAGCCATGGCGGCAGGAGAAAAGAACCTTCCAGAACGCGCTGCAGAGGAAGGAGGTAAATGGGTTGAAGGTGGAAAACCCTTCAACCCTTATAACCGTGAATTAGACCTTTTTACCCCTGCTTTAATTACTTCTTCAGCCCTGCAGGTTTTACATAAATGCAGCTCCGGTCCGGATCTTTACTCTAAGACTCATTTCAGCCCTTTACCTTTTACAGCCGTACCAGTCAGTCCCTTATTTTCTGAAAATATCAAAACAACCTCCAGTTTCTCCACAAACTCCAGATCTACCCCAGATATTTGCCAATCCAGTCCTTCTAGAACCCAGAGTTGCAAAACTGGTCCTTTAACCAACTTAACTTGGATTCTTGATAGTGGTGCTACTGACACGATGTCCAATGACCCCACAGATTTTAAAGAATGGACAAATCCCACCAAAACACATATCGAAACGGCCAACGGGACACTTATTCCTGTCACTGGGGGTGGTACCATTTCGGTTAACCCTAACCTGCATGTGCATAATTGTCTTTATATCCCTAGTCTTTCTTCTAAATTACTTTCAATTAGTCAAAATTACTCGTGATTTCAACTGTGTTCTTATAATGTATCCCACTTTTTGCCTACTACAGGATATTCGCTCGAAGATGATAATTGGGCGTGTCATTGAGAAAGACGGGCTATATTATATGAAAGATGTGGTGCAACAGGGCCGGTCCAATCTTGTCACCGGGACTACTGAACACAGATTATGGTTATGGCACCATCGTCTGGGCCACCCCTCCCTAGGGTATATGAAACTATTATTTCCGTCTTTGGTTCAGTCCAGTATTACTTTATCTTGTGACACATGTTTTCGTGCCAAACTTCATCGTTCCACTTATAAGCCAAATAATACCAGAGTCAAAACAATGTTTAGTCTTGTTCATTCTGATGTGTGGGGTCCTTCTCCACAGTCTACTATGCTTGGATATCAATATTTTGTTACCTTTGTTGATGATTTTTCACGAATGGCATGGATTTATTTTCTTAAAATTAAGTCTGATGTTTACTCAAAGTTTATTGATTTTTACCGTATGATTGATACACAATTCCACATAAAAATTCAAATATTCAGATGTGACAATGGTGGCGAATATGTGAATCATGATCTAAAAGAGTTTTGCCGCACACATGGTATTGTACACCAAACCTCATGTTCATACACACCACAACAGAATGGTGTAGCTGAGCGAAAAAATCGTATCTTACTCGAAATGACCCGAGCAATGATGCTCGAGTCATCCGTTCCAAAGTTTTTTTTGGCCTAAACTAGTTTCTACTGCTGCCTATCTCCTTAACCGCTTGCCCACTAAAATTCTTGGTCACCATATGCCCCTCTCTATACTTGCGTCACATATAGAGGTCCCATCAGTACTAACACTACCACCAAAGATATTTGGGTGCACTGTGTTTGTTCACATACTTTCTGATATAAGTCCTTCTGATATGAGCCCCTTATATACCACCCCGAGTCTGGATACTGCTATATGTGAAACTGTACAAGATGATGAGGATATTCCAGCAGTTCAGGGTAGAATCTTCCACCTCGACAGAACCGAGGGAAGCCTCCAGCTCGGTATTCTCCCAGCAAAGTATCCAAGGGATCCGTATATCCAGTTAAGAAGGCAAAGGTTTTTCTGTCCTCCGTATGTGACGTCACGATTTCTAAGACAGTGGAAGAGGTGTTAAAACAACCTGAATGGCGTTCAGCAATGAAGGAGGAAATGAGTGCGTTACACAAAAATGACACCTGGGAGAAGGTTACGTTGCCAGATGGGAAGCGTCCAGTTGGGTGTCGATGGGTCTATACAGTCAAACACAAAGCTGATGGGAGTATCGAAAGGTACAAAGCGAGGTTAGTTACACAAGGCTACACTCAAACTTATGGTATTGATTAATCTGAGACGTTTTCTCCTGTAGCAAAACTTGATACAATCAGGGTGTTATTCTCGATAGCAGCTACAAAATACTGGCCTCTAAAGCAGTTTGACGTTAAAATGCTTTTTTCCACGGGGAATTAAAAGAGGAAGTGTATATGTGTGCACCTCCTGGATTCTCAGAAGGGTTTACAGAAAATGAAGTGTGCCGCTTGAGACGTTCTTTGTATGGTCTCAAACAGTTACCCAGAGCTTGGTTCGGAAGGTTTGCTTCATTCATGAAAAAGCAAAGCTATAAGCAGAGTAATGCTGATCATACGCTCTTTATAAAGAAAAGAGGGCAACAGGTAACGTGTCTTATAATCTATGTAGATGATATGATCATCACTGGTGATGATATGGAGGAAATTACGTTACTAAAGCAACAGTTGTTCTCAGAATTCGAAATGAAGGATCTTGGTGATCTAAGGTATTTCTTAGGGATTGAAGTTGAGCGGTCGGAGCATGGTATCTTTATCTCTCAGCAAAAATACATTCTGGATTTACTAGCAGAAGTTGGTTTGATGGATTGTAAACCAGCTGGAGCCGCGATGTTGGTAAATCAGAAAATGAGTGTTGAAGAAGGAAGGCCCAGTACTGATCAAGGAAGGTCAACGACTCGTGGTTTATCTAGCACATACTCGTCTTGACATCTCTTTTGAAGTTGGTTTGGTTAGCCAGTTTATGCATCGACCTCAGGATCACCACATGGAAGCCGTGATGAGAATCATTCGATATTTGAAGGGAACAACCCAACGTGGTATTTGGTTTAAAAATCATGGACACTTGGACATCAAAGTATACACTGATGCAGATTGAGCCGAAAATGTAGTAGATAGACGTTCGACATCTGGATACTTTGCTCTTGTTGGGGGTAATCTGGTTACTTGGAGGAGTAAAAAACAGAAAGTAGTGGCATTGTCGAGTGCTGAGGCTGAGTTTCGAGGGATTGCCAAAGGAGTCATGGAGATTCTGTGGTTGAAGAAACTAATGAATGATTTAGGCCTTCAAGTATCATTTCCGACAAAGTTAATGTGTGACAATAAAGCTTCAATCAGTATCTCAGAGAATCCAGTGCAGCATGACCGGACCAAGCATATCGAAATAGACAGACACTTTATCAAGGAAAAGATTGAAGAAAAGATTGTTGAGTTACCTTTTATCCCATCAGAAGATCAACTTGTTGATATATTATCAAAGGCTGTTGCAGGAAGGGCGTTCGACGAAGCTTTGGTCAAGTTGGACATTGTAGACTCCCCTGCTCAACTTGAGGGGGAGTGTTAGGAAGAGAGTATATTTTCTTTCCTTGTATACAAAACGTGTGTAAAACATGTATAATAAAGGAGTGATTGTAGGAGTGTGTAGCGCCCCGGCCCGATACTGTCATCGGAACCAGTGCACCCGCCGTAGTCTACTATGAGAACTACGAAGCGTCAAAGCGGATCAAGCATTCATCATCTATGACGTAAGATAAATCAGCGGAAACATTGATAAACTTAAAACTTCATCGTCATTTAAACCAGAAAATGCAGCGGAATTAAAAAGTGTTTGGTCATCTAGCTAACATAAATATCAGAACAACATAACAACATTGAGTTTCCAATCTCAGAGAAAATAATCCAGCATCTATCTATTCCCATGTCCGTCATCCTATTGAGCCCACTCGCCATCGTCCTCGACAAATATCAACTCATATTCAGGCTCACCTGAAAAGGAATAGAGTAACTGTTCTTAGCGAAATTATCGCCAGCAAGTAACCCGTCTATACACCTTACGGAATCACACACGACGAGTCACCAGTGTATATATCATTGCCCAAAATATAGGTGCTCGGGTTGACAAATAGCATCTCAATAAGAATTTCTCAAAACTGATAAAGCACATATATGGTACACGGATACGAGAACAAACATGTATTAAAACAACGTATCACGTAAGCTGGTCATAAACTAACCACGTTTCTTGCATATCAAGTCTTATGCTTCGTATATCATGATGCATTTACTTCTTTCAAAACACACACAACACTCATACATATGTCTTCTTTCATAAACATGTCATGCATGTCATTTCGCAAAACATTTCATCACTTTACATATCATATTCTTCGCGTAGCAGAACTTTATACCCTGTGGGTGATCAGTCCACAGCAAACAGAACTTTATACCCCGTGCTGAAAGGTCCACGGCCCCATAACATATAACTTTATACCCCGTGCTGAAAGGTCCACGGCCCCATTACATACATCATATATCCATGCTGAAAGGTCCACGACCCCATTACTTATATCATATATCCGTGCTGATAGGTCCACGGCCCCACAAAATAACTTTATTTTCCGTGCTGATAGGTCCACGGCCCCATAAAATACTTTATACCCTGCTGTTGATTCACAGATCACGCTTTTATACCCTGCTTTCGCAGACGTGACTTTTATACCCTGCGATCAACCAGCAGCCATTTTGTCTTTCGAAAACTTTACATCTTTCTTGTAAACCCATATTCTTTTGCAAAGCAAATCTCGAATCAAATGCAAATGCCCATGTCATGATGCAGGATGCACATGTAACTTCGTATCAAACATGTAACACACACACATACATTGTACATATCAAGTATGCAGTCTTGCACCTCAAACACTCCATGTTCATACCTTTCCAAGTCCATCCGTCTTACTAATTCACTCCGGATTCAATCTTATTCTTACTTGATCAAACTTACCATCTGCACCTCCATTAAACCTCAAATACCCTTGAATTTTATGTTCAACAGAAGTGTATAATGTTACTACACATACATAGGGCACCTAAAGGGTCAAAAAGACTTCCAGTATACTTGGAACGCCACATGAGGCGCCTAAAGTGACATAGAGCGCCTATACTAGGCGTTCGAAGTGTTCGGGGATGTTCCGTAGACATTGAACGCCTACATGAAGTGCCTAATGTGACATAGAGCGTCTTATGTAGGTGTTCGAAGTGTTCGGGGATGATTCAGGATACATTGAACGCTACATTAGGCGCCTAATGGGATATAGAGCGCCTAATGTGGGAGTTCGAAGTGTTCTGACGGTTCTAAACTGCAGTTTTTCCGCAGTAACTTCCTCCCATCATCTTCCTCCTTCAACCCTTTCATGTTAAACCTCTCAAGATCCATCTTACCATCTAGATTCATTATTCTTAACTCACATCTAGTCATGAATTGATGCTTAGTTATGGCTAACAATATCCACTCTTAACCTTCAATCATTCACAACCTTCAAAAGTTATCATCAACACTCCCAACACAACAAGTCTACAACAATGCCATCACTCACCCTTCAATTCCCTGCACTTACTCTCAAACGTCTAAGTGTAGACAATCAACATAAGAATAGAACAAGACAATAAGCACATCAAAATATACACTTTCATGGGCATGCTTGACAAACAACAAAGCACCACACAACTATTTTCGGAAATATGGCCCAAAGAACAAGACCTTACGCAACTAGCAACAAAACTTACATATAATAAAGCATTTATCATAGACAAGACAAGATTACTAATGTGTGATTCAAGTTTTCTTTTTGTAAGAACATAGGGCCTAAAGTATCAAAATTTGCGTAAAGCGTATAGAAAGATTACTTGCCTTGGAATCTAGATAAGCTTACGGGTGTTCTGCAGAATTTTGGTAAAGATTGAACCTAGGTTGACCTTCTTCTTCCTCTTCTTCTTCCTTTCTCTCTTTCTCTTCTCTCTCTTTTCCTCTTCTCCAAGCGTTTCTTTTCCCCCCTCTTTGGCGTACTACCAACGGCTGAAATGGGGAGGTTATACAATTGTTGTATAACTTCCCCCATAAACAGTTGGCAACTCTTGGTATTTGCCCAAGTTCCCCTCAATTTCCCTTTTGTGTCTATTTTCCCCCTTATGCTTTATTTAATTAAACTTCATGACCTAAATATTTCTTGCAACTACAAGTTTAGTTGTTTTTTAGTCATTAAAAGCCGACTAAAAATTCACGGGGTATGACATTCCACCCCCCTTACAATAAGTTTCGTCCTCGAAACTTACGTACCTTAGTTGAAGAGTTGAGGATACTTCTCTCGCATTTGTTCTTCGAGTTCCCAGGTGGCTTCACGTTCCGTGTGGTTGCTCCACTGGACTTTCACATAAGGAATCACCCGCTTCCTCAACACTTGGTCCTTTCGGTCTACAACTTTCACAGGTATCTCCTCGTATGTAACATCATCCTTAAGTTCCAAAGGTTGAGCTTCAAGTACATGACTTGGATCCGTCACGTACTTCCTTAGTTGTGACACGTGAAAGACATTGTGAACTTGCGCCAACACGGGAAGTAACGCTAACCTATATGCCAAGGCTCCCACCTTCTCCAGTATTTCATAGGGACCAATAAAGCAAGGACTTAGCTTGCCCTTGACTCCAAACCTCATAACGCCCTTTGTAGGTGATACTCTCAAGTAGACCTTTTCACCTACATCAAACTCCAATGGTCGTCGTTTGGAATCTGCCTAACTCTTGTTGCGATCCTGAGCCGCCTTGAGTCTTTCATGGATGACTTTCACCTTCTCTAGCGTTTTCTCCAATAGCTCAGGTCCCGTGATGGTCCTCACGCCCACTTCGTCCCAATAGACCGGAGACCTACATTTCCTTCCATACAAAGCTTCAAAAGGAGCCATGCCAATTGCGCTGTGGTAACTATTGTTATAAGAAAATTCCATCAGCTTTACCATTCCATCCCAACTCCTTTTAAAATCCAACACGCAAGCCCTTAGCATATCTTCCAAGGTTTGAATAGTCTGCTCGGACTGTCCATCAGTTTGGGGATGATACGCCGTACTCAACCTTAATTCCGTACCCATGGCTTCCTGAAATGCTGTCCAAAACTTAGATGTGAATCGTGAATCTCGGTCGGACACTATACTTACCGGGACTCCATGCAAACTAACAATACTGTCCATATATAAACTCACTAACTTGTCAAGAGGTGCTTCACTTGAAACGGGTAGGAAATGGGCAGACTTTGTTAAACGATCCACGATGACCCAAATCATGTCATATCCACTTCTTGTCTTCGGTAATCCCGCTACGAAATCCATTGTGACATGTTCCCATTTCCATTCCGGAATTTCCAACGGCATCAACAATCCACCGGGCCGTTGGTGTTCCGCCTTGACTTGTTGACAAACCAAACACCTCTCTATGAATTCCGCAATATGTCTTTTCATCCCAGACCACCAATAGTATTGCTTGAGATCTCTATACATCTTGGTGCTACCGGGGTGTATTGATAACCTCGAATTATGAGCTTCTTGCAAAACTTCCTTCCTAAGTTCGTCAACATCCGGCACGCATAATCTTTCCCTAAACCATAAGCTCCCATCCTCTTTGGTCCGAAATCCTTTAACTTGACTATGTTTCACCCTTTCCTTTATCTCACTTAGAGCCTTATCTTTCTTCTGAGCCTCCTTTACCCGATCAATCAAACTCGGTGTGATAGTCAATGTTGTCAGAACGTTCACCGTGGATTCTACCAAATCCAAACCAAATTCCTCAATCTCTCTCTCTAGTGGTGATTGCCTCGCATGGCTGGCTTTCCTGCTTAAGGTGTCAGCTACCTTGTTAGCCTTTCCCGGGTGGTAATGAATAGTCAGGTCATAGTCTTTTAGCAACTCCAACCATCTCCGCTGCCTCATATTTAATTCCTTCTGTGAGAACAAATACTTTAAACTCTTATGATCTGTGAATACCGCGCACTTCTCTCCATACAAATAATGCCGCCAAATCTTCAAGGCGAACACAACCGCGACAAGCTCAAGGTCATGTGTAGGATAGTTTTGCTCATAAGGCTTTAGCTGTCTTGAGGCATATGCGATGGCTCGTTCGTTTTGCATTAAGACACAACCTACAAACAAGGTATTAGTCTAAACTGAATGGGTATACAAGATCATAACCTTATGCTATAATTTACGTACCTAAACCGTTCTTTGACGCATCACTATAAATCACAAACCCATCAGTTCCAGAGGGTTGAGCCAATACTGGAGCTGTCGTTAACCTCCTCTTAAGCTCCGTGAAGCTTTGCTCGCATTCCGCCGTCCACTCAAACTTGGACTTCTTTTGGGTAAGGCGACTGAGAGGTACGGCAATTCTTGAGAATCCCTCCACAAACTTTCTGTAATAACCCGCGAGACCCAAGAAACTTCGTACTTCGGTGACGTTGGTAGGTCTAGGCCATTCAGTTATCGCTTCCACCTTCTTCGGGTCAACAACAATTCCTTCTTCTGATATCACGTGACCTAGGAAAGCCACACTTCTTAACCAAAACTCACACTTGCTAAACTTAGCATAAAGTTGTTTCTGCCTCAAAATACCTAGTACGGTTCTCAAATGTTCAGTGTGAGTTTGCTCGTCAGGAGAATACACCAGAATATCATCTATGAATACCACTACGAACTTATCCAACTGTTCTCGAAAGACGGTATTCATAAGATCTATAAAAGCCGCAGGGGCATTTGTTAATCCAAATGGCATCACTAAAAATTCATAATGGCCATACCTTGTGCGGAATGCTGTCTTTGCGATGTCCTCGGCCTTCACTCGCAACTGATGATATCCTGATCGGAGATCGATTTTCGAGAAGATCTTGGCACCTTTGAACTGGTCAAATAAATCCTCGATTCGCGGAAGGGGATACTTATTCTTGATGGTAACTTTATTCAACTCCCTATAATCGATACAAAGCCTCATGCTACCATCCTTCTTCTTTACAAACAAAACAGGTGCTCCCCAAGGCGATACACTAGGGCGGATAAACTTCTTGTCTAATAACTCCTGCAGTTGTTCCTTCAACTCCCTCAACTCTGCCGGAGCCATTCTATAAGGGGCTTTAGAAATAGGTTCAGTTCCTGGGATCAAGTTTATCTCAAACTCGACCTCTCTCGGGGGTGGTACTCCTGGTAAATCTTCCTGAAACACCTCAGGAAATTCATTGACCATTGGAATTTGCTCAAGGGACGGCACCTCCCGAGTAACATCCATTGCACACACTAGGAATCCCTCAGCACCTTTCCTTAAGGCTTTGCACGCTTGTGCAACCGACACATACATCTTCTTAGGAACTTTCTTTCGTTCCGGTTCCCCTTGAAACGTTACATCTTCCATCTTAACATTCTTGATTGTCACTTATTTCAATCGACAATCAATATTGGCATGATGCTTGGCCATCCAGTCCATTCCCAATATAACATCAAAATCGTACATCTGAATAGGGATCAGTGTGGCAGAGAATGTTTGGCCTTCAAACTCTAACTCGCAATCTCGATACTGCTGATACGAAACCATAACCTGATCTCCGGCCGCTTGAACACGATACAGAGTCTCTAACCATTCAGGCGAACTACCAAGGTATTTAGTGAATCTCTTTGCTACGAAAGAGTGGCTTGCGCCGCTATCAAAGAGCACGTTGGCAGGTACCTTATTTACTAAAACCGCACCTAAGGCCATATAAAGTTTTACACACAAAAAGTTAAGCACATAAACACTTAATTCATTAAGGATTTAAACTTAATTCAAATGGTACCTGCTATTACATCGGTAGCCTCTTGCACATCTGTGTCCGTCATGAGATGTACACGGGCATTTGCTCGAGGCTTCACTCTCGGCTGCTAAGCCGCCTCTCCAGGATTATTCTTCTTCATCTCCGGACAGTCTCTAATCATATGGCCCACTTGACCGCATCGGAAGCATGCTCCAGCCACTTTCCTACACTCTCCGACGTGGTTCCTGTTGCAGTGTGGACAAACTCCTATCGCCTCCTGAACCACCGGGTTCTGGGGTGGAGGTCTCTGAAAATTTCCAACCGGACCTCTTTTTGGAATCTTGACCCAACGTCCTGGTCTTCCACCCACTCTCACATCCTCTCTTGGCCTTTTGCCTCTATCAGACCCTCCTGCGCTAGCTGCTCTTGCCGCTACTCGGCGGAAATCACTCTCAACACGGAAACACGCATCTAGCATATCCTCATAAGTTTTCATCCCCGCATTCACTATCGCCGATTGTATCCTCGAGTCCAAACCCCTCTCAAACTTCGTCATCTTAAGACGATTATCAGACATGATCGCAGGGGCAAACTTACCCAAAGCATGAAAACGATCTGCATACTCTGACACCGTCATCCTTCCTTGCTCCAATCTGTCAAATGCTCTAATCTTGTCCAATATCGCAGTCTCCGGTACATAGTACTTCAGGAAAACATCACAAAACTGTGTCCAAGAGATTGGTGGGGTCATTCTCAACACCATTCCGTCCCACCATTCGCCAGCCTTGCCACTTAGAAGGGGTGTGGCCACCTCAACCTTTATCTCATTCGGTACTTGCACCAGCCGAAAACATTTCTCCACCTCGGCCAACCAGTGCTGAGCCTCCTCAGGGTCAGTACATCCACCGAACTCCGGCACCCTCATCTTCCTCATCTCTCCATAAAAGAACCTGATGTTATGCTGTGGTGGTGGTGGAGGCGGAGGCTGATGCTGTTATACATACCCTTGTGCAATCACCGTCAGTGCATCAGTGAGCACCTGGGGTAAAACAACTTGTGGTGGCTGGTTCTCCTGTCCATTGCCAGAGTTGCCTGTGTTATCTCTTCTTGGAGGCATATTTCTCTGAAAAGGTCAACATTGCATTAACATTCAGTAAATACAAGGGGTTACTGAAAGCTTGAACGCGTACGAAGGGGGTGAGGTATGTAATCCAACTATTGATACAACATTAGATGATAAACGCGCTCGCACACACCCAACCCATATCATACTTAACCACTAAGATTAATCAATACTTATGTCTAAGGGTCAAACTTAAGGGAGAATCATAACTTAGGTGTCTAAAGATCATGAACCTAAGTTTCCGAGATATATCTGAAGCCTAGTCTCTGATACCACCTGTAGCGCCCCGGCCCGATACTGTCATCGGAACCAGTGCACCCGCCGTAGTCTACTATGAGAACTACGAAGCGTCAAAGCGGATCAAGCATTCATCATCTATGACGTAAGATAAATCAGCGGAAACATTGATAAACTTAAAACTTCATCGTCATTTAAACCAGAAAATGCAGCGGAATTAAAAAGTGTTTGGTCATCTAGCTAACATAAATATCAGAACAACATAACAACATTGAGTTTCCAATCTCAGAGAAAATATTCCAGCATCTATCTATTTTTATGTTCGTCATCCCATTGAGCCCACTCGCCATCGTCCTCGACAAATATCAACTCATATTCAGGCTCACCTGAAAAGGAATAGAGTAACTGTTCTTAGCGAAATTATCGCCAGCAAGTAACCCGTCTATACACCTTACGGAATCACACACGACGAGTCACCAGTGTATAAATCATTGCCCAAAATATAGGTGCTCGGGTTGACAAATAGCATCTCAATAAGAATTTCTCAAAACTGATAAAGCACATATATGGTACACGGATACGAGAACAAACATGTATTAAAACAACGTATCACGTAAGCTGGTCATAAACTAACCATGTTTCTTCCATATCAAGTCTTATGCTTCGTATATCATGATGCATGTACTTCTTTAAAAACACACACAACACCCATACATATGTCTTCTTTCATAAACATGTCATGCATGTCATTTCGCAAAACATTTCATCACTTTACATATCATATTCTTCGCGTAGCAGAACTTTATACCCTGTGGGTGATCAGTCCACAGCAAACAGAACTTTATACCCCGTGTTGAAAGGTCCACGGTCCCATTACATACATCATATATCCGTGCTGAAAGGTCCACGGCCCCATTACTTATATCATATATCCGTGCTAATAGGTCCACGGCCCCACAAAATAACTTTATTTTCCGTGCTGATAGGTCCACGGCCCCATAAAATACTTTATACCCTGCTGTTGATTCACATATCACGCTTTTATACCCTGCTTTTGCAGGCGTGACTTTTATACCCTGCGATCAACCAGCAGCCATTTTGTCTTTCGAAAACTTTACATCTTTCTTGTAAACCCATATTCTTTTGCAAAGAAAATCTCGAATCAAATGCAAATGCCCATGTCATGATGCAGGATGCACATGTAACTTCGTATCAAACATGTAACACACACACATATATTGTACATATCAAGTATGCAGTCTTGCACCTCAAACACTCCATGTTCGTACCTTTCCAAGTCCATCCGTCTTACTAATTCACTCCGGATTCAATCTTATTCTTACTTGATCAAACTTACCATCTGCACCTTCATTAAACCTCAAATACCCTTGAATTTTATGTTCAATAGAAGTGTATAATGTTACTACACATACATAGGGCGCCTAAAGGGTCAAAAAGACTTCCAGTATACTTGGAACGCCACATGAGGCGCCTAAAGTGACATAGAGCGCCTATACTAGGCGTTCGAAGTCTTCGGGGATGTTCCGTAGACATTGAACGCCTACATGAAGTGCCTAATGTGACATAGAGCGTCTTATGTAGGTGTTCGAAGTGTTCGGGGATGATTCAGGACACATTGAACGCTACATTAGGCGCCTAATGTGATATAGAGCGCCTAATGTGGGCGTTCGAAGTGTTCTGACGGTTCTAAACTGCAGTTTTTCCGCAGTAACTTCCTCCCATCATCTTCCTCCTTCAACCCTTTCATGTTAAACCTCTCAAGATCCATCTTACCATCTAGATTCATCATTCTTAACTCACATCTAGTCATGAATTGATGCTTAGTTATGGCTAACAATATCCACTCTTAACCTTCAATCATTCACAACCTTCAAAAGTTATCATCAACACTCCCAACACAACAAGTCTACAACAATGCCATCACTCACCCTTCAATTCCCTGCACTTACTCTCAAACGTCTAAGTGTAGACAATCAACATAAGAATAGAACAAGACAATAAGCACACCAAAATATACACTTTCATGTGCATGCTTGACAAACAACAAAGCACCACACAATTATTTTCGGAAATATGGCCCAAAGAACAAGACTTTACGCAACTAGCAACAAAACTTACATATAATAAAGCATTTATCATAGACAAGACAAGATTACTAATGTGTGATTCAAGTTTTCTCTTTGTAAGAACATAGGGCCTAAAGTATCAAAATTTGCGTAAAGTGTATAGAAAGATTACTTACCTTGGAATCTAGATAAGCTTACGGGTGTTCTGCAGAATTTTGGTAAATATTGAACCTAGGTTGACCTTCTTCTTCCTCTTCTTCTTCCTTTCTCTCTTTCTCTTCTCTCTCTTTTCCTCTTCTCCAAGCGTTTCTTTTCCCCCCTCTTTGGTGTACTACCAACGGCTGAAATGGGGAGGTTATACAATTGTTGTATAACTTCCCCCATAAACAGTTGGCAACTCTTGGTATTTGCCCAAGTTCCCCTCAATTTCCCTTTTGTGTCTATTTTCTCCCTTATGCTTTATTTAATTAAACTTCATGACCTAAATATTTCTTGCAACTACAAGTTTAGTTGTTTTCTAGTCATTAAAAGCCGGACTAAAAATTCACGGGGTATGACAGAGTGTGATTGAGAAATTATAGGAATTAGAAAAACTGTTACCAAACGTGTGTGAATATCTGGGTGTATAAGTATAGGAGAAATTATACATGATTGAGATGAATGAATGAATGAAAATCTGCATTCATCAATATTGTTTTCATATTGTGTGGGTCCTTGCGTAAAGTCCTCACCAGTCCAGAAAGCTGCTGAATTCTTAATTTGCATCCTCCACAATACTTCTTGGAACTGAAGCGGTGGAAGCCCTCAGGAGCAAGGTATAACCGTTTGCCATCAAGAATCACTAGCAAACACAGTAGGGGTTGGTGTTCAATCTGGAACACACTTCAATATTTAACTACGAATATATATATGTAGAACTGAAGCGGTGGAAGCCCTCAGGAGCAAGGTTTAACCGTTTGCCAACAAGAATCACTAGCAAACACAGTAGGGGTTGGTGTTCAATCTGGAACAGACTTCAATATTTAACTACGAATATGTAGGTAAGATATTAATTTTTTATTTTAACTCGAAAAACACTACAAATGACTTAAACGTTAAAGATTTTTTCTCAAAATACAAAACTCTTAGACATGTAACGTGTGTTTTATTATTGCAGATCTCAGATATACTAAGTCAAAATTTCAATCAAAGGTTTGTATGACGAATTTCTGTTTGGTCAAAGTCCGTGGATCCAAATTAAATATAATGCAAACGCTTCAAATTTATAAGGCATCAGCTTCAGTACTGTCTTTCTGCATCATAACTCCACGCTCCTAATCATAGTAGATGGCTTGTCAACACCACTCTGTAATGACTTTGAACCTTGTCTGCTGGTTCTTGGAAGAAGAATATCCTCTTGTTCCCAGAATTGCCCAATAATATTTAGACTTACTAAGCACCATGTCTCAAACGTTGGCTAGCTAAACAGGTCCATCAAACATAGGATTTCCAAATCCCATAATCTATTACCGTGCGATACAAGCAAAACTTGTCCTTGTCATATGAAACTTACCAGTGGAAATATCAAGGCAAAATTACGTCGGAGGGCAAGTAGTAGGACAAGGCATTCGTAATCATCATATATGGTATTTCGGATTCATAATCCTCATGAAGTTGATCTCTTGATCAAGTTTGCTGACTGCATTCCCATTGCCGGCAGGAATCAGAATTCAGTTAATTGGAACACTCAAAAGCGGATAATTCTAGGAAAGGGCAAGTATTTTTTTTTTTTTTTTTACATATTCGGTTGAGAATATTATACCACATCACACACTTTGAGATAAAATACATAGGTTATATAGAGATGTGGTACCACCACCCATGGCCTTAAGATTTTGAGTGGATTGGGCATTACCTCATGTAAGCTTAAGTTTGAACATGGTATCACAGCCAACAACACTTTAACTTTGCCGGGTTTAAAATGTGGACTCACACCTTGCCTGACCCATGATTGTCCATTTATTGTCTCCCCTCACACAAGTTCAAATGTTCATTTATGGTTTGTGGTTTGTGATTGAGAGCTGTCTCCCATCACACAAGTTCAGATGTTCATTTATGGTTTGTGGTTTGTGATTGAGAGCGGGTTCTAAGGCTGTTATGGCCGAAAAATATATAGCAGATATATGTATACATAAATGTTACCAAATAAGATAAAAATAATAATGATAATAAAGATAATTATAAACTAATAGTGTTAGAATCACATTAGGAAACCTAAACCAAAACCAAATGGGAAAACCAAATAAATCTACCCTAACCCCTCACCATATATACACGCTTATACGCATAGCCACACACACACACACAAAAAACGCACGGCATAGTAAAAAAGAGAGAGAGAGAAGAGAGAAAAGAGAGAAGAAGAAGGGAGGCGAGGCTCCGAACCCAAGTGTTACTCCGTCGGATTTGTTGTGTTATCGTCAATCGAGGTAGGTGCCTCTTCCCCCCTCAAATGGATACGATCCATGCATGCTTAGATGATATTTTATGTGATTCTTTGTTTTTATTATTTTATTTGTTTAAAATATTGATTTGTATTTGTTTATCTTTGGAAAAGCATGAGGTAATTGTCTATTTTGCTGCTGTATACTTGTATGGATATGATGTTGGTGGTATGATTGAATTAGGGCAAGAATACTCTTGAATTAACTCAAAAGATTAGGGATTTACATAGTTAGAAATGTTTAAAATTTCGTTTTGGCCTTGCAACAATTTCATATAGCCTGGAAATAGAGAAAAATTGAATCGGGGAACGAAAACGCTGCCGGGAGGGTGGCGCGTGGGCCTCACGCGCCGCCGGAGGCGGCCGAGAGTGGGCCTCACGCACCGGCGGAAGGAAAAAAAAAGAGGGCAGCGGACCGGGCTGGTCTGTAGCGCAACGGACCGGGCCGGGTCTTAACGGCCCGCGGCTGCAGGACCAGGCCCAATTCTCTTAAATATTAAAAAATATATATTAAATGGGCGGCCGGCCACGGGCCGGGCCGGATGGCCAGCGGGCCGGACCGAAGGCAGGCCGACCCAATTCTCTTATATATTAAAAAAAGGGGGAAATAGCGGAGCGGGCCGGGGACCGCGGGCCAGGCCAGATGCGATGGCGGGCCGGGTCTGACCCGGCCAGTAAATATTAAATTCTGTTTTAATTTAATAAATTGATTTCTGGAAATTAGAAAATAATAAATAAATCATTTTAAATATCAGAAAAATATAATTAAATATCAGAAAATTCCAATTAAATTCCAGAAAATATAAAAGGTTAAAATTAAATTATTTTCACTTAGTTTCTGAATTTTGACAAATGTAAGTAATTAAAAATAATTAATAATAAATAGAATTAAATAAGGAAAAATTAGTAGAAAATTCTAGAAAATTAGTACAAGCTAAGGAAAAATAAAAGGAATGCTAAATAACCACTTTTCAATATTCGTAAATTTTATGAAGCCAAATATTGAGTGCCGGAGATGGTGAGGATGGGCGTACGGGCCCCAGACGACTAGTGTTGAGTGCCGGAGTTGGTGAGGATGGGCGTACGGGCTCCAGGCGATTTTGTTGTTGCATTCATGGCACGTACATTGCATTAGGAGTGGGATGAGATGTACGGGTCTCAGACGCTCGAGTTGAGAGGACCATGGTGTACGGGCCATGAGTATGTGATTATGATGGATCATGGTGCACGGGCCATGGATACTTGGTTATGGTGGATCGTGGTGCACAGACCACGGGCATCGGTTGGGGTGGATCGTGGTGTACGGGCCACGGGCATCCGTAAGGGTGGATTGTAGTACACGGGCTACAGGCATCCAGTCAATCCCGGGATCGTGCATTGCATATAGGTCTAGGGCATATTGCATGACATGATTCTTGTTGCGTGTGACACGTTAATTGAGCATGCATCACGTACTTGCGCATTTGTATGTGGAGTGCTTTACTTACCGCATTTACTTTATCTTATGCATGTTATCTTATATTTATGTGCTATGTGCTATATCATGTTTATGTGCTATGTGTTATATCATGTTTATGTGCTATATGGCTATATCATTTCGGTATGTACGTTTGGTATTTGTTTGAGGCGGGCATCTACTGGGTGATTTCTGTCACTCACCCCTAATTCCCAGGTGAGCCGGATGAGGACTACGAGCATATCTTCATTGAGGACGGGACGAACATAGCAGAGTGGGCTGGTTGAGAGCTGCGGCTAGGATATGAGGGGACGCTGCAGCTGTTTTGTTCTTATTTATATTTTGAGGATTTCCACACACTATTTTACTATTTTATTTCCAGAGTTTTATTTAGCAATGTAATGACAGTTATTGAAGTTTAATATATGATATGTTTACGTTTCCGCGGAAAAAAATTTCTACGTCATTTTGACAAGTAAGAGATTGATTCGACGCTTTGTATTCTCCTTAGTGAGATACGGCGGGTGCACTGTTCCCGATGTTTAGGGCTCGGGAGCGGGGCGCTACAGGTGGTATCAGAGCCGAGGCTTCAGATCCGCCTCGGAAACGCAGGATTAATTAGAACACTTAGACATAAGCTACGATTTTACCCCTAATAAACAAAGTAAACTTAAGGAATGATTTTAGACCTAAGTTATGATCGGGTTATGGGAGGTGTGTGCCGATGGTGAGCTTTTCTTGTTTAAATATTCGACTTATCCGCATTCCACCATTCAACTTTGTTGGACCGTGCACCTGCAATGAACACCACTAGAGGGGGGGTGAATAGTGGTTAGCGGAAATTACACTACAACCCTTTGTTAAAATCCCCTTGAAAACAGAATCTGAGACCAACTCAGATTCAGAACCCGTTTTTCAAAAATTCACAAATAATTGTACACAACTCCAAAAATTATGAAACTTTCCAGAATTAAACTTCAATGAGTTAACAAGACTCTGTCCAAAAATCAGACAAAAATAAGATCGTTTGACCCTTCAAACAAATTAAAAGATTTAGATGGTCAATCTGGACAGAATTGGACAGAATGTTGCTGATTTTGAAAATAGTGTTTCTCTTTGAATACTCAACCAAAAAGGTTGATCTTTATATCAAAACACTCCTTAGGATGTGTAGATGAAGTTTCCAAAAGGCCCTGACCTCAAATAATTCTTGAAAAATACAGAATTTAACTTTTCTCAAAACTGGTCAGATTGCAGCCAGATTGGAGCAGTTATCTTGCAAAGACTGAAAGACTAACTTTTACTTGCTCAAATCAAGTGATTCTTGTTGCAAATGAAAGCTAACAGTCTGAAGTATAACTCCACCAAAAATCACGAATTTTGAAAATGTTTAGCTATTTTTTCAAATTGTGTGAAGTTGGGTGAAAACTGCAGTCAAAAACGGGCAGAAAACAGAAATAAAGAAACAAGAGAAGAACACCGAGGATTTATCCTGGTTCGGTCAATGTGACCTACTCCAGTCCCAAGGAACACCTTTCCTTGGATTTCACTATGATATGAACACCTTACAACAAGAGCCAAGCTTGATCCTTGGGTTATACACCAACCCTACTCAAGACTTGGATAATCACCTTCTAAGCAACACTTAGTTGCAATACCTCCAACACCTATTGATGTAGCCTTATAAAGATGGCTAATCAATCTTACAAATGAAGCTCAAGAGGCTTGTAGCTCACCAAAATATTAAGAACAACTTTGCTACAACAAAATACAACAACAAGAACAAGAAGATGAATATGAAAGCTATAGAATGCTTGTGAGCTTCAAGTGTGTTTCATCTTCTTCATCATTGCCTCTATTTATAGTGTGATTTGAGCCTTGAAGATAAGAATGCCAATGTGTCATCATCTTCATCATCAACTCCAAATGTCTTCTCATCATTGGTTGGCTTTGTACACTTGGCAAAATAAAACACAATGATTGGTCCACCTTGGCAAAATAATGTTGGCCGAAATTTTCAACTAAAAGTGACTTGGAATTATCTTGAAAATGTGAAGATAATAAGGCCATAACAACTCCATCATCTTCTCAACTCTTTGGCAAGATAATAGGCATTGAGAATTGACATTTTCAAAATAAAAAATCTGCTCCAAAATTGAAGTAGCCGTTGGCTACATTTCAAAAGTATTTTTTTTTCTTTTCTTTTTCTTAATTAAATAAGAAAGGATAATACCACCAAATTATCCCCAACTTCAAGCAACATAATAGGACATGTGAAGTCTTCATTTGAATTCAAAAATCTGCTGAAATTCACCAATAAAACAATATAGCCGTTGGCTATTTTTAGTAAATTCCAAGTTGGCAATTTTGCCAACTAGCTCCTTTTTGGTTGGTCCACTTGTCTCCAACTCATAAAATGAACTCCACATCATAACCACCAGCATATTCACGTTTTTCCACATATATATAAGTGTAGCAACTCAGATTTTTGAAGAAGAAATAAATAGATAACACTTGACAAGATTATGTCAACGTGTAACACCGAAATTCCCCAATATTTCTTCTTATATGTTGAGAACATTTCCACACCTTTGACACCTTTAATATCTCAGAATAATGATGATAAATGTTCTCTTATAACATATATAAGAGGGTCTTCGAGAAAAAATAGAATGTGACATCTCAAATCGTCACATATCCAGCTATAGTCAATAATATCATCGGTTGAGAGGATAAGATATAAGATCACCATATTATCTTCAAAATAATAATAACACTGCTCCAGAATGAAGATAATAATATAATCAAGAGATTCCTTGAGTGAAAATACCAAAAATACCCTTGGGGGTAAAATGACCAAAATACCCCTGGTGTGAGAAAACTCCAGAAATGTCCCGGATGGTCATAAATAATCATGATATCAACTTTGTCATGATAAATAGTATAAGAATATGCTCTTGAAATATTTCCACCATATCATGTTCCTACAAAACTCAAAATACCAATTTTGCCCTTTTTGGTAAGTTGTAGAAACTTCCAAGGCATGTTAGTCACAGGACAATAATAATCACCAAAAACACATAATATTCACATAATGAACATGTATAAATCATACACAAATGAAAACAACCAATTCATCACATTTTAGAAAATTATAAAAAAAAACTAAACATCAATATTATTTTTCTTCACTTATTCATCTTTTTCATTTATAACACCATATGTGACATGTAACACTTAAAATCATGACTTTGAAAATTATCCAAACACATTTTTCAACATTCTCCCCCTTTTGGATGATTTTCAAAATAACCCTAACATGATTTTAATGTCACAACTTATAATTAAAAATTTAACCAAATGTTTTCAACTTGTAAATAGTATGTTGCTCCCCCTCAACTCATACTCTCCCCCTTAACCTATACTCAACTCATAACCAATTGAAACTTATCATTTCATACCAAATGATGACTTACCAACTAAAATCATGTTCTTATTCTATCTCCCCCTTTATTTTGCAAATCATGCAAAAGATAGAACTATGCAATGGTATCGTAAGTCATCATTCCTAATTTGGCTCGTAAGTTTTCAAAAGTGGCTTGATTAAGGGGTTTGGTAAAGATATCAGCGATTTGGTGATCAGTTCTTATATGGTTTATCACTATGTCCTCATTTTGAACATGATCGCGAAGAAAGTGGTATCGCACCTCAATGTGTTTGGCCTTAGAATGAAGCACCGGATTCCGTGAAAGATTGATTGCACTGGTGCTATCGCAGAAAATTGGAATCTTTTTCATTTTAATGCCAAAATCACTAAGTTGCTGTTTAAGCCAAAGTATTTGGGTAGTACATAAACTCAAAGCGATATACTCGGCTTCAGTGGTAGAAAGAGCTACACTAGCTTGCTTTTTAGAAAACCAAGAGATCAAATTGGTTCCTATGAATTGACAAGTACCGCTAGTGGATTTTCTATCTAACTTACAACCACCATAATCAGCATCACTATATGCGTGTAATTCCAACTTAGCATTTCTATCATACCACAGTCCTAAGTAAGGTGTATGCTTAAGATATCTAAAGATCTTTTTCACTGCATTGTAATGTGATACCTTAGGACAAGATTGAAACCTAGCACACATACATACACTAAACATGATGTCAGGTCTTGATGCAGTTAAGTATAACAATGAGCCAATCATAGACCTATAGAGTGTGTCATCAAAAGGTTTACCATTTTCATCCTTATCGAGTTTGGTACTAACACTCATGGGGGTAGTTGTAGGTTTCAAATCTTCAAAGCCAAACTTCTTAATCATATCATTGACATACTTAAGTTGGCTAATGTGAATTCCTTGAGGGGTTTGTTTGATTTGGAGTCCTAAGAAATAATTCAACTCTCCTACCATTGACATTTCAAACTCTGACTTCATACATTCTTCGAAGTCTTTTACTAAGGTAGGGTTAGTTGAACCAAAGATAATATCGTCTACGTATATTTGAACTATTAACAAATCATTACCTTTTCTTCTTAGGAATAATGTGTTGTCTATGGTTCCCCTTTCATAATTATTCGCAATAAGAAAGTTTGCAAATCTATCATACCAAGCTCTTGGAGCTTGTTTCAAACCATATAAAGCTTTCTTAAGCTTGTAAACATGGTTAGGATTCTTTGGATCTTCAAATCCAGGGGGTTGTTTGACAAACACTTCTTCTTGGATGTATCCATTTAAGAATGCACTCTTGACATCCATTTGGAAGAGTTTAATGTTACTTAGACTTGCAATCGCAAGTAACAATCTAATTGCTTCTAGTCGTGCAACGGGTGCAAAGGTTTCCTCATAATCTATTCCTTCTTGTTGATTATAACCTTGTGCGACTAGTCTAGCCTTATTTCTTGTAATATTTCCTTGTTCATCCATTTTATTCCTAAAGACCCATTTAGTTCCTATGATAGACTTGTCTTCAGGTTTAGGTACTAAGTCCCATACGTTGTTCCTTGTGAATTGATTTAATTCCTCATGCATAGCATCTATCCATGATATGTCACCTAAGGCTTCCTTAACATTCTTAGGTTCTATGTGTGAGACTAAGCTATGTCCTTCAAGTTGACTTATGTTTCTACGTGTTCTAACCCCAACACTTGGATCCCCAATGATTAATTCTCTAGGGTGCCACCAATTCCTAGATTGACTAGGTTCACCCTCATCTTGTTCAAAAGTTTCATTAGTGTGAATGTTATCATATGTAATTGGATCATTAGTTGTATCATCATCCAATTGCAAATTTTCTTGATTCATTTCATCTAAGGGTTCATGCATGTCTTGTTCAGGGGGAGTTGGTTCTAGATGATCAAGTACAGGCTCAAGTAATACATCATCATCAAACATATTTTCAACATTTGTTTCTTGTTTATGTTGATGTTTATCACTAACTTCAAAGCATGCATTTTCATTGAATTTCACATGTATGGATTCAATTATTTTTCTAGATGCAGGATTATAACACCTATATGCTCTTGAGTTAGTTGAATATCCAACAAATATACATTCAATAGACTTTTGTTCAAATTTATCTAGATTATCCTTAGTGTTTAGCACAAAACATTTACATCCAAATACTTTAAGATAATCTATTTTAGGTTGTCTATTGTTTAGCAATTCATAAGGCGTTTTATTTAATTTCTTTCTAATAGTGAGCCTATTTATAATATAACATGCACAGTTAACAGCTTCAGCCCATAAATACTTAGGTAATTTATTTTCACACAGCATTGTCCTTGCAACTTCTTGAATCGTTCTATTTTTACGTTCAACAACTCCATTGAGTTGTGGTGTTCTAGGTGGTGAGAATTCATGTTTTATTCCATAAAGTTCACAAAATTTGATTACGTCTTTATTTTTAAATTCTCCACCTCTATCACTTCTAATTCTTTTGACATTTTCTTCGTAAATGTTTTCAAGTTGCTTGATAAGGGTTTCGATTGCTAACAGAGCATCGTCTTTGTGTGTTAAGAACAATGTCCATGTGTAGCGTGAGTAATCATCTACTATGACACACACATAGTAGTGTCCACCTAGACTTCTTGTCCTACTTGGACCAAATAAGTCTAAGTGAAGTAATTCTAGTACATGACTAGTACTCACTTCATGTTTCGGTTTTAAGGTTTCTTTAATGTGTTTTCCCTTAATACATGTTTCACACATTTGAAAATTATCTAAGTCTAACTTAGGCATACCTCTAATTAAATTCTTTTTAGATAATTTCCTAATGGTTGAAATTCCTATATGGCCTAATCTTCTATGCCATAAATTCACATCTAAGTCATGTGATATTAGACACTTAACCTTAGCATTTAACATGTTATCTAAGGTAAGAGTATAAATATTACCATCTCTATCTCCTTTTAATATTATTTCTCCCTTTTTATTTATTATATCACAAGAATTGGGAAGAAAAGAGACAGTATAACCACAATCTATAAGTTGAGAAATACTAAGTAAATTATAAGAGAGATTGCTTACTAGCAACACATTTCGTATTTGAAATGTGTTTGGGTCCCCGATTGTTCCTTTTCCAACAACTTTTCCTTTGTTGTTGTCACCGAATGTTACCTTTCCACCATCAATATGTTCAAGTTCGGTGAATAGATTGGGGTTGCCCGTCATATGCCTCGAACATCCACTATCTAAAAACCATTTGGTTTTTAGATTCTTTGACTTTGCCTCTTTCTTGCATTCCTTACGTTTTTCCTACAATGGAGACAAAGTTTTAGGTACCCTTTATTTGGGTCCTTGAATGTTAGGAGCATTATTCTTGTTTAGATAACCCTTAGGTATCCAAACTTGAATATACTTTCTAGGCACATTTTTAGCATGGTTAATGCAAGAAGGATAAGCATATAGATGATTATTCCACATAAGTGAGGATGTATTGTTATACATGTTGTGCTGTGGTTGATAATCGTTAAAGAATGGCCGAAATTTATGATGTATATAAGGCATGTGAATTTGTTTCTTATATGGGGCAGTATAAGTGTGTTCATAGGCATTTCTATAAGACTTATAAGAGTGTTGCCTATACTTAGGATCATAATATGTTAAATGCATTTTATTATGTCTCTTTGCATTTGTATACATGTAGGCATGATTTCTAGGTTGTCTAGATGCAAAGTTTGGCCTAGATGTATGCTTAAGCGTGTGCATATTGGTGGGTTTGTGTTGTATTTTTGCCTTGATATGAGTAGTAGAAGGTGTAGAAGAAGATGTAGCAGGCAAAGTTGATTTTGTATTATATGGCAACTTTGTACTAGATGAAACAAACTTAGTCTTTTCATTTACTTTTTCGTTTTCTTCTTTATAGCCTAGGCCAGTTTTATCATTGCCATACTTTTGTGATGAGATAAGTGTATCTAACATATTTGCACCCGATTTAAATTGTTCTATCATTTTTTCTAAGGTAAATTTAGAAGACTTAAGTTGCACTATTTCATTTTCACAACTTTCTAACTTGGATTTCAACATTTTATTTTCCATTTGTAACTTTTGTTCATCTTTCCTATATGATTCAATTTTGTTCTCTAAAGAATCAAGAGTATTAGTAGACTCTTGTTTAAGAGATTCTAGTTGATCGGAAAATTCCAAGTTGGACGTCTTCAACTTGTCATTTTCTTCAACTAGTTTCTTCTTTTCTTTAGAAAGCCTCTTACAGTGAGCATGCATTCGTAGGAATTCTTCATACATTTCATCAAATGTCATGTCACTATCAGAATCACTATCAGAAGAAGAACATACCTCGTTGGATACGAAGCACACTTGAGCTTCCTCAGTTTCGGATTCTGAGTCGGATGAGTCGCTCCATGTGCTCACCTTCATTGCTCGTTTCCCTTTTCTTGCCTTAGACTCCTTTGTCTTTGACGTTTGAGCTTCCTTGTCCTTGGCTTGTTTATTATTGTTGTTTTTATTATTATTTTTCTTTGTTGGACAATCGTATGAAATATGTCCTTTTTGACCGCATTCATAACACTTTAATTCTTTATTATACCATTTGTTTGTGTTATTTTTCTTAGATTGAGAAAAAGAAGAAGAAGAAGAATTATGTTGTCTATTCCTATTTGGGCGTTTGAAAAACTTTCTAAGTTTTCTAGCAATCAATATCAAGTCATCGTCTAATTCAGTATCACTATTACTATCATCGTTATTAGCATGTGTTTCAGTTGTTTTGAAGGCTATTGACTTACTGGATGACTTAGACGATTCAGACTTTCGTTGGTTCAGTTTTACCTCATAGACTTTAAGAGACCCGATCAATTCATCCATCTTGGTGATTGACTTTGTCTCCTCGATTGCAGTCACCTTTGGATCCCATTCAGCAGGGAGACTTCGTAGCACCTTTTGAACCTTTTCATTGTTCGAAAATGACTTCCCTAAAGCTTCAAGGGCATTGAAAATATTAGTAATCCTCAAATCCATAGATGTTATGGATTCGTTTGGCAACATTTTGAAAGTCTCTAATTCAGTCATAAGCATGTTTATTTTTGACTCTTTAGCACCACTAGTACCTTCATGCTTTAATACAAGTGATTTCCACATGTCGTGTGCACTTGTGCAATTTGACACATATCCTGCTTCAGAAGTTGTAAGTCCATTCAAAAGTAATTGCATAGCTTTAGCATTCATGGACATTTTCTTTTTATCATCTGATGACCATTCACTTTTATATTTTTCAACCTCTTGAGTTACTCCACTAACTTGTACAACTTTCATTGGAATGTACGGCCCATCTTCAACTATAGACCATAAATCGATGTCTATAGCCATTAAGAATAGCCTCATTCTTAGTTTCCAATGAACAAAATTATTGCCATCAAAAAGAGGAGGGCGTTGTGTGGACATACCTTCCAACTCACCTTTGTGAGAAACAATAGCCATAGTATGTACCTTTGATTTGAGACAAGCAGTATATTATGAATTGTTGTTTCTTGGCCTTGTATTGTTCGTACGGTGTTGAATCTTGCTTCTTTTGAGTGGTGTTGGTCTGGCTCTGATACCAAATGTTGGACCGTGCACCTGCAATGAACACCACTAGAGGGGGGGTGAATAGTGGTTAGCGGAAATTACACTACAACCCTTTGTTAAAATCCCCTTGAAAACAGAATCTGAGACCAACTCAGATTCAGAACCCGTTTTTCAAAAATTCACAAATAATTGTACACAACTCCAAAAATTATGAAACTTTCCAGAATTAAACTTCAATGAGTTAACAAGACTCTGTCCAAAAATCAGACAAAAATAAGATCGTTTGACCCTTCAAACAAATTAAAAGATTTAGATGGTCAATCTGGACAGAATTGGACAGAATGTTGCTGATTTTGAAAATAGTGTTTCTCTTTGAATACTCAACCAAAAAGGTTGATCTTTATATCAAAACACTCCTTAGGATGTGTAGATGAAGTTTCCAAAAGGCCCTGACCTCAAATAATTCTTGAAAAATACAGAATTTAACTTTTCTCAAAACTGGTCAGATTGCAGCCAGATTGGAGCAGTTATCTTGCAAAGACTGAAAGACTAACTTTTACTTGCTCAAATCAAGTGATTCTTGTTGCAAATGAAAGCTAACAGTCTGAAGTATAACTCCACCAAAAATCACGAATTTTGAAAATGTTTAGCTATTTTTTCAAATTGTGTGAAGTTGGGTGAAAACTGCAGTCAAAAACGGGCAGAAAACAGAAATAAAGAAACAAGAGAAGAACACCGAGGATTTATCCTGGTTCGGTCAATGTGACCTACTCCAGTCCCAAGGAACACCTTTCCTTGGATTTCACTATGATATGAACACCTTACAACAAGAGCCAAGCTTGATCCTTGGGTTATACACCAACCCTACTCAAGACTTGGATAATCACCTTCTAAGCAACACTTAGTTGCAATACCTCCAACACCTATTGATGTAGCCTTATAAAGATGGCTAATCAATCTTACAAATGAAGCTCAAGAGGCTTGTAGCTCACCAAAATATTAAGAACAACTTTGCTACAACAAAATACAACAACAAGAACAAGAAGATGAATATGAAAGCTATAGAATGCTTGTGAGCTTCAAGTGTGTTTCATCTTCTTCATCATTGCCTCTATTTATAGTGTGATTTGAGCCTTGAAGATAAGAATGCCAATGTGTCATCATCTTCATCATCAACTCCAAATGTCTTCTCATCATTGGTTGGCTTTGTACACTTGGCAAAATAAAACACAATGATTGGTCCACCTTGGCAAAATAATGTTGGCCGAAATTTTCAACTAAAAGTGACTTGGAATTATCTTGAAAATGTGAAGATAATAAGGCCATAACAACTCCATCATCTTCTCAACTCTTTGGCAAGATAATAGGCATTGAGAATTGACATTTTCAAAATAAAAAATCTGCTCCAAAATTGAAGTAGCCGTTGGCTACATTTCAAAAGTATTTTTTTTTCTTTTCTTTTTCTTAATTAAATAAGAAAGGATAATACCACCAAATTATCCCCAACTTCAAGCAACATAATAGGACATGTGAAGTCTTCATTTGAATTCAAAAATCTGCTGAAATTCACCAATAAAACAATATAGCCGTTGGCTATTTTTAGTAAATTCCAAGTTGGCAATTTTGCCAACTAGCTCCTTTTTGGTTGGTCCACTTGTCTCCAACTCATAAAATGAACTCCACATCATAACCACCAGCATATTCACGTTTTTCCACATATATATAAGTGTAGCAACTCAGATTTTTGAAGAAGAAATAAATAGATAACACTTGACAAGATTATGTCAACGTGTAACACCGAAATTCCCCAATATTTCTTCTTATATGTTGAGAACATTTCCACACCTTTGACACCTTTAATATCTCAGAATAATGATGATAAATGTTCTCTTATAACATATATAAGAGGGTCTTCGAGAAAAAAATAGAATGTGACATCTCAAATCGTCACATATCCAGCTATAGTCAATAATATCATCGGTTGAGAGGATAAGATATAAGATCACCATATTATCTTCAAAATAATAATAACACTGCTCCAGAATGAAGATAATAATATAATCAAGAGATTCCTTGAGTGAAAATACCAAAAATACCCTTGGGGGTAAAATGACCAAAATACCCCTGGTGTGAGAAAACTCCAGAAATGTCCCGGATGGTCATAAATAATCATGATATCAACTTTGTCATGATAAATAGTATAAGAATATGCTCTTGAAATATTTCCACCATATCATGTTCCTACAAAACTCAAAATACCAATTTTGCCCTTTTTGGTAAGTTGTAGAAACTTCCAAGGCATGTTAGTCACAGGACAATAATAATCACCAAAAACACATAATATTCACATAATGAACATGTATAAATCATACACAAATGAAACAACCAATTCATCACATTTTAGAAAATTATAAAAAAAAACTAAACATCAATATTATTTTTCTTCACTTATTCATCTTTTTCATTTATAACACCATATGTGACATGTAACACTTAAAATCATGACTTTGAAAATTATCCAAACACATTTTTCAACAAACTTCCATTGACTAATTTGATTTCGTCTCATGAACTTGGATTTCAGAAAATGCCTCCACGACGTGATCCGGCTGGTAACAACGGCGATGATCAGCAGGGTCAGGGGGCCATTCCCCAGGTACTGGCAGACACGCTGGCCACTCTGACTGCCTTGGTGGCCCAGCAGCAGGTTGCAGATGGCTCACCTGCAACAACAGCAGGAACAACTGCAGCAACAGCAGCAGCAACCGCCACAAACACCACCACCACCACCGCCGCCGCCACCACCACCACCTCAGGGGCTTCGATTCTTTTACCGGGAGATGCAAGAGCACTCCCGGATACCTATGTTCAGGGGTACCACCCGACCAGAGGAGGCAGAGGATTTGGCTCAAGAACGTATCTGAACAGTTGAGGTTGTTAGAGGTTCCGGATGACCTGAAAGTGGATGTGGTGGTACCATTTTTGGAGGGCGACGCAGAGCGATGGTGGCAGGGTGTGGTACGCAGACGGACACACCGCCGACTTGGGCCCAGTTTTAGAGAGGAGTACAAAAGGCACTACGTTCCTGAGAGTGTCATTCAGAGGAGGATGACAGAGTTTCAGCTCATGACCCAGGGGTCTATGACTGTTGATCAATATTCTGAGAGATTTCATGCGCTTGGGAGATACATGCCTGCCATCATGGACGACGAGAAGGCCTAAGATGTTGAAATTCGAGACGGGTTTGAGCGCACACATTCAATCACTGATCATATGTGCCCAGCCTACCACTTTCGAGGGATTGTTAGAGGTGTGTCGTAAGGTCGAGGGTGACCTTGCGAGGGTTGCATCGGCCGACAGGGCCAAAAGATCACGGGAGGAGTTTCGTTCAGGGAGATCAGGGAGATGGTTAAAGATTCTGCGCCGACATCCGACTGGGCGATTTTCTGGGCCACCACAGCAGGGTCAGGGATCGGCGACTCGGCCACTGATGATCGAGGGTGCTACAGCGATGGCAGCGCAGCCACTCAGGGCGGTTGGACCGCCACCCCTAGCATGTGCTCAGTGTGGTCGTCCTCATAGGGGACCGTGTTGGAGAGCTCAGCAGGTTTGCTACAATTGCGGGAAACAAGGACATTATGCTAGAGAGTGCCCTACACCGGCACAAGCACCTCTGCCACAGGGTCAGACGCAACAGAGAGGAAAAGGAAAGACCAACGCTCGAGTGCATGTCATGACAGACGCTGAGCTACAGGAGGTCGGAGACGTAGTCACCGGTACGTTTAAATTTAAGCAATTATTATTTTAAAATCTTAAACATATACTTTCTCTTTGTTTTGATGATTTATGCTACGTGAATAACTACGAACCTTGTTAGGGGAAATATTAATTAACCAAGTCCCAGCATATGTTCTATTCGATAATGGTGCTAGCCATTCATTCGTTGCTAGGAGATTTGACAAGAACCTAGGTATCCTACCAGAACGGCTAGAGATTCCATATCATGTTCAAGCCGCCGGGGATCAAGTGTTAGTATCTCATTATCAGTACAAGGATTGCCCGTTGGAGATTAATGAGCTTGAGTTCTCCGCCACTCTGCTTCCGATCCAGATGCAAGATTTCGACATTATTCTGGGCATGGACTTCATGGCGAAATACAGTGCTAACATCGACTGCCGCTAGAGACAGGTCAGTATGCAGACACTAGATAAGAAAGAGACCGTCTTCCAGGGGGATGTCAAATTGAAGAAGTCCTCCAGGAAAATCTATATTACCGCAGCACAGGCTTCTCGGGCGTTAAAAGAAAGGAGCCGAGGGTTTTCTTGTGTATGCTCTAAATGCCAGTGCTGAGACGCCATCGATTGAGGATATTCCAGTGGTACGAGATTTTAAGGATGTCTTTCCCGACGAGTTACCAGGTTTGCCACCGAGCAGAGAGGTGGAGTTCGAGATCGATCTCGTACCTGGAGCCGAGCCGATCTCGAAGGCACCATATAGGATGGCACCAGCAGAGTTAAAAGAACTTAAGGAGCAGTTGCAGGAGCTACTGGACAGAAAATTTATTAGGCCTAGTGTTTTCGCCCTGGGGAGCACCAGTATTGTTCGTGAAGAAAAAAGACGGTACTATGAGACTATGTATCGATTATCGTGAGCTGAACAAGATCACAATAAAGAATAAATACCCACTACCAAGGATCGACGACCTATTTGATCAATTGAAGGTAATGTCTTTAATAAATTATTGTGAATTCGGTTACTTGGTATATCAACTGGTGTACAACGAAAATTGCGTGCAGGGGTGCCAGGGTATTCTCGAAGATTGACCTGCGATCAGGCTACCATCAGCTAAAGATTAAGGCAGAAGACATAGCAAAGACTGCGTTCCGCACTCGATATGGGCATTACGAGTTTCTTGTAATGCCCTTTGGACTAACGAATGCGCCTGCGGCTTTCATGGATCTGATGAACACAGTATTCAGGGAGCAGTTGGACCATTTTGTGGTGGTATTCATCGACGACATCTTGGTGTACTCGCCTAATGAGGAGACTCATGCTAAACACTTGCAGGAGGTATTGGGGACTCTCAGAAAGAAGAAGTTGTACGCTAAGTTCAGTAAGTGCGAATTCTGGTTGAAGAGTGTGACCTTCTTGGGTCACGTAATCTCTGAAGAAGGTATTTCGGTTGACCCAAAGAAGATAGAGGCGATCACAGAATGGCCACGACCTACTAACAACACTGAGGTACGCAGCTTTCTTGGCCTTGCCGGTTATTATCGCAAGTTTGTGGAGGGATTTTCGAGGATTGCAGCACCACTGAGTCGACTGACTCAGAAAAAGACTAAGTTTGTATGGACCTCCGAGTGTGAGAAAAGCTTTGCAGAGTTGAAGCAGAAATTGACGACTGCACCAGTGTTGACGCAACCCTCCGGTACTGAAGGATTTGTCATCTACAGCGACGCCTCGAAGAATGGGGCTAGGTATATGTATATAAAATTTTAAATTACCCTCATGTACATATTAACTTTAGCCTAACACTTTCGTCGCAGGATGCGTGTTAATGCAAGGAGGTAGGGTTTATCGCATACGCATCGAGACAGTTGAAGCAATATGAGCAAATTACCTGACCCATGATCTAGAGTTAGCAGCGGTGGTGTTTGCGCTAAAGATTTGGCGTCATTACTTATATGGTGTGAAGTGCGAGGTCTTTACCGATCCATAAGAGCTTGAAATATTTGTTTCACACAGAAAGAATTGAATATGCGTCAGAGGAGATGGCTTGAGCTACTGAAGGACTACGACCTAACAATTAATTATCATCCGGGGAAGGCAAACCGAGTTGCTGATGCCTTGAGTAGAAAAGTCTAATCACGCCAGACAGACACCACTGGAGAAAGAGATGGCAGAGTTTGATCTCGACATTGTTGATTCCACTGCTAACGTCCTGGCGGCCTTAGTCATTACACCATCTCTGGTTAAGCGAATCAAAGAGGCGCAAAAGGAGGATGCGACGCTTAGAGATGTCCGAGATAGAATGTTGACCAATCTAATTGAGGGCTTCCAAATACATGACGATGGCAGTATTTGGTACCAAGGAAGGTTGTGCGTGCCTGATGATGAGGAGCTAAGGAGGGAATTGCTGAAGGAGGCACACAATTCGAAGTTATCGATCCACCCCGGTGCTACGAAGATGTATAATGATCTAAAGAAACACTACTGGTGGAGTGGGATGAAAAGACACATTGCTGAGTTCATTGAGAGATGCCTCGTTTGTCAGTAGGTTAAGGCAGAGCATCAGAGGCCGGGAGGTTTAATGTTACCGTTAGAGATTATCGGAGTGGAAGTGGGAGCATGTGACGATGGACTTTGTAGCAAGACTTCCAAAAACAAGAAACGGTAACAACATGATCTGGGTGATTGTTGATCGATTGACGAAGACTGCTCACTTCCTACCCGTGCCTAGTGATGTGATCGTGGAAAGACTGGGTGACGTTATATATTGATGATGTTGTTAGCCTACACGGAGTCCCACTCAGTATCGTCTCAGACCGTGATTCGAAGTTCACCTCTCGCTTTGGTCAGCTTGTCAAAAAAGGTTGGGGACGGAGCTGCGACTGAGTACCGCTTTCCATCCACAGACAGACGTGCAGTCTGAGAGGACCATTCAGACCTTAGAGGACATGTTGAGAGCGCGCACATTGGACTTCAAGGGGAACTGAGACGGTATGATCAAGCTCATTGAATTCTCTTACAACAACAGTCATCACAGTGCCATCGGCATGGCACCCTTTGAGGCGCTCTATGGACGTAAGTGCAGGTCCCCTGTTCATTGGGATGAGGTCGGTGAGCGTGTTATTACCGGCCCTGAGTTGGTTGAGCAGACTAGAGAGAAAGTAAAGTTGATACGAGATAGACTAAAGGTTGCTCAAGAAAGAAGCAAGAGTTGGACCGATTCGAAACGACGTCCACTCGAATTTGACGTGGGCGAGAAGGTTTACTCGAGAGTGTCACCTACGAAGGGGGTTTCACGATTCGGTATAAAGGGTAAACTGAAGCCCGCTACATCGGTCCTTATGAGGTACTCGAGAGGGTTGGTACGCTGGCCCTACCGATTAGCATTACCCCCTGCCTTGGCTCAGGTTCACAGCACATTTCACGTTTCTCAGTTGAGGAAATATGTTCCGGACCCAAGTCATGTTCTAGACGCGCCACCGTTAAGGATCCGACCGGACATTACATATGAGGAGACTCCTATCAGAATAGTGGATCGCAAGGACCAAGTGTTTGAGGCACCGGGTCATCCCTTATGTCAAAGTGCAGTGGACCAATCACACCGAGCGCGAGGCGACTTGGGAGCTTGAGGAGCAAATGCAAGAGAGATATCCACAGCTTTTCGAATAAGGTACGTCAAGTTTCGAGGACGAAACTTCTTGTAAGGTGAGTAGGATGTTATGGCCAAAAATATATAGCAGATATATGTATACATAAATGTTACCAATAAGATAAAAATAATAATAATAATAATAATAATAATAATAATGAAAAGGTGATGATGATAATAAAGATAATTATAAACTAATAGTGTTAGAATCACATTAGGAAACCTAAACCAAAACCAAATGGGAAAACCAAATAAATTACCCTAACCCCTCACCATATATACACGCTTATACGCATAGCCACACACACACACACAAAAAAAACGCACGGCATAGTAAAGAGAGAGAGAGAGAGAGAGAGAGAAGAAAAGAGAGAAGAAGAAGGGAGGCGAGGCTCCGAACCCAAGTGTTACTCCGTCGGATTTGTTGTTGTTATCGTCAATCGAGGTAGGTGCCTCTTCCCCCCTCAAATGGATACGATCCTTGCATGCTTAGATGATATTTTATGTGATTCTTTTGTTTTTATTATTTTATTTGTTTAAAATATTGATTTGTATTTGTTTATCTTTGGAAAAGCATGAGGTAATTGTCTATTTTGCTGCTGTATACTTGTATGGATATGATGTTGGTGGTATGATTGAATTAGGGCAAGAATACTCTTGAATTAACTCAAAAGATTAGGGATTTACATAGTTAGAAATGTTTTAAAATTTCGTTTTGGCCTTTGGAACAATTCATATAGCCTGGAAATAGAGAAGAAAAATTGAATCGGGGAACGAAAACGCTGCCGGGAGGGTGGAGCGTGGGCCTCACGCGCCGCCGGAGGCGGCCGAGAGTGGGCCTCACGCACCGGGCGTGAGCTGCACGCGCCGGCGGAAGGAAAAAAAAAGAGAGGCAGCGGACCGGGCTGGTCTTGTAGCGCAGCGGACTGGGCTGGTCTGTAGCGCAGCGGACCGGGCCGGGTCTTAACGGGCCGCGGCTGCAGGACTAGGCCCAATTCTCTTAAATATTAAAAAATATATATTAAATGGGCGGCCGGCCAACGGGCCGGGCCGGATGGCCAGCGGGCCGGACCGAAGGCAGGCCGGCCCAATTCTCTTATATATTAAAAAAAAGGGGAAATAGCGGAGCGGGCCGGGGACGCGGGCCAGGCCAGATGCGATGGCGGGCCGGGTCTGACCCGGCCAGTAAAATATTAAATTCTGTTTTAATTTAATAAATTGATTTCTGGAAATTAGAAAATAATAAATAAATCATTTTAAATATCAGAAAAATATAATTAAATATCAGAGAAAATTCCAATTAAATTCCAGAAAATATAAAAGGTTAAAATTAAATTATTTTCACTTAGTTTCTGAATTTTGACAAATGTAAGTAATTAAAAATAATTAATAATAAATAGAATTAAATAAGGGAAAATTAGTAGAAAATTCTAGAAATTAGTACAAGCTAAGGAAAAATAAAAGGAATGCTAAATAACCACTTTCCAATATTCGTAAATTTTATGAAGCCAAATATGAGTGCCGAGAGATGGTGAGGATGGGCGTACGGGCCCCAGGCGATTTTGTTGTTGCATTCATGACACGTACATTGCATTGGGAGTGGGATGAGATGTACGGGTCTCAGACGCTCGAGTTGAGAGGACCATGGTGTACGGGCCATGAGTATGTGATTATGATGGATCATGGTGCACGGGCCATGGATACTTGGTTTATGTTGGATCGTGGTGCACGGGCCACGGGCATCGGTTGGGGTGGGATCGTGGTGTACGGGCCACGGGCCATCCGCAAGGATGGATTGTAGTGTACGGGCTACAGGCATCCAGTCAATCCCGGGATCATGCATTGGCATATAGGTTCTAGGGCATATTGCATGACATGATTCTTGTTGCGTGTGACACGTTAATTGAGCATGCATCACGTACTTGCGCATTTGTTATGTGGAGTGCTTTACTTACCGCATTTACTTTATCTTATGCATGTTATCTTATATTTCTGTGCTATGTGCTATACTCATGTTTATGTGCTATGTGTTATATCATGTTTATGTGCTATGTGGCTATATCATTTTCGGTATGTACGTTTGGTATTTGTTTGAGGCGGGCATCTACTGGGTGGATTCTGTCACTCACCCCTACTTCCCAGGTGAGCCGGATGAGGGACTACAGCATATCTTCATTGAGGACGGGACGAACATAGCAGAGTGGGCTGGTATGGTTTGAGAGCTGCGGCTAGGATATGAGGGGACGCTGCAGCTGTTTTGTTCTTATTTATATTTGAGGAGTTCCACACACTTACTTTACTATTTTATTTCCAGAGTTTTATTTAGCAATGTAATGACGGTATTGAAGTTTAATATATGATATGTTTACGTTTCCGCGGAAAAAAATTTCTACGTCATTTTGACAAGTAAGAGATTGATTCGACGCTTTGTATTCTCCTTTAGTGAGATACGGCGGGTGCACTGTTCCCGATGTTTAGGGCTTGGGAGCGGGGCGCTACAAGGCGCATGTGTAAGTCAAGCTACGTTGCCACGTGAGGACAGCGGGTTGCCACGTGAGGACCGGGTGTTGAGAATATTGTCCCATATCAGACACTTTGACAAGATAAAATACAATGTTCATGCCTGGCTTGTAGCCAGTGATTGAGGGGTTCTAAATCGGCGTGTGTATGTCAAGCCATGTTTGCCACGTGAAGGCGGATGTTAATAATATTGTCTCACATCGGACACTTTGACAAGATCCAATACATAGGTTATATGATAATGATATACCGTCACCCATTGCCTTAAGATTTTGAATGTATATGAGTCTCACTTGATGTAACCCAAGTTAACATATTCATTCGACCATGGCGTTGAAATTTAACATAAAACCTTCGGTGGCTTCGTCTGCTGAAGTCTCAGCATTTTTTTTTTCTTTTTTTGGGATGTCCGTGGCGTTTTTAAATTCACAAGGTTTCCCACACGCTATGGGCGTGTTTTTGGAGTGAGGTAAACCGACAAACTTGGAGTGTGTCTTGAAGTCGGAAACCACACTTCTCCTACTGAAAACCATGGCCTCCCTTTCACCAAACGCTACTGATCTTGAGAACAACCTTCTGTAAAACGTGTAGAAGAGAAGGCAATTCAGCGAATCCTACGCGCCCAGTGGATAAGAGCAAGCCATCCTAGGTGCCAATGATGGTTTGCTCTCCACTGCATCAATCATGCTCGGAATTGGTTGCTGCAACTTCAGACAAGGAATCCATGATCATGACTGGAATAGCTGGAGCATTTGCCGGTGCATGTAGCATGGCTGTCGGAGAGTTCGTTTCTGTATCTACCCAGAGAGACATTGAGAAATCCACCATGGTTGAAGCTGTCAAGTTCATGGTGAAGTTGGTGACAAGGCCCAATCTCCAAGTACCTACAACTCAACCAACCGCAGGAGAATCTGAGCTTCGTGCTGTCTTAGCCCGAGCTGCAATATCCACTACCCCGAGCAGACTCCAACTTTCTAGTGACCAAAAGTCATTGGAACTAAAAAACTCCCCATCATAGCAAGCAGGGACGGACTCGCCTTCTAACCATGAGCAACGCTCTGAAGGTCTCTCCTTGCTGAAACCGATGTATGAAACTGAAGTTCCAATTGCTCATCAAGTGAAAGTTCACCAATAATTGGTTTATCTCCTTTCAAGATCAGCCACAATGAAAATGCATAGCAAGCGAAGCAAGGCTACGCGTTTTGAAAAGAAGACGAAAACAAAGAGCTGGACTCGTTGCCTAATCCATACAAGGCAGCTGCAGCATCAGCCTTGGCGTTTCTCTGTGGCTCGTTTATTCCTTTAGTTTCTACAAATCTGTATTTCATCAAGCAGAATGCGGATCATAAGCATAATGGCATCGGACACTCGTTGCGCTTGCAGCATTTGGTGGGCTAGGAGCTCTTCTTGGTGGTTCATCAGTAAGGATGTCTGCAATGAGAGTTGTGGTTGGTGGGTGCATATCTATGTCCATTAGTTATGGACTGCTTAAAGCTTTTGACACCCTTGATCGTGATTCTCATGAAAGATTGACTATATAGAAGCAATAGCCAAATGCATCACAATTGTAAGATCATGCGTCTCAATTCCTTTTTTGCTTTGAACAATTGTGTTAAGCTGATCTTTGGTGTCAATTGCCAAAGAACAGTAATGCACTCTACTGTGGATGCTGAGGCTGTTATCAATAAAATCGAGACAAGACAATATAGTTATATATATTAGCAATAGGCAAATGTTTGTCTTATGTTTGAACAATATTTAGATTCTTTAAAAACTTGAAAGACTTTTCTGTTTAAGGTCAAAATCATGAGGCACGGAAGAGAGTGTTATCAATATTAGATCAATCAAGCACTTTTAGAAAGTTGAATGTTCCAACTATAGTTGAGACTATATTGGTTGCATAATTAAGGACTTTTTTTTTATAGACCTTAGTAGGAGGCCAACTTCTGGATTATACAAAGGATCGAACAATAAAGGTCATTCCTGGTGCACTAGGCTCATGCGTTGGTGCATAGTTTGGGAAGGGACCGGATTGCTTCGCTATCTGATGTACACAGTCTTACCTCACACTTTTTACAAGAGGTTGTTTCTGCAGCTCGAACACATGACATAAAGATCACAAAGTAGCAACCTTACCAGTTGTTCCAATGTCCGCTGTCTCAAAAAATCGAACAATGAATACCATAAATAAGGCCCAAAGGTATTTCCTTGCTTGTACCCTTCATGTGAATCGTCTTTGTTGAGCTCTTCTATATAAAGTTGGAGATTAAAACAAGAAAAAAAAAACCAAATGAATGGCTAGTTTCCAAAATCCAAAATGTATAATCGGTGCAACTATGTTGCATCTTTGGTTCCTAAAATATCCCTTTTGTTCTTGACACCTTTGTCATGTATTTCAAGAAGAAGAGCCTCAAAATCATCTAGCTCGAATCGGCTTCTTGTGTTAGTATGTAAAGGACTGTCGAATTTGGTAAGAACTTTTTACTATGCCATTGCTAATTTATGGGTATATTACTTTAGCTTATCCGACCTACCATACCCTGTCATAGACGAAAGTCTCTAAAAGTAATGTGGTAATTAGTCTTATGCAAAAGAGGGACATAAATCCACACAAGGAGAACCATGAAAGAAAGAAAAAGTCGTAATTAGAATTGTTGAAACTTGGGCTTACACGGGTAAGGCGAATATCCACTCAAACCTTAAGGCAATGGATGATGTTACATCATCCTCATATAAGCCATGCATTTTTTCTCAAATTAGCCAATGTGAGATTCTCAACACCCGCCCTCACGTGGCAACGTGACTTGACATACACACACGCTTTACTACGAAACGAAGTCATCATTTCATGCTATGCATTTTTTATTTAATTCAAAATTATTAGAAACAAAGTTATTAATTTTGTTAAAAGTATATTTTGGTGCAAAAGGTTTTAGGTACATCAACAATTTACATCATACTTCTTTTTGTTAATTGAATAAACTCGCATACATTTCATGGAACAAAAGTCATTCTCTGACTCTGGAACCCCTAGCATCTCAACCTTAAAGAGCATTGTAGAGTATATAAATCAAAGGTCTAACGATCTTTTAAGTTAGGTGAAGACTTAAAATGATCTCTCTATATGAGATTAAAATGACATCTTTTCTGCAAATAGGCATCTAACTAGGGTCTAAATAGGTACTATGCAGATTTACCATTCTGGTTTTGGCTTTAAGACAAATTCTCTGTGCTTTGATGTTTATTAAAAGACAAATTCTGTCTAAACTACACAGAATTATATTGATACAGTTCATATACAAATCAAATCATTTGTTTTAATTATCAGTCTAGAGTAACTCTGCAACACATTAGAGTTCTATGATACAACAACAAAAAAATTCATTTTAGTGTTTTTAGATGAAGAATACTATTAAAGGACGTTCTTGATGCACTAGGTTTTTACGTTTACATAGGATCTGGAAAGGGACGAAATCGCTTCGCGATTTAATCTACACAGTCTTAGTCTACACTTTGTGCAATAAACTGGTTCCGTCGCTCGAATCTGTAACCCTAAAATTTACAAAACATTAAACATTATCGGTTATCTCAAGTAAATTCATTCAAATGAAGAATACTATTAAAGAAAATTACAAAATCATTCAAGAATAGTGATTTTTCCCAATCACGCCTGAAAATTTACTTTTAGATCTTCGCAACGGTCACCACCGCCCCTGCGCCATTCCTATCATTAACCGAAAGTCTTATTCAATGCATTTTCTCGATCGAATTTGCTGGAAAAATCCATGACTTTCCTTTTCCCCAAAAATTCAGTGCTCTGTCCACCAAATAATTAACAAAAATCTAACAAACTAATTTTTAATTTTCATCTACTTCACGTCTCTCAAAAACATCATCATTACACTATCGCATGGAGTATTTTAGATAGTGTCAGTGGACTGTTACCCCTTCCTCTGGATTTGGTATTTTTGTTATACTCCTCTTATTGATGGAGGAGAAAGGCGGATTGAATCATGCTGAGAAGGAGGTGCGCCGCCGTCTTCGACTGAGCCAATGGTAACGGAGTTCAAGGGGAAGCAAGGCTCGATGATTCGTACGCTTCTGGCTCTTGTTCTTTGGCTTGGCGCCATTCACTTCAATATCGTCGTCGTCGTGGCCTCCTTCGTCCTCCTTCCTTTCTCCAAAGCCATCGTGTTCGTTATCCTTGTTCCTTTTATGTATTTGTATCTGAAATGAAGTTACATTATTAGTTATATTTATTTGTGGAGTTGATTAATTTTATACTAGTTTCACGGCTAATGATATTTTTGTTCTAATTTATCTCAGCGTGGTAGCAATTTTTGATGATATTGATGGTGATACCGATTGATGAGAGAAATAGATGGGGAATGAAATTATCCAGGTCGGATTTGAAATTCCTGATCGAACTTTTGACTGTGTTGTTTTCTGAATCTGATTTTACTTTCGGATTGTTGATTCCCAGGTTCATATGTAAGCATGCGTGCGGTTACTTTCCGGTGAATCTCTATGTGGAGGACTATAAAGCTTTTGATCCTAATCAGGCTTATGGTATATTCTCTCTCTTCTTTCTCGCTGTACTTCTTTATTCAATATGTAGTAGCGCATAGGAGCTAGTTATCATAGTTTTCAGTTTCATATCATTGATCTAGGGAAGCAATATATATATAGTCATGCTTAAGTATATTATATAAAAAGCCTTTTGCAGGAAAATTTGATAACCTTCTCGCCTCTAGTCTCTTGCTCCTTCAAATATAATTGCCTATGTACACAATGTAAGTACAACTTTTTGTTTTTCAGTTTTTGGATATGAACCACATTCAGTGTGGCCTATTGGTGTTGTAGCACTTGCGGACCATACAGGTTACATGCCACTGCCAAGGATCAAAGTACTTGCAAGTACTGCAGTAAGTTCTTTTTCTGTAAAATTTATTCAAGTGTCCTTCCTCTTCCCTACATTATTTACCAAGTGGATGTTAACTGTTCTGGTTCTTCACCTAGTGCAAGCCAATTATGCCGCAGCTAGTCCTTTTTCTTGTGCCAATTCTTTTTTACACTTCCCGTTTCACTGAGAGAGCGTCTACTATATACGGATTTATTTTACCAATGCGTATTGTAGAAGTCTTTTCTATGCCAAGTATGTCAACTGTGGTGGTTAGTTCGAGTATTTCATGGACTAGAAATAATCTTCAGATATTCTATACGCCATTCTTGAGGCATATATGGACATGGTTGGGGCTTGCACCAGCTACAAGGAAAACATTCATGTCCCTTTTGGCATCTGGATGTAGCTGTATCATAGTTCCTGGTGGTGTTCAGGAGGCGTTCTTAATGCAGCATGGTTCAGAGGTTAGTTTCTATCAATCTTACAGCAACATGAATGAGTGATTTGTCATTGGAAGAAGTCAAAGTTCCTCTGATTAATGCTTTTTGTAAGGCAAGAAAAATAACACCTCGCTCTGATTTACTTCTTTCTCTTTTGCTGGGGGCTTGGAAAGAAGATTTTGTATGGAGTTTTTAATGAAAAACTACGGTGCTATACTAATTTTCTCTATTTTGTATACTGTAAGCTCCTTGCATGTGTATTTTTCATCACTAGAAATGAATTATTTTCTTTGGTACAGGCTGGCTCCCCTCCCTTAGATTAGTAGATTTGGTCATTACAACCAGCTTTTGTAAAGGTTGGCATCATTTATTTCCACTTTGTACAGCCACATGAAATCTTTGTAAATTTGCCTTTTTGGCCGTTATTTATAAAAATTTAAATTACAAAAAAAAAGAATTATTTTCTTGTTAGACATAATGTTCGATATGCAAAAGCACTACATAAATGCGGAAACTATTGAAGGTTTCTTAGCATAGCTTTTTATATGTTGTCAATCAATTTTCTTCTCTCTGGTCATTTTTGATACACGATTTACATGCATTTCACCTAGTTTCTTTACACAGATTGCGTTCCTTAAGAAACGGAGAGGGTTTGTAAGGATTGCAATTGAAATGGGCAAACCTCTAGTACCGATTTTCTGCTTCGGACAGGTATCTGGCTCTTCTGTCTTCTGTACCAAGGACTTTCTATCCAGTTCATGTTAATTAAATTAGTCCTTGTGAGTTACGTCTGAGGTGGTCCCTTGTCTATGTGTATGTCTTTTCTTTTGGATCTGACCTATTGTGTTGGTCCACCCATAAAAACTTAAAATGTCTACTCAAGCGATTGCAAGAAGTCAGAGGAAAGCTGTAGGTTTTCTATGCTAGGTGCAAGAGAAGGGAACCGGTTTTCTGTCTCCCTATTCTCTCCTTTTTTTAAAACAAAAATTTTGTGTGTTGTTCTTGTCAGTTTCACTTTGAATACTCCTGAAACATCATTTGCATTTCTTTATACGCTGATGTGTACACAAGAAAGTTCAACCTGATCTTGTTCAAGTGTTTACCTTTTTCACTGTGTTTGTATTGCTACTCACAAATGGGCGAAAATTGATTTTTGATGCCTATGCAGTCAGATGTATACAAGTGGTGGAAACCTAGTGCGAATTTGTTCCTGGAGTTCTCAAGAGTTATAAAGTTCACCCCAATTGTTTTCTGGGGTATACTTGGGTATGTATTACTCATTTATAACCGATTTAATTATGGCTGATTTATCTTTGAGTGAGGCGGCTTAGTCTCTTAGACTGAGGGTGTTTCTATATTCTTGTATTTATGTGTGTATCTCTAGCAATTTAGGCATCTTAAATATCCTGAAATGACTAAGATAAAAGCAAAAAAGGTTCTGTCAACGAGAGGCCAATTTCATCACTCTTTGACCTTTCTGATTATCCTAGCAGATTACTAGTTGTACACCTCGTATTTAATAGACTTGAGTTGTCAGTTTCATTTTTCTGAATCCTTTTAGCTCACCTGAATTTTTTTTAGAAAAATAATGATAAAGATACTAAATAAAGCGACCTAATTCTTGAGAAGTTTTCTATCTTATAAGCATTTTGTCTGATAATTATGTGAATTAGCATGATAAACTTGGGACCAAGAATTCTTTGGTCCAAACATCCGAGGATCAGATTCTCTGAGCGGTCACTTATTGATAGCTCTTGCGTGTAATTTGATACCAGGACACCTCTACCCTTCAGGCGTCCGTTGCATGTTGTGGTTGGCAAGCCTATTCTGGTTAAGAAAAATCCACAACCAACAGCGGAAGAGGTATGTTGCTTATCTACTCTAAGTCTGTTACTGCCTGAGCCACGCACAAAAAGATAACAGAAGAAAAAAATAAATGAGGAAGAAATAGGGAGTGGGGACAGAAGGATTGGAGGGGAAGGGCAGGTGCATAAACAAATCCGCTGTTACGTGATTACTAATTGTGCTGAGGTATTCTAGAGTGCTAACGTTCATGTGCATTGGTACCAAAAGTAGGATTCTTCATATTTCATGAACTTGCTTTTGCACTATCAGCTGCATTTATCTTAGAGTATAGTCATATATAATGTTTGGCCAAAAAGATCCAAAGAACTCTAGCAGCAGATGTTAAGCATATTTGTTGCGACTCCTTGCATTTCAATTGCGAACAAGTCATGATGAAGTATCTCTTTTCTGCGAACTAATTTTTATGTTGTGAATTTCTGATGAAAGGTTGCTGAAGTACATGGCCAGTTTGTTAAAGCACTAGAGGATCTTGTTGAAAGACACAAAGCAAGAGTCGGTTATCCAGATCACAAGCTGAGAATTCTTTAGTAAATCCGAGGTAAATAAGATTAATTTAAGGACGGTTAGCTGCATTTGACTTGCCTCTACGCACTTTGGAGGTGAAAGAGGTAAATAATTCTTCCAATCCTTCTCCGGTGTATTTGGTATGCTTTTTCCACGGTATGTATCTAATAATTAGAACTAACCTGTAGGGGTAATGTTGGCTATTGATCTTTGTGCAAATGATAAATAAGGTTGGATATTTGTATCTTCTAGAATTACATAAATCTTGAGGTGGAGAGATGACATGTTTTCTTTCTTTTGATATTCTTTAAGATGACAGAGCTAGCTATTAATAAAGCCTAAAATAAGTTTGGTATTGATTTTGGTTTTCTTTTAAGGGCATGATGTTACGTATGTATCAATTTGCTTAATTTAGCTCGAGGAGAAACTGATTTTAATTAAAGCATGGTGCGCAAGAAATACCAGAAACGCAATCTTAAAGGCTAAAAACAATGCTCTCTGGATCTTAGAAGCTGAAATTTTGCATGCCAGCATCTTTTGTTCTTCCATGATTGCAAAGAGAATGGCACGTGAGAGTATAAAAATACCGCTAGATAATTGGTTAGACGTCGACCTTGTCAGCTTGATCCGTATGAAAGCTATATCATGGGCTATAAATGTGACTACACAAAACGCTAATTTTGAGAAGTCAGTTACATTCAAATGGAAAGATGGGCAACAACCGTATCGAGTACATTTGCTGTTTGCTGGAGGAGATGTCTCCCAAGAGCAAAAAGGAAGAAGACCGAATCCCTAATTAAGCTGGTAAATGAGTAGGTATTTGACTCTTGAGAGAAAAGCAGCAGTAGGTCTTATATCTCCTAGTACGAGTCCTCGAGGAAGAAAAAAGGCAGCAGCAAGTCTTACATCTGATGATAGATCCTTCACATCCGAGTTAAGTCGAATAATAGCCGAGCTAGGATTCGACTCTGTGAGGATATGCCTCCGCCATATCGAAACTGCCATAGGAACTCCAATGACTTAAGTTCTGCATGCTCCACCCCAGGAACCGTCCGCGCTGGAGACAGAACATGCTTGGGCAAATGCCCAATCATGACTGCTCAATACAGCTCCCAGACCAGTTTGGTTATTTAACACAGCTGCATAGTGTTTCACTTCAATGCTCCCAATGGTGGCCGAGGCCATGCCATCGTAACAACCCCAGATATCAACTTATTCCCAACACACAGATGTAGAATGAGAAGCCAGAATGGAATTCACAGTGGAGATGACACGGGACGGTAGCGGTAAATTTCTGCTCAAACATTGCCAGATTGTGGGCATTATTACCAAATCACCCAGAGTGCAACCTATGCCACTTGACTCATCAATTCATTGTTGTTAAGTAGCGTCTCCAGAAGCTCCTAGATGAACGACCACTGCATGACACATTGATTCTCCCTCCCTGAATCGAACTCTAAACCCGTTGCAACTTGTTCACATTTGAAAAATATGTGCCTCTCAGTCTCTATAGGACGTTTCAGGTACACTAGGCTTCCGTGTTTTGCACATAGTCCAGGGAGAGCGATCGCTTTATTATCTGATGTACGCAGTCTTACCCTACATTTTATGTAAGAGGCTGTTTCCGCGGTTGGAACATGTGAGTTTAAGGTCACAAAGCAGCAACTTGATCGGTTGTTCTAAGGCTCGCTCTCCCTCTCAGTCTCCATAGAATTGTAGCAAATAGCGCAGCCGCCACCACCACCACCGATATTCCTCCTCCGCAAATTATCACCTGTAGGCGGAGAGGGCAAAGATAACCGCCATAAAAAAAAATGCCTGATCCTGGGTGAAAGGACCACCACCCATAGCCGCTCCAAAAACCACCAATTCAAGCGTCATATGACCCCGTCCCCGAACTCCTCTGCAGTAGCCATGCCGTCGTGCCCAACCCGATATCCTGATTTCACCGAATAGGTTCCTTTCTAGTCAAAGTGGTGCAACGATAATATCACATGGACTTCAAACAGTAAGAATAACGTCTGCAAGAGACTAACATTTCATGCATTTCCTTGCGCATTAAAAAGGTCTTGTACATAGGCATCAGGTAACAAATCGAGCCGAGGATGAAATAGCGTTAGTTTTAGTGGGCAAGTTTCTATGTTGTTTCTACAAAATTTTCTTTCTTTTACCGACATTGATATTATTCAATTATATAAGAAATTAGATATATATGCTTTTCTTTAATTATCTCATATTGATTCATCCGTCCCTTTGATAGACTATGTATATTACTATATCTCTCTCACTTGTTTGGCATACTTTCTGCTCTGTTTTTATGTGTCGTCTGTTTGTCCGTATTCCCAAGTGAATAGAGGAAATAGAAATTTTTACTGATTTGTTGTTATCAGCTAGGTGCGCTTTAAAATCGAACCTTGCTTTTAGGATGTATTGGGAATACATGCAATGAAGCAGCTAATTGACTGCTTTATGTTAATCTCTACGCAATTTTACAAAAATAAAGAAATTAGGATGGGGGTAGTAATTTTCTTTCCCTATAAGGTTGATGTTATCCCCCAAAGGAAAAAGGCAAAAAAGAAAAAAGAAATGTTGATGTTAAATGTCATCCGGGATGAAAGCCGAAACTATTGGTTTCATTGGGGCAACCGTTAATTTGTTAACAAATAATTTATCAATGCAATTCATCTACGGTAAAAATGACAATATGAATGTGTGGACCAATAAGTAAATGACATGATAGTGTATTTTTATATATTCTCTTCTTCATTTATTGATTCATGTCATTCACCTTACTACTTTTACACTACAATTTAAGGATGAAAAAGATTATCCCAAGTAATTTTCTATGAATCCGTGTAACATTATTCTCTTGCTTCTGACAAAGTTATTAAGGAAATACGGTACAAAATATGTCCTTCATTCATACGGAAATGGTTGACCTGAGTTAGCTTTAGATGTTGATGCACACCATCATTTAACAATGCCCTTACTGTTTTCTAGTGTAAAACTAAGGGGTACCATGATACAATCAATAAATTAGGACAGCTTCCTAGACCTAATCTAGCATCGCACTAAAGTGTCAACAATCATGTTGCATTTTGCAAAGACCTGTTGCTTTATTCATGTTCGTTTTGATAGTTCAAAGGGGTGGTATCAGTACTCACATTTGAAATAATTAGTTTGTTTTTATATCGTTCTAATAATATTTTGAACTTAAGAAATCTCTTTGAAACTTGGATTGGACAACCCTGTCACGAATCTCATGTCATCAAATATGGACTTTTCTGATTTTGTTCTTGTTTGTCTAAATAGAGTTAACCCGAGTTGACTTACATACGTTTATTTTTCTATACGATGTCGAGACAGGGAATGATACTATCCAATTCAGTAAGAATATGTCAATGCTCAGAAAAGGTATTTTGTCAAGGAAGTCTAGCTCAAAATTGCTAAAGCTGATTTGCAAGTTCTCACTTAGAATAGCGGTTTATATGTTTATCATATTATGTTCTAAGTTATAACAAGTGGTTGTATTTTTATGTATTGGTTAATCAACAACAACATTATTCCATTGACTTAGAGGTTTCCGTCTATAGAGAGGCGTAGGGGTTGGATGTGTGCAAGGATACCCATGTGTTATAAACACACGGAGGTTGTCTTTCGACGACGCATAATAAAAATTGTGTCAAGATGTGTCAATCAACTGTTATTTCATAATATAAGAAGTGCAACTAATTTAGTGAGTCATTTTGTCTTATTCCATCATATCAAAGTCAAAGAAGAGTGTGTCCATGATTAACATGTATGTATTAGTAACCAATACATACATGATTTATGTATTGGTTAATCATACATGTTATATTCTCATTTGATATGATGGTTTATATTTCTCTGTGTGGTTAATTTTATGTATCGTATAGTGGGGTCATGTGTTGCTTAAACAAGAAAAGAGAAAACTCTGAGCCCAATGTGCAAATCGACTCTAAACATCAAAACGCGGTAGAACAAGTTGAAACCATTCGATCATACTTAAACCAATAAACAGCTCCTTTCAAGAAGAAGTTATTTTGTGATTTTAAAATTACATGTTCGATATGTGGAAACAGTTATAAAGCTGCGAATATCAGATCGCGATGCAATCCGGTCCGTCCTCGGTTTCTGCATAAACGCGAGAACCTAGTACACCGAAAACGTCTTTTTTTTTCACGAATCAGACCAGTGAAGTTAAACAAGCACAGTAGCACTTCTTGTTCCTCCTAGTACATGTCTTCCGTTTTGGTATATGAAATCCAATACTAAATACTACAAAAACCAAGCTTCAAAACTGATGCAAATAAAGAATGAACGTTGTATGAAATGATCTGTTTTACTTACTAGATAATCCTATATATATATGAATACATGAACTATCATACTCAACAGCTCTCAACAATGTTCTTTTCCGAAACATCATGTTACAATACACTTATTCACTCTATAATGTTAGCAAACAGAAGTAACATCATACATATTTTCTACAGATCTGCATAACAAAAGCATACAACTAGGATTTTTTATAAACATTCTAACATCTCGTGCCTTATCGTTTTGTTGAGAATAATTGTAAATAAGGAAAAGATTTTGATAGGAGTAATTTACGTGGTCAAATCGTAATCAAATCATAGTCATAAAATAGAGATTATTCTATTACCATAATCAGAGTAGGAAATGTGTAATTTACGTGGTCAAATCGTAATCAAATCATAGTCATAAAATAGAGATTATTCTGTTACCATAATTAGAGTAGGAAATGTACTATTTACACTTGTGTACATGAGATACCGAAATCAATGAAAAGAGTTGGTTTTTCATATTGTGTCTGATTTCTCTAATTTCTAGCACGTTTCTTTTTTCTAACCTACACATTGAAATGTTAAAAAGTGAGCATGCATACATACACACATATATATAAATTCACGCGCACATATATATATATACACACACACACACACATATATATATATCTGAATAAAATTACCGGACGGTGCCGCCCGTCCTTCCACTATATATATATATATATATATATATATATATATATATATATATATATATATATATATATCTTACACACACATAGATACAAACATATATGTGCCTTTGCTTGTGTGTGCACGTACAGATATACAAATATACATATATACATACATATATATACACGCACATATGTTTGTGTGTATATATACTGGGTACAGATGATGATGATGATTATATTGTATGACGGACGGAGCATAACCTTTCACAAGGAACTAAAGTCATTACTCTTCTGATAACGTGAGACTAAAGTTTCAGTACGAAGAATTAACAAGTAATTCAACAAACTCGCCGACCGTGTCTGCCTCATACATAGGGGATAGGGGGATAGGATCCCCTCACCGTTCCCTCCTCACCGCGTGCGTGACTGCACGACACGTGGCAACAAGGGGGTGGTGAGGCTGGATGAAAGTAACTTTCATCCAGCCTCACCACCCCCTACTGCTGCCACGTGTCGCGTTATGGGCCGCGCGGTGAGGAGATCTCATCCCGGGGATAGGATCTCCTCACCGCAAAAGGGTGCGGTGACGCGTGACCGCGCGACACGTGGCAGTAAGGGAGGGTGGTGAGGCTAGATGAGGTGACCCTCATCTAGCCTCACCACCCTCTCTTGCTGTCACGTGTCGCGTGGTCACAAAAAGGATGAAGAAAGTGGGGGTGAGGAGATCCCAACCCCATACATAGACCTGAGCTCATCGAGTTATTAATTAAGCGACAAAAAAAACAAAAAAAAAAATTGATGCATTGATTGCTGCCTAATGAAAATTTCGTAGTACTCGTTTTTCCAACATCCCTTGGGTGACCGGGCAAGTCTCCCACTTTTACATTAAGGTAAAATCTTTGGTTCTAGGGACTCATATTTCTCTATTTTTATAGAGCTGGGTATATTATGCAAATTAGGTGTTCAACGACTTCTTAAGCTAGTACGATATTGCCAGAACCCACACAAGTCATCTACTGCAAACAAGACTAGCAACTTTTTAACTCAATTATAGCATATAGTATAGCTTTTAATGGTCTAGATATCAGTATTGCACACACGCTGTGCGTATCTTGGTTCAGACATGCGACCTTTGTTGAAGCAATTTCTCAACTTGAATATCAACTGGGTTATACCTTAAGGAACCTTTTGGACCGAATCTTACCTAACTACATACATGTTTTTTTTTTTGGGGGTATAACCGCATTATAAATCGAGATGTATAATTATAACTAAAATGGTCAGAGATATAGCACAAAGTCTAGATTGAACATCTCAAATTTTTTGTCTCGCTTGAGCATCTCGATAAACGAATTCAAAGAAAAAAATTTCAAAAAAATCTAATAAGGTTTGGATCATCAACCTCAAAAAAATGACATGTCATGTATCTCTATTGAAACCTGGGCTTATATGAGTTGAGATATATATCAACTCAAAGCGTTAAGTTAATGGATGGTGATATTTCATTCTCATATTACTCATGTATTTTATCTCAAAGTGTCCGATGTGTGACAATATTCTAAACACCCGTCCTCACATGGCAATGTCAATGTGGCTTTGACATACACAAGAGTCTTAGAACTCGTCCTCAATCACAAACCACAAACTAGACATGAACATCTGGACTTGGATGAGGGAAGACAATAAATGGCCAATCATGGCTAGTCAAGGTGTGAGTCCACATTTTTAAACTAACTCTCATATCATGTTGAAACTTACATGAGATGAGGTTCGTATCCAATCAAAATTTTAAGACAATGGATGGTGATACCTCATATTCATATAACACATGTATTTTATCTGACAATATTCTCTAACAATCTCAAATGTAATCATACGACCATGTTCTGAGACAACATCCCTTCTAGGTTATGGCATATTCAACAAGAAAAGAAAAATTCTTATAGGAGAATAAATGAAGATGGATGCTAAAACACGTGGCGTTTTCCCCTTATTTTGGATTTGAGTTGGTGAAATATTGTCGGCCTCCGGCAACCCAAGCTGGCATGGTCGCTTCTCTACTTTCTGTAATTTTTGACTTTCAAGTTTACCCCCGCCCATTATTTTCGATAGAGATCCTCTCACCCCCAGCCACTCATCCCTCTTGGGACCGTCTGCCACGTGGCACACAAGGGGTGGTGAGGTTGGGTGCAGGTGACCTCCACCCAACCTCATCACCCCTTCTGTGTGCCACGTGTCGCTAGGTCATTTAATATCTCCTTTAAAGAAGGTCAGTAGATTTGTTCCCCATTATTTTCTAATCAAAGTAGAAATTAAAAGCAACTGGTGAAGTGCCCAATTCCGTAATTATGCATGGAACAATGAAGCAGAAATATGGAGTCCATCACATTCTATATCTATATTACATATAGTCATAGCTTTAGAGTCTCCCGTTTATGACGGATATGAGAGATCGGATATACGCAACCATACTCATTGTGTTAGAAACACACAGAGGTTGTTTTCTTATGACCATAATCGCGTCAAGCTGTGTCGATCAACTGCTATCTCACGATATAAGAAGCGCATCTAATTTAGTGAGTCATTTTACTTTATTCATATATGTTTGCAGTTATGTTACAAGTAGCATATGCATTAATTATTTTACTCATTACCGAAAATAATAAAACTAAATATGATTATAAGTTTGAGGTTTGTCCCAGTTAAATTGTGAAGTAAAAGTCGTTTGGTTGATTCTTGGAGTATTATAACTAATATTTAAGGAATTTTAATTAGTAATTTCATGCCAACTGCCGGCAAATTCCTCAGCTTCAGAAATAAATCATTAGCCTGACGAAACTTCCAATCTCTTGAGTTTCAAGAATGCTGGAGCTGCAATGTTATCTGCCGTTGACTTAATTGCTCTAACATGTGTCACAGAAAATGTTATTTAGAACATTTCGAAAGTAAGTAAATAAATCTAAACTGCGACTGACTTTTTGTGTTTTTGTTTTGGCTTCTATCCACTGGGATAGGATCCCCTCACCGCAAAGGGATGCGGTAACGCGTGACCGCGCGACACGTGGCAGCAAGAGGCGGGTAGTGAGGCTAGATGCAGGTGACTCTCATCTAGCCTTACCACCCCTTCTTGCTGCCACGTGTCGCGTGGTCACAAAAGGGGTGAGAAAAGTGGGGGTGAGAAGATCCCAACCCCTATCGACTAAGGGTGTGTAAGGTCTATGAGAATCATTCTAGAGTGTCGGATAATTTTGAGGAAATTTTTCGGTTTAACTCACTCTAACTCAAATACTCTCCAAATCAATAAAGAAATAAATGAGAGATAATGAATGAAGACACACGATATAAAGTGGTTCGAATCTAATTGATTCTACTCCAATACTACTTTGTTTTCAAAGTAAATTTTCAACAGCAACTCTTCTTATTACTTTTAATAAGAATGACAACAATACTTACACCAACAACTAGTGTAAGCAACAACTACAACCACAACAGCTTCTTGCACAAAAACACTTAGTGCAACAACTACTATAAGCAAGACCAAGTTCTTGCTTCTTCACAACTCCAACAAAGTCCTATCGAAGAACTTTCAGACATTGAATTTTGGGAAGTAGTGGGGGTTACAATTTCTAGCTAGCCTAAACACAAGTAAGAGATCAAGTATGTATAGTTTTTCTTGTGTTAGACTTACACTCTCACAATTTACAACAACGAAGAATAAGCAACAAGAGCTTAATAAGTCTTAAGCACTTTTGCACAATTGAAAGCTTTTACAGCAATAAAAATGAAGCTTGAGGAGGATAAAAGTGTGCAAATGCCTCAAAACCATCCTATAATATCTTAGACATGTTCATAATAGGGAAGAAAGAATGATGTATGTTAGGGAAAAGCCCACAAGAAATTTGAGTAAGATTGGAGAGAGAAAACACTTTAAATCTCTGTTGCATTTTGTTCCAACGATCATAAAAATTTGAATGCTGGATGACATCGATCGATCAATGTCTTCATCATGAGAGATCGATGACCTCTAGTAAAGTTTTTATTTTGCACCTTATATACATTGAACGATCGATGTCTCTTCTCTGAGAGACTGATGTATACATCGATCGATCAATGTCCCATCATTCAGAGATCGATATTTTCCAGTAAAGTTTCAGTTTTGTACCTTACATACATCATCGATCGATGTCTCTTCTTTAAAAGACTGATGTACACATCGATCGATCGATGTCTTCTAGGAATGTTTCAACTTTGAACCTTAACAACATCGATCGATCGATCGATGCCTCTAACTTTAGAGATTGATGTCACATCGATCAATCGATGTGTCCCAATTTGAGAGATCGATGTTGGACAATAAGATTTCAACATTGAACAGTCCCAACATAGATCGATCGATGTCTCTTCTTAAGATATTGATGTATACATTGATCGATCCATGTGAAAAATCTACGTGTCACATTGTGTTTTTCTTATTTTGTTTGAGTTTCAAAGTATGAAATACCTTTTAATTCTTCTTAAATCATCTTTTAATTTCATCAAAACAATTCATATTCCAACATAGTGTCGCCACCAGAATGATGTTTAACTAAATTTCACATTATTAACATTTTATTTCTTAGATGGTCTAATGAATTCAGACGGTGCAGACCTTATATGGATCATAATTTAGCATCTTAGAGGTAATCTCCGAATGAATGACTTTTGGTGTATAAATTGAAAGGTTTTACTAAATATTCAAGTTATGTGATAGAAGGTTGTGAATTAAAATTTTCAGAAGGTTATTTAGCACAAATATTTGGAAAGTGTTAACTTTTAATCATACTATTATTTGTAATTTATCGATTAAGACAAAAACAGGTTCACGGTGTTAATACATTGATATCTCAGCAGCGATTGTCATACAAATATGGGGTTGGACATATTAGCTCATTCATTTTCCTATCTTCTAACATTATTTAAGAACTTATTATCAAGTGATTAGTGACCAGTGCCAAATACCATGAAACTCAAAAAATTTCATGATTTAAGAGCAAAAGGCGAAAACCATCGCTCTGGGGTCCTCCATTGCTCCAGCCTTGAAGAGCATGTGTAGAGGATGTAAATCAGGAACCCAGCGGCTTCCTTGATTGGGTGAGGACTTACGCAGTGCCCACACAAGGTGTTCTTTGTAAACCAAAGCATTCGGTCTAGTAGCAGTAGAACACCCACACTGTGCGTGTCTCTGGAATCGAACTCTTCACCTTTTAAAGCAATCTCAACCTGAATACCAACTGGACTATGACGTGGGAGCGCATATTCTAATCTTATACATCAATCGACCAACCCTCCTCCCTCTTCATATATCTATACGTGTGTGTTTGTGGTAACGTTTAGGAGAATAAATTAAAGAAAAACTCGGTTTACATTCGAACGAATACATATGGGGTGGTCCTTTTGACAGTCATAAATTAAATTTGTGAACCAAAAAGGAAAAACACAACAACAACAACAACATATAATTGACAGTCATAAATTAAATTTGTGAATCAAAAGGTTAAGAGTTCGATTTCAGAGACGCGTATAGTATGGAAATTCCTCTACTACTATGCCGAAGGTCTAGTTTGTGGAGAGACACATTGTGTGTGTAACTGTATAAGATCTCACCCAACCTAGAAGACCGCTGGGCTCTCGATTTACATCCTCCACACATGCTCTTCGGGACTGGAGCGGTGTCGATTCCGGAGGGATGGATTTCACCTTTTTTTCTAATTAAATATTTTGTTTGTATGAGGTGGCAACATTTTGTCAGCAACTGGGAAAGAAATCAGCAAGGGTTGCCTCTGGGCTGGCTGGATCTCGAGTGTCCTCTCCCTTTGCAGGGCTGCCGGTAGAGCACATCCCTCGATTTACATCCCACCTGGCTAAGGAGCCTCTGGTACAGGTGGGGGAGAACCCACTCCCTCATCAAAGCAAGCACGCCCTGAATAGTCATTGTCCATGTAAGTGCACGTAGACCAAACTCCATGTTTTTTTAAATTTTTTTTTTTCAAAGACCAAACTACATGCTATTTTAGGTTAGAGAGATAAAAAGACGTAACTATCAAAAAAAAATAGACAAACTTTATAGTATTAAATGAATTAGTAACAAACATCTTACTAGTATTTGCCCTTTAACTGATAATATATATACATGTAGCAACATTTGACATTCCCGAGTTTACTTAAAACAGAAAATTAAGCTTTATTTGTTTAATCTTTTATTGGTTAAAAAACAACCATTAAAAGATCATCTATAATTTTGCGTCCTAATTGCTAAATAATAATAATTATACAGTCACATTCTGCGTCCTAAACACAATAAATTAAAATATTTTCTGGGAAAGGCATGAGGCCAACAACGTTGAAGTCAAAGTGAAATTACGCGTTATCCTTCCATTACTATGGCATATAAATTTTAACAACGTGTTAAATATGAAATGGCTGGAAATTAATAAAGATGTATATAGTAATATAGCATCTACTTTATTCCACTTTGATAATATCTTTACACTAAATAACATAATAAAATAAACCCACGAGTGAGCAAATCAAATATACAACGGCGTCGGTTAGAGCAATTGAAAGCCTCATTGTAGAGGGGAACAGGAGTAAAGGCAGATCCAAATTGACTTGGGATGAGCAGATAAGGCACGACCTACTAGATTTGTACCTCTCTGAGGACATGGTCCAGGATAGGAGGTCATAGAGACATAAGATTAAGGTTTAACGAGGTATATGTCATATATAGGGACACTTTAGAGTATATTTAGGGACATAGATAGGCGTAGACACTATCTACGCTTTAGGTTGACTTTCCACTTGGTTGCGTATGTTATAACGTTGTTTTACATTACATGGACATATACATGTGATGTGTATTTTAATATCGAAAGTCTTTTTTTTTTGTATTTCTTGAATTTCCTCACTAACACACTAGCACAATGTATCTATATTATCATGTCATTTATGCAGGTACATATAGAGCCGGGGGTCTCACTGGAAGCAGACTCTCTATCCCTTGGGATAGAGGTATTGTCTGCCTACCACTTACCCTCCCCAGACCCTAACGATAGTTTTGCTGTCGTTGGGATATACTGGGTCCGGATGATGATGATAATGATGAATTTTCCCCTCTCTTTTGAGGAGGCATTCTTGTTTGCATTTCCAATGGAGTCAAGGACAGATCCTTCTTTGATTTTGGAATATAATAGAACAAAGCAAAATGACTCACTAAATTGACTGCGCTTCTTATATTGTGAAGTAGAAGTTGACCGACACCGCAATTTTCATTATGGTTTATCTGGAAAGAACCTCTATGTGTTTCTAACACATGAGTATGGTTGCGTACATCCGACCTCCCGTATCTCGCCATAGGTGGGAGCCTCTATAGCAATGAGGTAATGTTGTTGTTGTTTTGATGAGGCATTCTTCTTGTGTAGTAAATAAAGATATCCTAGTATCTAAAGACAAATGATTAAACCATAGCTGCAAAATACAAGAATTTGCTCCAAATATTTAGTTTTGGACCAGCAAAGTTATTGACGATAGTCACGTTCCGGTCCACTAGGCTTCTGTATTTGTGCAGGATCTGGAGAGGAGCCGGATCGCTTTTTACGATCTAATATATGCGGTCTTACCCTACACTTTTGTGCAAGAGACTGTTTTGTAGCTCGAACCCGTAACCTTAAGGTCACAAAAACAGTAAATTTACCAGTTGTTTCAAAGTCTGCCCTCGACAATAGTCATATTAATTTCAATTAATGGTATTTGGTTCTCTTGGAATCGGAAGAAACACAACGAGCTTGTGCCTGAAAGTTCCCCACGTTTCTTTGCGAAATTAATGGTGCAACGAGTGGATATTTTGATGAGAGTTCATGCCGCAAGTTTTGATGATGTAATTACGTAACTGATATTAAGTGTTAGGAAGTGCAAATGATATTTTGGTTTGTAGGCGATGTACAGTTCCATTCGTGGACTTTTTGAGTTTATATATATATATCGATCCATTTCTTCGGGAAAAAAATACGAGTGATTAACTTAAAAGTTCTTCAAAACTTTCATTCATACAATAAAAAAAGAAAAAAAGGATATTGCAAGTGTCATGGACACAAAATACAATTAGGATGACATATAAATTAGTTGGCAGATACTCACTAAAGTTGAAAATTTGTCGACAAGTTTGAAAGATTTCCATTATAAACCATCTAATTGAGACTATTTGCCGCCTAGAACACAACAATTGATAAACATTATGCTAGTGAAATAATAAAATTGTAGCTAAATAATGGAACATGGTGACTTTATACCTACCTAATGCATGTACATATATATACTTGAGACAAGTATAAACGACAACAATGTCAATTTAAGTGTCAAAATTTGTTAGGTATGATTTGTACTTACTTTACTTGATTGATAAATAGACTTTGTTACCAATAAAATGTTAGTCTAGTAGTTAAGGTGCACACAAAGATTTTAAAAAAAAAATAATACAACCTAACATCATAAAAATGTCTATAAATTTATTTATTTTTTGATTATCTACAAATTTTAAACAAACTGATCTCCACCATTGACCGAGATTTCAATTGTAATAGTTGGTACTCAGGGCTCCAAAAATCAAGAGTTCGAATCCACAACACGCAAAGTGTGGTTGTTTCACTGCTGTTAAGTCAAAGACCTGGTTTTGCGGGGACATCTTGTGTGGGTTACTGCATAAGTCATCATCCAACCTAAGAGACTGCTGGGTTCCTGATTTGTATCCTCCTTCCACTGCTGCTAAGCCGGATGCCTGGTTTGCGGGAGACACTTTGTGTGAGTCACTGCTTAAGTCCTCATCCAACTTAGAAAACTGTTGAGTTCCTAATTTGTATCCTCCATAATGTTCAAAGGAGCTGAGGCGATAGGGTTTATAGGATGAGGGATTTAACCTTTGCTACAAGAGATTTCAATTGTAACCATATAAGTTAGATCTCATTCACTCAAACTCGTCTGAATGTTTTTGGTATTTTTTAAATGTACCGTAAATTTTGATTCTAGCATATGCCAGTAAGTTAATGTAAGATTAGACCCCCTTCTAGTGGTTGATTATTCGTCACTTAATTATGTTACTAAGATACTTATGATACAGTTTATGATTTTACCGATTGTTATACCATCATGTTATGAATTAGGATTGTAATTCAATATATAATATCAACAATTCTTCTATCACGTTTTATTTGTTCACTTTCCTATTTTTGTCTATTTGAAATTATTTGTCCATATTTTATAAATGACAAAATAAAATAATGATTTTGCAAGTTTGTCTTGGTTATTTTGTATTTTTAGAAAATGAAAGGTTTTTTTTAATGACAAATTAGAAAGTGCAAAATCAAATGACTATTTGATTACTTTTTCTTAAACTGTATGCGCGTTATGATGAAACTTGGACAAAAAATTTAAAACAGAGAGGCATTAATTTACACATTAGGAACGTTTAGTGCATCGGAAACGTCGTTTTTAAGGTATTAGTTTACAATACACATCAGGTGTAATAAGACATCGCCTTAAGCATTTAATAATTGTCGTAATTAAACCATATCGGACGTACATTTAGAATAATACGTGTTTAAATTCATCATCAACAACAACAATAACATTACTCTATTATCTTAGGGTCATCCGCCTATGATGGAGTATGGAGAAGTCAGATGTACACAACCATACATATGTATTAGAAACATACAGAGGTTGTTTCCCGAAGACTCATAATAAAAATTGTATCAAACTGTGTCGATTTACTGCTACTTTACAATATAAAAAGCGTAGCCAATTTAGTGAGTCATTTTGCTTTAGGGATGAGCAACGGTCCGGTTCCAGTTCTGACGGTTCGGGAACTGTTAGAACCGGGAACCGTTTAGCATGTTATTTTTAGAACCGAACTGGAACCGTGAAACTGTGGAACCGTAGAACCGTGAAACCGTTTAAAACGGTTCGGTTCCGGTTCAGAACCGCGGAACCGCGAAAGAAAGAAAACAGTTTTTTTTTTAAAAAAAAAGAAACCAACTCCATCAATAACTCACCCTTGTCATTTGTCAACACTCAACAGAACAAAACAAAAAATGAATGCAGCAAACAACACATCAAAAGTAATAACTAATAAGCAAAAATAGATGTTAATTAAATGGCTAAATGCCCAGCTTGTATCCTGTCAAGTCATATTATTTTTTTTTTGTAAATCTGTCAAGTAATACTAACGATAGCAAGAAACAAAGTGAAACATTGTTCCATGTCATCATCAAAAAGTTAGAGATACATAGTTTCCATTCACTTCCATCATCAAAAAGTTAGTTGGATTTTGCATCCTTGAACTTAAAATTATCTCTGATGCAGGCATACAAGAAATAGGAAGGAAATCTTTACATATTTGATACTCGAGAAAATTAGATGCAACAATAAAATGCAGATTTAGAACTTCCTAATATAAAAATTTTTAACCATATGAGTCAGTTTTCATTTCACGCAACGCAATGAGTCAATGGCGCAAGTTTTCCACTTTATTTTTTTTAAAAAAAAACTATTATTTGTTATTTATATTAATATTATTATTTATACGGTTCGGTTCCGGTTCTAACGGTTTAGAGAAATTAGGAACCGAATTGGAACCATGAAGCAGAAAAACGGTTCTGGAACCGAACCGTGAAACTTAAACGGTTCCAGTTCGGTTTAAAATCCATATTTTCGGTCCGGTTTTACGGTTCCCAGTTTTTTTGCTAACCCTTATTTTCCTTTATTTCATCATATTCCAAAATCAATGAGGAGTGTAGTGTTGCTAAGCCAATAACATCATTCACCGTAGCAAAAGTGATATAAGTTCACATACTTTATTCAAAATATTAAATAAAAAAATTCTATGGACTGTGCCACCCTACATCGCTTTTCCTAAATTAATTTTCTGATCTCAAACCACTCTCTAATCACTTGACTTTGCGAGAAAACAGCTTTTTGCTCACTAAAGTTCTTTTCCTTGTCCCACAGAGGTAGGCTAATAATTCTACTTTTACACTTATTATATCATTAACCAATTAACTAAATTATCATTAACACGTATTCTAATGTCCAAAATACCCCCTGCGGTCACAAAACGTTTCCAATGCATCCGCGTATGTCCAAAATTTTGTAACAAAGTAAACTACCTCACTAAATTGGTTACGCTTCTTATATTGTGAAGTATCTCAGTTAATCGACACATCTATGTAATTTTCATTATGCGTTAATCGAAAGACAACTTCTGTGTGTTTCTAACATATGTGTATAATGTGTGTATAGTTGCGTATATCCAAACTCCGTACCCGTCATAGGCCGGGGCCGATGATGCAATGGGGTAACAACATGTTGTATTTAAACATCAACGTCATTCTTTGTCCTTTCCTTTCACAAACACCTTAAATAATTTCTCTTCCCCAATTTTTCTTCATCATCCCATTATTAATAACCCATTTCTTGAGACTTTTGTCTCAAGGGCTTCACACAAAAGCTTCAAGAATGGGTACCATGAACTATGAGAGTGTAGGAATGAAAAGATGCAACGGTTTTAGAGGTTTTCGACTAAATCCCAGAAGATTTTCGGTTCAAAGGCTAAGATCTAAGTTCTTGATTTTGTTGAAGATGTTCAATCGATGGCGATTTTCGTATAAAAATCTTGTGAAGAATTGCAGGAGGAACAAGTCAAGAAATGGTACAAAGGGTTTTAGTTGTAGTGGGAGAAGTTTGGTCAGAGATGAGGTTTTTTATTGTAATGATTATAAGTTGTATGATTATGGACGTTCAAATTCATTCTACTCAGAAGCCATTGCAGATTGCTTGGATTTCATCAAGAGGAATTCTTACTCCTTGGATGAAAATCAGATGATGGATGAAAGAAGAGAAGAAGAATCACAAGATTATGTCAAAGTTCTTCATTCAAAGATTGGTAATAGATAGTAAGTGCATGCATAGAAAGTATAGATATAGATTCTTTATCATGTTGAATCGATAAAACGATCTTTTTTTACCTATGTATCTTGAGGTTAATTAAGTAGTTTGCACAAAGATATATGAAAGTGTGCACAATTTCTGTTAGTCTTGTGGAATGAAGATTTTGATGGTAAGAACTTCCTTCTTTTGAGTAATTGTTCAAACCTAAGACTCGTACATATATGTCGCTTTTTATGCAATAAACATAATTCTTTTTACTATTATTGGTACTTCCTGTCACTTTTTTGGGGGTTTGTATTTGATCTTTGCCGTGGAATCAGGCTCTTATACAAAGTGTAGATGTACATCAGATCGCGCAGTGATTCGGTCTTTCCTCCAAACCTACACAAAAACACAGAAGCCTAATTCACCGGAAACGTACTTTCTTAGTCTTGGTTCATTTTTTCCTAGTTTGTGTGCCTTCTTTTCCAGCTTGTTGAACTTAGAGGACAAAGAGTTGAAGAGTAAGATGAAGTTAGTATAGTTTGAACAACATTTTCTGGGTTTTATTTTACTATTATTTTCTCTATATCTTTTTTCTTGGCCAGTGAACTAATTGGCTGGGAGATGTCTCCAGATGGCAATGACTTTTCTATGATGAGAACACAAATTTCATCATAAAATGTCGTCTATATTTATTATAATTTATTTTGACGTTTATGCTTGTGCTGTATGTATCATGTTATGTGGTGGCAAAACTTGGTAATTCTTTATTGTCATTATTTATATCTGTTTGTCTTTTATTACTATTATTATTTTTTAAATATGGTAATGGCAATAGCAATACTGGGAGGGTGAGAAGTTGGTGAAGCAGCAGAGATTTAAATGATTGCATTGACCACCAAAACTAACGCTGTTATTTTAAATTATGGACCTTGCTAATAAGGGAATTAATAGGTTTCCCGTTTCCGTATTTGTGTTGGGTCTGAAAATAGGTCAGGTTGTTTCGCGATCTGATATATTTTGCCTTATACTTTGTGCAAGAAGCTGTTTTTGTGTCTCGAACCTGTGACCTCAATGGAATGGGCGGTTATGAGGCAATACTTATGAGGAAGAGAATCTCATTTTCCTATTCTTTCTTTTTTTCTTTCTTTTATTTTGTCTTATTGTTATTATTAGACTTTAATCAGAGTTATGATTTATACTGATGTTATAACCTTACACGGATTGTGATGGTTAATTTACGCTAGTTTCCTCTTGAGTAGGCACGTCGTCAAACTACATAAATATTATTATGTATTATTTACTATTTTTCATAATTCATGTATTCTTCGTTGCATAACAAAATCTTATAAAAAACATATATTGGATATGCAATGTGCATTGACCGGACACAATATACAACCAAAGTGTGTGCTTATATAAGGTATTTATTTTGGTGATAAAAGAAAAGGCTTATCCTTACAAGATACTTTGCTATCTTGTTTGTAGGGTTTAAGGATGATGTAAATCGAATAATACGTGTTACTAGAGAGCCAATCTATTGATAAGGTTCGAACGAATGTGCATTAGTAGAGAGCTAGTCCAATTGCAAAATTCGAACACTTACATTAAGGATGGATATACAGTGTCACGACAACAATTTGATATTTTTTTTCACCGTGTTATATCTATCCAAACTCTTTTATTCATTCATTTATTTATTTTTTGAACAGCAAAAAGAAGCGAACGTGTTATAAAGATAGCGACGATACTAATTAACTACTACATCTAACAAAAAAAAAAAACCCCCTTTATGTATATTGGTGGAATAATATTTTTTTCTATCCCTAGGTTTCGAGGTCAATTGCACTCCTATTTTTTTTAATTATAAAATACTACACTGAAAGACATTTTTACGTAGACATTTGCTTAGAAAAGACGTTTTTGAAAGGGAAAAAAAGTTCAGGGAGGACGTAGGTAGGGGTGTTAACGAATCGAATAATAGATTTTTAAATCCCGGTTTGTTTAGTAAAACGAACTATTTGGCTCGGTTAGTTTAGCTAAACGAGCTTTAAAATGGGTTCGAATTCAGTTCGATAACAGTATAACTGTTTAAACAAGTCAAATTGTTCGCGAATAGTTCTGCTCGTTTAACTAAACAAACACAAATAGGTTTTTAAATTCGGCTCGTTTAAGTAAAATTAACGAATGAACTCAAACCGAATACAAATCGAACTCGAACAGTTTACGAACTGTTCGGTTCGATTAGTAGTCCTAGATGTAGGACAAGCCCTCACCTCTAATTCCTGCCTCCCTCCCAACCCATTGCAACACAAATAACACATTCCAATATTGTTTCAGTAACTGCGTAAGATTCCACATAATTTAAGAGGCCGTTGGACTCTTGATTTGTATCCTCCACACATACTCTTTGAAGCTGGAACGATAGGGCCATGGTGAAGGAATTCCTGATTTGCATCCTACAGACATGCTCTTTGCGACGGCAGCGTTGGGCCATGGTGAGAGGGGATAGGATCCCCTCACCGCAAGGGAGTGCGGTGACGCATGACCGCGCGACACATGGCAGCAAGGGGGGTGGTGAGGCTAGATGTAGGTGACCCTCATCTAGCCTCACCACCCCCATTGCTGCCACGTGTCGTGCGGTCACAAAAGGGGTGAGAAAAATGAGGGTGAGGAGATCCCAACCTTGGTGAGGGGTTTCGCACATAACACATTGCCCGATTAAGCACATTATTGTTTGCACCATAGATCTGCTTTCTTGTCCTTTTCCTATATGAAGAAACATTGATTCGGATTTCAGTGGCCAAAAAACAGAGCAAAGCTGGTAATGCCAGGAAACATACAGCCATATACGGAAAGGCCCACAAGCTGCCGCCCACCACCACCTCTTTACCGGCGCACATGACGTACAGAACTAAATGGACATATCGATTTTAGAGTATGGACAAAGCACAAAATATATTGAGTGACACTTATATTTTAGTGTTCAATCACATCAATATGAATGCCCCAAATATATCCCCACATTGTAGTTTATTGGTTGAGGGTGGGCCTTATAGTTTTTGCGGTTGATCGGATATAGTAGGTATGTGTTGTTGTTGTTGATTCAGGGTGTGTCTTGCAGCAACTGGTGAGGTTGCTGGTTTGTGACCTTGAGGTGAAACAGCTTCTTTTACAAGATGTAGAGTAAAGCTGTGTACATCAGATCAAAAACGATCCGACACTTTTCCAGATCCTGAGCAAACAGGAGAGATTAGAGTATGGACAAAGCACAAAATATATTGAGTGCCACTTATATTTTAGTGTTCAATCATATCAATATGAATGCTCCAAATATATCATCACATTATAGTTTATTGGTTGAGGGTGGGCCTTATAGTTTTTGCTGTTGGTCGGATATAGTGGGTATGTGTTGTTGCTGTTGATTGAGGGTGGACCTTGCAACAACTGGTAAGGTTACTGGTTGCAACAACTGGTAAGATTGCTAGTTTATGACCTTGAGGTGAAACAGCTTCATTTACAAGGTGTAGAGTAAAGATGTGTACATCAGATCAAAAAACGATCCGGTCCCTTTCCAGACACTGAGTAAACAGGAGTGCACTACTAGTGCACTAAAAACATCTTTTATTATAGTTTATTGGTTACAAAAATAGGATTTTAAATATTGCATTATTTCTGTTAGTTTCGCTCGTGCATTCACTTTGTGAGTTAGGAATTGCTATTTGATTTAAGTTATGTCATATTTCTTCTATTTATTGAAATATATTTTAAAAAGTTACATATGTATAAGAAGTCACGGGTTCGAGAATTGGAAACAGCCTCTTACATAAAGTGTAGGGTAAAGATGCATACGTCAGATCACAAAGCGATCCGCCTTTTTATCGTCCTGTACAAATGTGGAAGCCTAGTGCACCAGAAACGATTTTTATGTATAAGAGGAATTATGTGCAAAGAAACAAATTTCATCTAAGAAAGCTCCCTCAAACTTATGAATGTTATGGGTGAACAACAAATGAGGAAAGGATCTTATCGGAGAACAACCTTTAGAACACAAGGAAAATATCTTAGTTATACGTGTACAACAACAACAATCATATTTAGTATATTCCAACAGTAGCAAAAGCTATCGCTAGAATCTGGGGAAGGTAAGAGGCAGACAAACAATACATCAATCCCAAGAGATATAGAGTTTGCTTCCAGCCATACCTCCGGCTCTATATGTACATCTTAGTTAAACGTGTAAGGCAGGATAAAGCTAGACAATTATATTATGCATCTTATTAGAACGACCAGTCTTAATGTTATAGATCAGTCTTAATGTTATAGATCAATAAGAGTTTATAATAAGATATTGATAACTATACATTCTTTTTTAATAAATGTACATTTTTTGTTTAATCAATGTTAAGAATGAATCATGGGATGAAATCAACGGTATAAAAATGATAAAAATATGTGTTTATAAAAATATGTATTTATCATTCGTCTTATAATAATCATTCACAAAAATTAAAAAAATTATGTTTATTTTCTAGGTGACACATGATTTGAGGAATTAAAAAAAACAAAAGGAAGAAGAAAAAGAAAGAAAAATTTTATCGGCTGAGAGCTTATAAATTAGCGAGAAAGATATATGATTTGTTCACAACTTGTTGCAATCTTGGTAATGTCCACATAAGATCATCTAGTCCATACTTTTTTATTTTGGTTTATTTAACGACAGTATGACATGTATATTTTCCCTTTTCTAATTTAATATATGTGTGAAATATTGATTGGATGAATCAGAAGATGTGACAAAAAATGAATCTCAAATCAACGATCACACGTCCTTTTTATATTTGTGTTTTTTTCCCTTTAGTCTTTTTTTTAGGTATTTTCTTTTTGTTTCAAAGACTTCATTAACTATTTTTTGTCCTAAAAGAAACCATATGCCCCTTCTGCCTAAAGATAAAATCAACAATTGACTTTTCAACGTAACGTAATTTAATATAATATGGTTTATACTATGTTAAAGAAAAACCGGACTGAAAACAACATTTCCCCTTTCCCGTGAATATTCCTTATCTTAATTGCTCACACATTCTAGTTTAAGCAATTTTTTGTCGGAGAGAGAGAAGAGATGAGGTTAGATGAGGATGACCCACGTCTAACCTCACCAGCTCTCCTGATGTCACGTGTCGTGCGGTAAACAATTCCAACTCATCCCTATTCTTCCAAGAATCTTCCCTTTTTTTACCCTTTAATGGCCTACTTGTAGCATTGTATTTATACTTCCATATTCTTACTGGTACGTTAAAAGTGGCAACCGTGTAGGTTAAACAGCAGAACAAGAATCTGATTTCTCCAGGAGGCGGGGGGGGGGGGGGGGGTAGGTAAAGTAGTAAACACAAATTGATTGTGCAAAACAATTTTGGAGGACTTGGGTATTGAAAATGGACTTATGCTTATAGGCTCGTCACGATCGACTATATTGTCGTATTCGTTATAGAATCGATAAAGATGGCCCAAATTTATTAATTATTTTCCCCGTTTGTTTTCGGGGTTCAGATTCCGTCACCCATCCTCTCTCACCGCGTGCGTCACTGCGCGACACGTGGCAGCAGGGAGGGATGGTGAGGCTGGATGAGTGTAACCCTCATCCACCCTCACCACCCCTCCCTGTTGCCACGTGTCACGTGGTGGAGAGTGCGGTGAGTCACCGCGCGGTGAGGGGATCCTATCCGTTGTTTTCGACACCATTACAAAGAAATACCCATGCTCAAGTTGTTTTCTTCTTTATTTTTGAATTTAGTTTTGGACATCTACTTTAACCGTTGAGTTAATATGTTGGTGATACTTTAGTTAGACTTAAAACATTTAGATTTGAGATTATGTTCTAAGAAATGCGAAAAACATAACCAGGGAAAAATGAAATATATATATATATATATATATATATATATATATATATATATATATATATATATATATATATATATATATAGACACACATATATATACACATTGTAAAGGTTTTCTGTTTACATAGATGGCCTTCTTATAAATGAAACATAATTGTAAGTTAATTACCGTGCGTATGTCAATATATGTTTAAATGGGTTTATAAAATAATATGATTGTCAAAAATATTTATACATACGGCCAGCAAAGACATGTTTAGAACGTCTCTGTTGATTTGATGTTTATCGATCTGATTGTGATGAATGTAATAGATTGCATCTAAAGTTGTTGTTGATGCTGCAGGGGGAGAGGAGAGTATGGGTGTCAAACAGGTCGTGTATCATTTTTCGTATTTTTCGGGTTTTGTGTATCAAATTGACATACTCATACCTTACCCGTTTGCTTCGCGTGTATGGATGTAGATACCCAAACTCGTACATGTCAGGTTTTATATCGTGTATACCCACGAACTTGACAAGTACAAATATTTAAAGGCGTGTACGGGCCATTTCATGTATTTTTCAGGTATTTTAAGGTTTCGTGTATTTTTCAGGTTTCATGTACTTAAACTACTACTGTTACAATGTATGAAACAACAATAAGTACAAAACCAAAGGTTAAAGATTAAAAATGTCATAGACCATGAAAATAAATCACATCTTTCTAGTCACGTAAATCAAAAGAGAGGGGGCATGACAAACTATTTGAGCTTGAATCTTCAGTTTCTTCACCATTGCAACTGTAGTTTACTTATTTGAGCATGAATCTTCAGCTTCTTCAACATCATCTTTTGCAACATGTAAACTCATGATGTCATAAGTGGATGTCTGTAGTAGTGTAGCTGAAGGTGGATTTGAGCTGAATCCGTTTCTTTTTGAAAAGAAATCACCATTGTTGTTTGACACCTAGAAGAAAGAGATAGAGAGGGAGCAGGCTGGTGGCTGGGGCAGCAGAGCAGGAGATCGGAGAAGGAGAAATGGGATTTGGATTTGGGAATGGGGATTGAGATTTTGGGAATGGCGGAAAGGGGGAACCGGAGAAGGGATTAGCGATTAGATTAGTATTTTTTGGGGAAAATTTATTTTTTTACTTTATTAATTATAAATTTTTATTTAAAATATATTTTAAATTTCGTGTATTTCGGGTATAAACGGGTAACACGGGGGGTATACAGACACAACCTGCCCTTAGCATGTATCTTTCAGGTGTTACCCGATTTGTACACGAAACCCGCCAAGGTCATATCCATACCCACAAAAATTATGTCAGGTTCGGATCGTGTTTTCATATCGTGTCTGAAATTTTCACCCCTAAAGAAGAGGGGAGTGGATTATTGGGAAAAGGGGTGGAAATGCTTGACCAAATGGTAAAGTTTATTATTACGGAAATACCTATTGAGAAAACTACTGAATGGGATTTAGATATGGCGCAACAAAGTGACACACAATGTTGAGGAAAAATTCCCCCCAGTACACATTTTTGTTGCAGGAATCTTTATGTAGGATATTAGATATTTTGATAGCAAATAGTACGAATGATGATCTCTTTGATACATAGAAGAGTGATCTAAATCACCTTGTACATTTTGATATCAATGTATTGATCCTTTTGATAAAAAAAAAGGTCCTATTGTATGGAGTATTAATATCTGTCAAATTTTGAAAATGTCTAAATATAATTACTCATCATTCATCCGTTTAGTTTTATATTTCAACTTAAGATAAATAAATAAGAAGACCTAAGTTGATACGTCACTAAAGCTATATCAAAATTTCACTTTTACCTTTTCAATATTTTTAATGCATATTTGCTTATCATTAACTATATTTTATTTGTCGAATACATAATAGTTAATATAATTTTTACATAAATCGGCCAATATTTTGGTATTTTCTTAAAATTTTTTGGAACCGAACTGGAACCGTAAACCTGTAGAACCGTAAACCTGTGGAACCGTTTAATACGGTTCGGTTCCGGTTCAGAACCGTGGAACCGCAAAAGCAAAAAAGAGGATTTTTTTTTAAAAAAAAGAAACCAACATACATTTTTTCCTTTCTTTTTTCAATCTAAAGTTGATGTACTTTAATTTGTCACTTAACTGATAAGAATGCACCTTTAATTTTGCTAATATTTTTATTATGGTTTTGTGGATATATATGTGTATTCATGTGTATATGCGAATATATATGTGTGTATACCTCACTTTATGTAATTATTAACCGAACCTACAACTTCGTAACAATATGTGAGGTATCTAACAGGTTTTCTTAGACTCCTTTGTCATGTGATAGCACGGTATGTATGATTAGTACAAAAATATTGCTAATAATTAGTTGATGGTCCGAAAACAACAACCATATACATGGTTATTTTTCTTTTTCCTTAAGGCGTATCTTTTGCCTTAACAATTTGGCCATTTACATAGTCTCATCATCACGGTTTAACCATTATCACAAGTCTCTATGTCTAAAATTGTGTCAAAAGCACAGTGTAGACACAATTTATACATGACATCATATAGTATACATATTTATACGGTTCGGTTCCGGTTCTAACGGTTTATGGAAATCAGGAACCGAATTGGAACCATGAACCAGAAATCCGGTTCAGGAACCAAACCGTTAAAGTTATACAGTTCCAGTTCGGTTTAAAACCCACATTTTCGGTTCGGTTTCGGTCCGGTTTTACGGTTCCCAGTTTTTTTGCTCACCCCTAGGTCTACCACCAGGACCTGATATAAATCTTTCTGATGTCTATTTTTCATCGATTAAAAAATAATTACTAAACTGACTGGTAATAATTCTGTAAAATTATTGTTTAATCCTTGGGTAAGTTTCAGAGAACCAATAGAGTTATTAGATGGTCATAGATATTTCAGTTTAGTCGTAGATTGATTAATTGCGCATGGACTAAAGTATGAACCCCTAGAATAATCTTTGTTCTGGGTAAATAATAAATACACATTCTTATTTAATAAAAACACATCTTTTAAATCATGAGATCAAACGAATTATGTGAAAATAAAAAGAATGTCTATTTTCAAATTAGAGTGCATATTTATCTATTTATCACTCACCTTGTGTCATTGCAATTTACTCTTATTTTTATTATCTCACTCAGTTCATATGTTTGTACTAGAGGAAAGAAAAAATGAATGGTGATATTATTAATTAATCTAGTCTTTCATACATTTTGAGTAAAATTATTGAATTATATACTAACATACGTGTCCAAATTTGGACGACAATATTGATATCGGATGAGTTGTCGTTTTAAAGTTAAATGTGGGCTTCCATATGATTGTGTAAGATTTAAAACAGTATAGTGTTATACTCATAAGGAAAGTTGATGTCAAATAGAAATAAGGAGGCCCCAACCGCATAGCTCAGTAAGTACTCGGATTGGATTTGACACTAAGAAGTTCAGAGTTTGATTATATGGACACGCACAGCATGAATGTGGATGTTTCACTGTTGTTAGACCGGATGCCTAGTATGCGGAGGACACCTTGTGTATGTCCTTGCATAAAGTCCTCAACAATTTAGGAAGCAGTTGAATTTTTCATTTGTATCCTCCACAATACTTCTTGGGACTGTGACGGTTAGGACTATGAGGGTCAGGGTATGAGTTTCTGCCAATAAGCAATAAGAAGTATGTATATAGCCAAAAGGATTAGACAATGACACTATAAAAAGCGATAGAACATAGTAGTGAATATGAATGGACATGTCAATGGTCGATATATTATGATTGCGCCAACTGCTTGTCCGCCAAAATTTGCTTTGATGAGAGAGTGGGTTCTCCCCCATCTGTACCAGAGGCCTCTTAGCTAGGTGGGATGTAAATCGAGAGATGTGCTCCACCGGCAGCCCTTAGCCAGGTGGGATGTCCGCCAAAATTTGCTTCCTCTACATAAAAGGACTTGAAGACAAAAAACGAAAGATAAAAGCAAAAAAAAATGATTACATAAATCATGGAGTAATGAATTATTAGATGTAAAACATCATACTCTGATTATGAAGATTTCTAACGCTTCAATCCGAAAAGGTTTTATGGAGGATGTAAATCAAATCGTTCAACGGTCTTCTAAATAGAATACTATATTATTCTTGTCATAATCTGACATCTGAATATCAACTGATGTAAGCCTAGAATCAAAGTAATGCATGATTGATATCTGCCCTCTCCTACCGCGAAGTGTGCATTAGCCTTTGGTTAAATTGTATACTATATTTGAATAAATCTGCATATTATTTAAGAAATGTAAACGACTGTTACTTAAATAACCTATTAATATTCAAAACATTATGTCATAATTGCCAAAACTATATATACTATATTTCATAAACTTTATATAATAATCGTCGGATCTAGAATGATCAGTCCAAAAACTCATCTAACGATTTGATGGTTATTATATAACGCCATAATCACGTGTTTGGTTAATCTAAACTTGACACTAACATACCTTAAAGTTATCCACCACCTTGAATCCAATACTAGCTCACAAATTTTACAATGGTCAATGACCAAGTATGATTAGTTGGTCATTGACCACTGAAATGTGTAAAAAATTTATGGGCCCCTTGTTTTGACCAATCACTCCCTTACTTGTATGTAGATAAAACTTATTTGTCATTATTTTATTGGATCACTAGTTGATCAATGACTACAATAAAATTTCTGATACTAGCTTTTGAAAGGGAAAAAAAAAAGACATTTGACTTAGTCGTCGTAGTGCTAGTGATCATTAGGCTTAGTCATAGCACCACCATGTAGTTTGACCATATAAGCGATCCACACAACGAGCTCATTTGGTCTCACGCTATGACTAAGCCATACAGTTTTAATTTAAGTTTCAGGTTGATTTTTCAATTTCAATGACATACAACTCGCTTAAACATGTACAAAAAAGAAAAAGAAAAAGAAAAAGAAAAAGAAAAAGAAAAACAAAAACAAAAAGAAAAAGAAAAACCTCCCTTAAACATATCTTTGTTCTTTTTTGGTGTTATGGTATGCAAATCATATGTTGGGGCATTAGTCCAGTCTATTTGTTATTGGATATTTTATGAGGCCCAAATGATTTGGGCATTAGGATGCATCTCTTAGAAGTCCTGGAAGGCTGTTTTCTGGATGAAAATTTCGACAGCTGAGAAGGAGCCGTGAAACACACGAGAAGAAAAACAGAAAAGAGGGAGAGAGGCAGAGAGTTCGCGCAGCAGTTTTTTTTTCTGGGCAGCATGTACGATTTTGACGATCGCTGGAGATCCAGCCGTTGGATTTTGCTGAAATTTGGACAGCTTCTTCAGAACACACAGGGCTACATTCTGACCGTTCAGAATTTCGATCAGGACTCTGGATCGTTTTTAATCACTGCTGGTGTCAGCTGCGGTTTTTGGTGAAATTTCTGCACGTTTATTCTCTCTCAATTGTTGGCTCTTATGTATGTTGTTGTTGGTGGGCTGTAACATCCTTGTAGACTGATTTGGGTGTTTTTACCCTTAATTTGCATAATAAGAGAAGAAGAAGGATGGACTCCTTACAAGTCCCGTGGTTTTTTATCCTTCACATTGAAGGGGTTTTTCCACGTATAAATCTCTTGTGTTGTTTGAAGCTTTATCTTTCATAATTTGCTTATGGTTTTGATGTGAGATTGATCTTTGCTTGGTGAATCAATTGTGGTGAATTGGTTAAGCTTTGATTGGTTGTCTTGAAATTGATCCTTGTAGGTGTTGTATCCTATTTTTTGTTTCTCCCCTACAATATGTGGCTAAGTATGAATCATGTAACCATGGACCAAGTAGGAGACCATGGTTTGCTCCTCTGAGTAGCTGTAGTGGCCATGTTAATGAATGTGATGACTTCAAGACGGGTCGGGTTGGAATTCGATCTTCAACCTAGTAAATATCCTATGTTGAGTTTAAAATTTAATAAAGGCGCTATGCTCTACTTCATCTATTTAAAAAATATTGTCTTGGTTGAATTTTTAACCTAGTGTAATTTACATTATCAATAATTTTATGATGTTTCATGAATAACTATGTGACACATAGTTATTACTCTATATACAATGGAGAATTGACATATAATAAAGGAATACCATGTCATTTGGATGATTGTATAGAAAGTAAGAAGTCCGCCTCCTCAATATATCTATCTCTAATTGATTATATAGTAACTATTAGGATATCATCTAGTTACTCTTTGAGTATTTTGAAATTTGTGAAGTTCCAAATTAAAGATAGGCTCAAATACTTCTTTTGCATTTGGGGCGTGTATACAAATATACACATATACTCATATATACATACCTACATACTTACATGTATATGTATATATATGTATACACATATCTGAAGTATTTTTTAGCTTTAACTACCAAACTTAATTTTCTTCCGTTCTTCTAAATGATTTTTCTATAGCAAATAATAAATACACACATTTTTTTTTGATAAATATGCACCTCTTCTTCTGAATGATTTTTCTAAAGTCAATAATAAATACACATCTTTTTTTATAAATACATCCTTTTTGTTCGATCATTGGCTCATAATAAATCATAAGATGAAATTAAAGGTATAAGAAAACAAAAGTGTGTTTTTATCATTGTTTTCTTTCTATTTCTCTCTTGGAATTTTCAAAATGCTATCAACATATATTAATTTCTGAATATCATGCAAACTTATCAAGCAAACTTTTTTGAACTAATTAAACTACCATTCTCGATCTAAATTGCTGGGCAAAACCTGGAAGCTGTTGTTGTATTGATTAGTTATCGATTTTTTGACATACTATTATTACCTATTTAACAAGTAGAAAGTGAATTTCGACTATCAAGGCGGGCCAGCTAGTGACCTTGAGGTTACACGACCGAATGGCAGGAATAATCCATTCTATAAAATGTAGAGTAGGCTGCGTACATCAGATCACGAAGTGATCCGATTCTTTTCGGAGTCTAAGCGAACGAATGAGCCTATTACACCTGGAAACGCCTTTCAAAATGAATTTCGACTATGATTCAGGATCCTCATATGGGGATGCGTTGAACTTTTTCTGGACTGAAGCAGTATTCAGCGTTGAATGAAAAGTGTGAAGTGTGAACCGAACTCATGTTTAGGGTTTCAGGTATTGAACTGTAGTGCCCCGCTCCCGAGCCCTAACATCGGAAACAGTGCACCCGCCGTATCTTACTAAGGAGAATACAAAGCGTCGAATCAATCTCTTACTTGTCAAAGATGACGTAGAAATTTTTTCGCGGAAACGTAAACCATAGCATATATTAAACTTCAATAACCGTCATTACATTGCTAAATAAAACTCCCGAAATAAAATAGTAAAGTAGTGTGTGGAAATCCTCAAAATATAAATAAGAACAAAACAGCTGCAGCGTCCCCTCATATCCTAGCCGCAGCTCTCAACCAGCCCACTCTGCTATGTCCGTCCCGTCCTCAATGAAGATATGCTCGTAGTCCTTATCCGGCTCACCTGGGAAGTAGGGGTGAGTGACAGAAATCACCCAGTAGATGCCCGCCTCAAACAAATACAAAACGTACATACTGAAATGATATAGCCACATAGCACATAAACATGATATAACACATAGCACATAACATGATATAACACATAGCACATAAACATGATATAACACATAGCACATAAATATAAGATAACTTGCATAAGATAAAGTAAATGCGGTAAGTAAAACACTCCACATAAAAATACGCAAGTACGTGATGCATGCTCAATTAACGTGTCACACGCAACAAGAATCATGTCATGCAATATGCCCTAGACCTATATGCAATGCATGATCCCGGGATTGACTGGATGCCTGTAGCCCGTGCACTACAATCCACCCTTGCGGATGCCCGTGGCCCGTACACCACGATCCACCCCAACCGATGCCCGTGGCCCGTGCACCACGATCCACCATAACCAAGTATCCATGGCCCGTACACCATGATCCATCATAATCACATACTCATGGCCCGTACACCATGGTCCACTCCACTCGAGCGTCTGAGACCCGTACATCTCAGCCCACTCCCAATGCAATGCACGTGCCATGAATGCAACAACAAAATCACCTAGGGCCCGTACGCCCATCCTTACCAACTCCGGCATTCAACACTAATCGTCTGGGGCCCGTACGCCCATCCTCACCATCTCCGGCACTCAATATTTGGCTTCATAAAATTTACGAATATTGGAAAGTAGTTATTTAGCATTCTTTTTATTTTTACTTAGCTTGTATTAATTTTCTAGAATTTTCTACTAATTTTCCCTTATTTAATTCTATTTATTACTAATTATTTCTAATTACTTACATTTCTCAAAATTCAGAAATTAAGTGGGAATAATTTAATTTTAAACTTTTATATTTTCTGGAATTTATTTGGAATTTTCTGATAATTAAATATATTTTTCTGGAATTTTAAACTAATTTTAATTAATTATTTATTATTTATTCATTTCAGAAATTAATTTCCAGATTTTGTTTTTATTTTTCGGCTTGGGCCGGCCTGCTACCTGGTCCGGTCCGCTGGCCATCCGGTCCGGTCCGGCAGCCTGGCCGGTCCAACAGTATTTTCTTTTTTTTTTATTTTTTTTCCTATTTCCTTCTAACCTCCATAAAATCTTCGTTTTAACTCCGATTGACCTCAAACCAGTTGCGTTGGACTCGTTATAACGAGACGCAACTTTTGGGAGTGGACACGTCATCACGTGTCCGGACGCGCCGTCAGGGGCCGCGCGTGGGCCCCACGCGCCACCCCCTGAAACGCGTCTGTCAGACCCTTTTTTTCGATTTTCAACCAATCCCTACCTATTCCGGGCTAGATGAAGTTATTCTAAGGCCAAAACGAAATTTTTAAACATAACTAACTATGAAAAACCCTAATCTTTTGAGTTGATTTACAAGTGTTTCCGCCCTAATCCAATCATACCATCAAATTCATATTCATACGAGTACATAGCAGCAATTTAAACAGTTACCTCATGCTTTTCCAAATATAAACGAATACAAATCAATATTTTAAACAATTGAAATAATAAAAAACAAAGAATCACATAAAATATCATCTAAGCATGCAAGGATCGTATCCATTTGAGGGGGGAAGAGGCACCTACCTCGATTGACGATAACACGAATAATTTGACGGACTAACTTGGGTTCGGGGTCTCGCTAGCTTTCTTCTCCTCCCTCTTTTTCTCTTTTCTCTCTTTTTTTTTCTTTTTTTTTTCCTTGTGGCCGCTGGTGTATACGCATATTGCTTGTGTTGTGCGTGTATATGTAGATATAGTGGGGAAAAGTTAGGATAGATTTTAGGTTTTCCCATTTGGTTTTGGTTTAGGTTTCCTAATGTAACTTAATCTTTATCTAGTTTATACTTATCTTTATTATTATTATCATTACTTTTTATTTATTACTTTTTTTTTTGTATTTATTAGTATATATTCATTATATATATACACGCACATTTTGTCGGTCATAACATGAAGATAGCGAGTTGCATCGAAGTCTGGTTGTAGCAATCCACGAATTAGAAGAAGAAAAAAAGAATACTACAGAAAGGGAAACAGAAGGCAAAAAGAAAAGGATATATATAGAAAAGAAGAGAACAGGATGAAGAAAGATCGGGCAGAGAGGAAAATAAATGGTAAGACGAAAGCAAAAGAGAAGAGGAAACAGTTCTAGTGGTATTTGAACATTTAGTATAAAGTAAAGAAAACTCTATTCTTTTATGTTTAGATTATAATTTCATATATGTTTTATATATACTTGAATTATAGTTCTAATAATGGTGAATAATTAAGAAATTTTGGTTGTTATAGCTGGAATTCATGTTTATGTTGTTTAAGTTGATACATTTTGTTGTTTAGAAATAGAATTAAATGTACAAGGCTTTTAGAAGATGCAGTATAGTTGAATTTGAGAGGAAAAGAAAAATTAAAGAATAGACTATGAAGGATAATAGGTTGTTGAAATTTGTAAAAAAAAAAAAAAAATACCCAGCAGACGTATGTACTTGTTTTAGTGATATCTTCAATCATAGAACTCCTATATGATTTTAGTTGTATTAGAAAGCCCAATTTCTGCAACTTTGGTTTAAGATATCTGACTCCAAATAAGCTTGTAAAAAGGTCAAAATGGTGTTGGAAGGTACTAGTTTTTGTAGTTGTTAATTAATCAATAGATAACATTTAGTCACAAAGAAATTGAAAAATAAAATAAGGAAACGGAAGCAAGATTTGACTCTAAGTTAAACAAAGATTAATATATTTGAAATGTACGTGCTAAGGAAATAGATGATACTTGGATATTACATCTCATATCTAGATAGCTTCAGACACTCAGGCTAAAATTTTGTTTCGGGAATGTTGGCATGATTAGTGTAGCATAGTCTTTTGAAAATATAAAGAGTGATTATATATTTATATATCCCCATTGGTTAATGAAGTTTTTCTTTTTAACCAAAATAAGATTAAAGTCTAAGATGGTGTTATCGATCTAATCAATCGTACATTCTTTGTAGTGAGATATCAACGACAAATTGAGATAGGTGGGTGCGGATGAGATCAAGGCAGGCAGATTCTAAGGCAAAAAATGAGGCCGCGAATCACAGCGCGCCACGTCGCCTTGTTATTGATGAGAGAGAATTTTTTTTTTAAAACAAGGCAATATGGCGACGTGGCGCGCTATGATTCGCGGCCTCATTTTTTGCCTTAGAATTTGCCTGCCTGGATCTCATCCGAGGTGGGTGGCGTTCAAAGGTAACAGAGGTAATGAAATTGTGTGTTTGAAAAGTGATTACACAAGGGAAGACTGACTTGGACAGATACAGATGACCAGCCCTGGAATATTAGGTTTTTGAATTCGAATTCGTTTAGCTAAACAAACTGTTCGGCGCTAAACGAACTTTAAAATTGGTTCGAGTTCGGCTCGATAACCTTATATACGTTTAAACGAGCCGAACTGTTTGCGAACTGTTCGGCTAGTTTAACTAAACGCTGTTCGAATTCGGTTCGTTAACAAATAATTACCGAACGAATACGAACCGAACTCAAACAGTTTACAAACTGTTCAGTTCATTCAAACCTCTTGTATACATTTTATCTTTTTGTGTCATGAAGAAATGTAACAAAAATTGAATATTAATGTTACGTAAACAGAAAAGAACCAAAAGCGTTATGAACTCAGGTCTGGTTAAAACACGATTATCACACCGGGCAGTTAGGGGTGTTAATGAATCGAGCTAAATCGAATACTAAGTTTTCGAATTCAGATTCGTTTAGCTAAACGAACTGTTCAGCTCGGTTTGTTTAGTGTAACAAACTTTAAAATTGGTTCGAATTCGGCTCGATAACATTATAACTGTTTAAATAAGCCGAACAGTTTCTAAATAGTTCGGTTCATTTTAGTAAACGAACTCAAACAGATGTTTAAATCTAACTCGTTTAAATAAAATTAACGAATGAACTCAAATCAAATACGAATCGAACTCGAACACCCATATTGGCGGTCTTCGCCAGCAAGGATGAGAGCAGTTCCACCGCGTCGAGTTTCGTCCACCGGGTAGCTGCGATATTATTAAGGGGTGGGTGTAGATGAAATGATTAAATTACATGATATTTTTCCAGGCCAGAATTAAGAAAAGTTTTTTATTTTTATTTTTCGCATTAAAACTAAAACGATGTCGTATAAGACCGGTGCAAGGACTTGGTGCAACTGTTTCTATTTGTCCTCCGATTATAAATAATAAAATTGAACACGAATCTCCAGCTTTCTCTTTATTCCATAAGCCCAGGAAATTCTTTAGTATTCGAGCTCTAAACCAAGAATCTTACTAAAATAGTCCTATGAGGCCACACAAAATGAAATAACTCCTCCAATTTTTCTAACAACGCTTAATTATTTTTAATATGAAAAGTCCGATGGGCCATGATAATATCAACAGCAAAAAGAAAAAAAAGAGAGAAAAGAAGAAGTATATGATCCAATATGATTTTCTCTATCAAAATCATTCGGCCCACTCGTCGTCGTCCTCTATGAATATCATGTCATAACCAGGCTCATCTGCAAAACAGCGGTAGTACCCTTAGCGAGAACGCTAGCAAGTAACCCGCTTATAAGACATACGAGATCAACACATGGCAAGACATGAGTAATATCTAAATCAAGGGGTGATGGGGCACATGTCTTGTATAACTCCAAGAATATAAATTTACCGCATAACAGAATAAGAACAATAATTAATAAGCATTCAACAATTCAATAACAATCCAATTTCAATTCAATCGTACCGTAACGACTCACGTAATGCATGGCAGTTCAAAGCATGCACTAACTACACAAACCCCAAATGCTTATGCTTCACTTTTCAAAACAGTGCAATGCATGTCATAATATTCGGTCACATAACTTTATACCCTGTGGTAGGCCACAGCTTGTCTTTATACTCTGTGACGCACCACAGCTTAACTTTATACCCTGTAATGTGCCACAGCTTGTCTTTATACCCTATGACACATTACAACTCACTTTATACCCTGTGATGATTACAGCTTGTCTTTATACCCTATAATGCATCACAGCTTATTTCGCAAACTTTATACCATATGCCGAGGCATAGCTCTTATCAAAACATAATGCAAATGCAAGTGCTATGATGCAAAAATGCACGACTTCTCATCATTCAATCACATTCAAATGTCAATCCATCATTCGAGACTCACCTCATTCACACACTCAAGCATATCCTTCCCGACAAGTCCACATCACCTAAACATTCATTTTAGAATCCAAAGGATAATGTAGGAACCCTCACATTCCTCTTTCCGAACTCTGTAGAGCCTCATACGTTCATTCCTAACCCCTTAGGTCATTCACTTTGAAGTCCGATTCAAATACCCTACTAAGTCTCGACCGTTGATTCACCATCTTAAGTCGTGTTCCCAAGACTTAGACTAACCTCAATCAGGTCCTAAGAAGTCCCTAAGGTCACCTAAAAGATCCCCTAGCTTCCCTCTTTCTTCCCTTATTTTCCCACAAAACAGATGGACGCCATACCCTGACATCGATCAATCGACGTCCATCTGAGGCACATCGATCTCTCACTCAACCTACGTCGATCGATCGACGTCCATCTGAGGCACGTCGATCTCTCACTCATCCTACATCGATCGATCCACATACATCTAGAACACATCAGTCTCTCACTCTCTATACATCGATCGATCGACGTACGTCAGCCTCTGACGTCGATCGATCGATGTCAACGTTCTCCAGAATTTCATTGCGATTTCTGCAGAAACTGCAGATCCAAATCCCCAAATCAAACCCAACTTCCTTCCAACCATTCCAAGCCTATTCCTCTCTAGTAATCCATCCTTAATTCACCAAAAACAACACCTTTCACGTACTCATCAAAGATTTAACCCTAACGCTTAAATCTTTGTCAAAATAAACCCAAAATCTCACCCTTTTCACTCCCTTCTCCCTCCATCCGAAAATAGCACAAAAATAGGGTTCATGGGGTTTGGGTTTTACATGTTCTCACATAATCAACAACATCAACAATGATTTCAACCAAATAGCGGCCAAATCTCAAAACCAAAACACATATATCATATAGATATTCACGGAAAGAAACTACTGCATGGTGATCCAATTTGATATCAAAATAGGCCTTTAACTTTCACAAATCGTAGGAACTTATAAGTAGATTACTTGCCTGTGATTACTTGAAGAAGATTTGAAGAACAAACGAAGAACGGATTGAAAACCTTGAAGAACCTTCACCTAGGGTTGCAAGAGAGAACAAAATCGCCTATAGAGGGGAGGAGAAGTCGGTTCTCTGAATGAATAGAGAAACTGACGTTTCGTCAGCTTTAATATGAGAAAGGATGAAATTTGGAGTTTCTAAATTATATCCTATTATCTAATTTATCTTAAATAACTCATTTCTAATATTGAATTCCAAATTAATTTCTAATTAATTCTAATATTTAAAACCCACAATAAATACCAATTAATTATGATACTTAATTCTTAATTCATTATCATTATTGCCCTTAATTACATTTAATTTCCTTTTTATCCTTTAATTACTCTACGGAGGGTGTGGAGCATAACACACACACATATATGAGAGTGTATCATGTATAATTAGAACAAGCATAACTCGGTTTAAAGGGACACACTCATAAATGGAAGTGTATCAATAACTATAATTGTTTCTATATAAATGATCATTTTATTATCAAATCTTTTTGCATATCTAGTTTCTAGTATAAACTGGAGATGTGATTTTGTTATAATCCTAATTAGACAGGAAAAATAATCAATTTGTTATTATAGAACTTTAATAATGAATGGACAAAGGATGAACGATTAAAGAAGCAAGTCTGTGTTCTCAAAGTCACACCTTGATTCCAATGCTTAAACCCAACCAATGCTCCAAGGAATATTGCTAGCTTGGCAAGACAAAATTTATCCAAATTGGACAAGGATTTCCTCCATCTTACTATCTCTGTCCTTAATTTGAAGAAAAAAAAAAAAAAACTTAAGGATTTCCTTTTTTTTCACGTGAGAGTAACTAGTAATTAGGGCTGTAAACGAGCCGAACGAGCCGAGCATCGCGTTGTTCAAGCTCTGTTCATTTAACTTAACGAACGAGTCGAGCTTGTTCGTTTATTTAAACGAACATATTTACTTGTTCAAGCTTGGTTCGTTTAACTCACGAACAACATTAACGAGCCGAACACCTTAAACGAACGATGCCACTTACCGAGCTCGAACAGAAAAAGGTGTTCAAGCTCTGTTCATTAACCTTTTATCCGAGCCGAGCTCGAGCTCGAGCTCGAACAAACGAGCCGAACAACCGAACGGCTTGGTTCATTTACAGCCCTACTAGTAATGTTCCTGCACATTAAATGAGAACTTGGATATTTTGTTTTATCCGTGTTAAAATAACTGATTTTTGAGAAAAAATTGCCACTAATTCCCCTTTTTGCCACGTGTCGCGCGGTCACGCACGCGGTGAGGGAGTAGCGGTGAGGGGATCCTATCCCAGGAATTCCACCTTGTCAACATACATGTGTGGCAGTGAGACCTACTTCTCACCAACCATAACAATATTCAACTATAAAAAAGGACTCTAACTATGGCTAATGTCATTCTATCCATATCTCCCGTAAATATTCGGTAGCCATTTTATGTATTATTCTCCTACCTTCTCTATATGATTTCATCACATACACCATTTCGTGGAAGGTAGTATGTGTCATCGGAAAACAACATATGTGTGTTTCCTACACATTGGTGATTGTGTATATACGGCTTTTCCATACCCCGCCATAGGCAGACATCTTTAAGACAATAAAGTAATGTTGTTGTTATTGTGTAGTGTATAGTAGACATTTTTTATTAAAGGGGGCAAGAAGATGAGACATAAAGAGAATTAGGAAATTCATATACATATATTTCATACGTGTATTACGCTTTTTTTTAACTCAAACAATTTTTGACTTAGTATTTGAAGATACTTTGATATCCATAGTCTCTCCTACCTTATTAGTTACTTTTTCTTTCTCATTATTACTGATTCAAGATTTAGTTAACATCTTTTTATGGTCGTAGAATTATTCATGTATCACCTCCTATATGGTATAGCTCAGTTAGTATTTGGGCCGGGAGTTGCTCTAAGAGGTACATGGTTCGATTGCGCAGTGTGGGTGTTTCACTGCTATCTGAGTCAAAGACCCAGTTTGCAGTGGACACCTTGTGTGATTGCTTGTGTATGACCTCTTCAACCTAAGATGCAGCTGAGCTCCTGATTTGCATCCTCCACAATATTTTTTGGGTCTGAGACGGAAGAGCCTACAGAGACAGGGTATGACCCTTTACTCCAAAAATTATTCATGTATCAACTGTTGGAAAAAATGTAAATAGCACAGGAAAAACCAAACAAGAAAGACAATGAAAGCCGAGACGAGTTTCGGGATAACTCTGTCCTTAAAGCAATTTAGCCTCTACCGGTGAGCAAGGTAGACTGCAATGGCTAATGCTTCCCAAGATATAACGGCTTAATCTCTTTAGTTTGCTCTACTAGAGAGAGTTTGAACTTGATGGTAGAAGAAGTTGATAGTAGAGAGAATGAGAGAAGAAAGTACTGCAGAAAATTTCACAAGTTTTCAAGAGTTTTTCATCTGTAGGTTGAAGATAACAAAGCCCAATATTTATAGGCTTTTGGTTTTCAAAACACAGGTTTAATAGACAATTTTCTGCAGTTGTTTTCCCCCTAGGATCGGCCATGAACGTTCAATATGAAAGGAGATGTCATTTGGAGGAGAAGACGCATTTTTTATGAACAGTCGGGACACATTAGGCGCCTCATGTCACTTCGAACGACTGTACAAAATGACATCGAACGACTGTACAAAATGACATAGGAGCTTCATGTGACATCGAACGACTGTACAAAATGACATTAGGAGCTTCATGTGACATCGAACGACTGTACAAAATGACATTAAGCGCTTAATGTGACATTGAACGACTGTACTAAATGACATTAGGCCTTCATGTGGCATTGAACGCCTATGCAAGGCGTTCGAAGTGTTCTGGAAGTGTTCCCGAACACTTCGAACGCCTAGATGAGGCGCTTCAAGTGTTCTGGAAGTGTTCCAGAACACTTCGAACGCCTACATTAGGCGCTAAAGTGTTTGGAACACCCCCCCATTTCCTTCCATTGTTCATAAAACACTCCAAACTTCAACCAATCTCCTATCAAAAGGTTACATAACATTAATACAAGGTTGGATCACAAGATTTAAAGTACTTTTAAGTACTTTTTCAAACAATCCCCCACATGATCCAATCTTGTATAGTCACAAACGAATGACCATAAACCAACCTTTCTACTATCACCAAAATAATGATACATAACGGATACGATGACTTGTGGTCTTGAATCGCCGGTAATACAACTTGAGTTATATAAACGGAAGTAAGATGAACTTCGTCTTGAATCTTACTCCACTATTGTTTATATGAACAAGAAGAAGAAGACATATCATTATCTACTTCTTCAAGTTCGCGGTTTTGGTGCGATATCGGCCATGCACCTATCTCGGGATTCATAAGCTCTCTAGAGAGTTTTCCAAGCTCTCACAGGAAGCGGCCACCACTTCCAAGCTTATATAGGTGAAATTTATTCAAGTGTGCACTGTTCACACCACCATACAACATGACTATGAATTTTCATTAAGAGATTCTTGAAATCTCACCCTCAATTTTTTACAGCGAGCACTATCGACAACAACACCTTAGGGAGGAACACTTGATAGTGCAACATAGAACTCTTTCATGACTTGTTTTTACCACATTAAACCCCGTTTGTAGGATCTCTACTAATAGTGGGTTGGGTTTCCCGTCATGAAGAATTCTCTACAGATGGAATAAGTCACATCCCCCTCGATGTTTCATAGACTAACTTCTTATTTAGTCCTTTAGTTAATGGGTCAGCAAGGGTAAACTTGGTTCTTACAAACTCCAAGTTTACCACCCTGAACTAATCAACTCACGCACAATATTGTGTCTTAGACGGATATGCCGGCTCTTTCCATTATAAATCTTGTTCTTTGCATGTGCGATCGCAGCCTAAGAATCACAATGAATAGATACAGAAGGCATATGTCTAGACCACAAAGGAATATCAACAAGTTAAATTCCTTTACCATTCAGCCTCTGTACTAGCAAGTTCTAACGCAATAAATTCAGACTTCATTGTAGATTTAGCACTACAAGTTTGTTTACATGATTTCCAAGAGATAGCTGCACCACCCAATGTAAACACATATCCACTAGTGGAGTTTATCTCATTATTATCTGTCACCCAATTAGCATCACAATAGCCTTCTAAAACAGAGGGTGAACCACTAAACACAAGTCCTAAATTCATTGTACCTTTAAGATATCTCAATAATCGTCTTAATGCACACCAATATTTTTCATTAGGATTATGAGTACATCTTGCAAGTCTATTTACAACATATGCAATATCGGGTTTAGTGCAATTCATCAAGTACATTACACTACCAATTATTCTAGCATATTCACATTGAGACACACTTTCAAATTTATTCTTTGTCAATGTCGCATGTGAATCATAAGGAGAACTAACTGGTTTCACATCATAATGATTAAACTTTTCAATATTTTTCTCAACATAGTGTTCTTGAGAAAGTAGGTAACCCCCACATTTCTCCACTAACTTAAGTCCAAGAATTAAAATCTACCTTCCCCATATCTTTCATGTCAAAAACAGAAGACAAAATGATTTTGTGTCATTTACAACATTTATGTGGTACCAAATATTAACATATCATCAACATAAAACAAATAATGACACCATCACAATCATCAAATGTGTTATACACACAACGATCAACTTTCATTTACCTCATAGCCATTTGACACCATAGCATTGTCAAATTTTTCATGCCATTGTTTAGGTGCTTGCTTAAGACCATACAAAGACTTCTTAAGCCTACACATTTTATGCTCTTGGACTTTAACTATCATACCCTCGGGTTGTTTTCATATATATCTCTTCTTTCCAAATCCCATTTAAAAATGCTGTTTTCACATCCATTTGATGGATAACAAGTTTGTAAATGGAGGCAAGAGCTATTAAACACTCTAATGGTAGTAATTCTAGCAACACGGAGAATATGTATTGAAGAAAATCGATACCTTCTTGTTGCGTGAACCCTTTAGCGACAAGCTTTAGCTTTAAACTTATCAATTGTTCCATCCGCCTTTAGCTTCTTTCTAAAGACCCACTTACAACTGATAGGTTTACAACCTCTAGGCAAATCTACCAATTCCCAAGTGTTATACTTAAAATCGACTCAAGCTCGCTATTAATGGCTTCTTTCCAAAACTTTAGAATCTATTGACTTAATGGCATCTCCATAAGTTCTGGGGTCATCTTCTAAAATGAATGCTGTTGTAAAATCATTCCCAAAAGATTTTTCAATCTTTGCCTCTTACTTCTTCTAGGTAGATCAATCCTCTTGATTAACTACGGACATTTTAGACTCGCCTATCTCAAATTTGGAAGAAACTTCGGAATGTCTTTTCATAGGGAAGATATGTTCAAAAAATTCAGCATCTTTAGATTCCAATATAGAACTATTATCTATAGCCATGAATCTATATGCTGTACTATTTTGAGCATATCCGATGAACACACAATCTCTTGTCTTAGACCTGATTTTACTTCTCTTAAAATCAAGAATAGCAACTTTGGCTAAACACCCCCCACACTTTCAAGTAACTCAGGTTGGGTGCGTAGCCTTTCCATAATTCATATGGCGTTTTATCTAATTCTTATGTGGTATCCTATTTATATATGACATGCAGTCAAGATTGTCTCACCCCACATATTGTCTGGCAATCCTGAACTGACTAACATTGCATTCATCATATTTTTTGAGTGTTCTATTCTTTCTTTCGGCTACTCCGTTGGATTGAGGTGTATACGGGGGTGTGACCTCATGAATAATGTCATTTTCTTTACAAAACCTTGTAAAGAATCTGTACTATATTCACCACCTCTATCAGTCCTAAGCCTTTTGATCTTTAAATCTAACTGATTTTCAACTTCATTTTTGTAACTTATAAACATAGACTCAGTCTCATCCTTATGACGTAACAGATATACCTTAGCATATCTAGAGTAATCATCAATAAAAGTAAACATCATATCTTTTACCGCCTTTACTCATATGATTCTTAAAATCACCTAAGTCACTATGATTCAAACCAAGTTTTGAGAAACTTTATCCACTTTCTTAAATGTCTCTTATGATGTTTAGCCTCAACACAATGTTCACATTTATCAAATTCTCACCATCATATGAAATCATATTCATGTTTTTGAGTTTCTTAATGATTCCTATGTTTGCATGTCTAATCTAGCATGCCACATATCAAGAGACTTGGCAAAGTAAACAGGAACTGGATGCTTCTTTATTATTAGACAAACAGATAACGTCAAGAACAAGCGCCCTCCCATTACAAAATCCCTTACCAACAAACTTCTCATTTCTAGATAAGACAAGTTTAATCAGACTCAAGAACAAGTTTAATGCTGGTCTTGTTCAGTAGTACGCCGGATATCAAGTTCCTACGCATAGCAGGAACATGTAACACATTGCTTAACTCAAGTTTCTTTCCAGAGGTCAACTTGAGAAGAACCCTACCCTTTCTAAGAACTTGGGTACCATGTGCATCTCCCAAGAAGACTGTTCACCATTTCCGATTTCTTGATAACCAGAAAAATATGTCCTTACTGGTAGCAATATGTCTGGTAGCCCTGTGTCGCTACCCATTCCGTTGCACTACTAACAAGGTTTACCTCCGTTAGGACGACTGCTGCAATGACATCATTTGCTTGCGCCTCTGAATTGTAACGCCCCCGACTCGGACAGCGGAATCCGAACCGGTTCACCCGTCGTAGCTTACTGAGAGACTACCAGACGTCTATCTCTCGATACACATCATCAATGACGTAAGAGAAATAAGCGTGGAAAACATATTATGTCAATCTAAACCATCAAGTAATACGTCAAAGACAACGTGAATACCCAAATGTATATGGTCGCAGCCATCTAAACCTCAAAAGAATGACAACATAATCCGAAACAAATGGAAGCAGTTCCTATTAGCTAATCAGTCTTGTCCACAAGGTCTAGGTATCCCACTCAGCCACTCGCCGTCATCTTCAATAAAGATCATATCGTAGCTAGGCTCATCTGCAAAGTCAAAGGCAGTACCCTTAGCGAAAAACGCTAGCAAGTAACCCCCGCTATAAGACCATACGGGATCACACATGGCAAGACATGAGTAATATATAATTCAAGGGAATTGAGGGGCACATGTCTTGTAAACTTCCAAATATATAAATGAATCACGTAATAGCAGGTACAGCAATTCGAAACGCAATTTAACAAATCAATAACGATCACATAACATGAGCAATCATTTCCACAACGACTCTCGTGATGCATGTCAAAATATGCACTACACTACACAATCACATATGCATGAGCCATTTCTTTTCAAATCAGTGCAATGCATGTACAATGTCCAGTCTCGTACTAATTCCCTTGTAACGCACCCCGGCTTATATTTCCATCCCGGTTAACGTTACAAGCTCGTATGCTCTGTGATGCACCTCGGCTTACATTTTCATCCCGATTAACATCACAGATCTCGTAAACTCTACAATGCACCTCGGCTTATATTTCCATCCCGATTAACATTGTAGAGGACTTTAAACCCTTGTAACGCACCCCGGCTTAAATTTCCATCCCGGATTAACGTTACAGTCTTTGTGCCCTATAGTGCACCCAGCTTAATTTCCATCCTGGTTAATACTGTAGGTCACCTTCGCAAATCGGTGCCGAAACACCTCTCTTTTTCAAAACCATATGCAATGCACGTACCATGATGCAAGACTCCTTATTTCATTCACACTTCTCGTTCACATATACAATTCACATTCACATGCGCAAGTACAAGTAGCACACAAGGGTACACTAGCTTATTCATCAATACTTAGACCTCAACTAGCTTGTCAACACTTACCCTTAATTCTAAAGTTCACAACCTACGAGAGATTCCCTATCTTTCCTTCATTGAACTCTAAGACCCCTTGTACGTTCATTGCCTAACCCTCCTAAGTCATTCACGTTAAACCCGGTTCGAGAACCATTGAAGTCACCCATATTGATTCACCATCCTAGGTTCATGTTCCCAAGACTTAGGCTACCTTTAATCAGGTCTTAAGAAGTCTCTAAGATCACCGAAAGACTCCCCGAGCTTCCCTTTTTCTTTCTCTATTTTTCCACAAAACTGGTGGACATCATCCCCTCACATCGATCGATCTATGTACTCATCCACTCACATCGATCGATCTATGTCCATCAGAGGACATCATACCCTCACATCGATCGATCTATGTACTTCATCCCCTCACATACAATCGATCTATGTCCATCAGAGGGACATCATACCCTCACATCGATCGATCTATATACTTCATCCCCTCACATCGATCGATCTATGTACTTCATCCCTCACATCGATCGATCTATGTACATCAGAGGACATCATACCCTCACAATCGATCGATCTATGTACTTCATCCCCTCACATCGATCGATCTATGTCCATCAGAGGACATCATACCCTCACATCGATCGATCTATGTACTTCATCCCCTCACATCGATCGATCTAGTCCCCGATTCCAGAACAGAAACTTTGCGATTTCTGCAGAAACTGCAGAACCAATAACTCCAATTGATCCCAAACTTCATCCCAATCAATCCAAGCCTAATCCCTACTATAATCTCATGCTTAAACTACGAATCAAACACCGCAACCCATATCAATTACCGATTCAAGCCTAACACTCAACCCTCCACCCAAAACAACCCAAAAATCCTACCTTTCTCTCCATTATTCTGTCAATCTAAAATAGCGGCAAAGCAGAGGGTTCAAGGGGTTGGGATTTGCAGGATTCACAATGATCAACAACACCAACGAATGCTTTTCATATACATTGGCCAAATCTCGAAATGAAAGCACATAGATCATATACAAATAATCACAAAACGAAAACTACTGCATGGTGATCCAACTTGATATCAAAATAGGCCGTTTATCTTTCACAAATCGTAGGATCTTATAAGAAAGTTACTTGCATGTGATTACTCGAAGAAGAAACGAAGATCGGATGAGGATTGGATTGATTCTTGGAGAGATTTTTCCTTAGGGTTGTAGAGACCTCAAATCGCCTAAGGGGAATGAGGCTGCGTGCTTCTCTTGTGAATGGGGAGGAGAGAAACTGACGTTGTCAGTTTAATAGGGAGATGGGTAAGATTTGGTGTTTCTAAATTACATCTATTATCTTATTTATCTTAAAAGATAAACCTTTATTATTTACATTCTAAAATTAAGTATAAATTAATTCCAATATTAAATCCTCTCATTAATTTCTAATAATCCTCGCACTTAATTCCTAATTTATTACTGTTGACTACATTAACCTCTTTTTAATTCTTTCTTTGCCTTTTAATTATCCTACGGAGGGTGCGGGGCGTAACATTCCACCCCCCTTACAAAAAGTTTCGTCCTCGAAACTTGTGCGTTACGAGATTAATGACTTAGTATAGCCCTTCATAAATTATTTACTTAGGTCATGACCGAAATTAGTATCCCTGCGTATTCCGATATGGTACTCATTTCATTTCCTCGGTACAGGACTAAGTTCTCAAATCATTCAATGTGTCAGCACACAATGTACTCTTTTAAATCCATTGTCCTCTGCCTTGATAGATCGTAACCTATCCTTGTATAGTGCTCGAATCAACCTTAAGGGTAACGTCAATATACACGCTTCATGGACTTAATCGTCGGTCTTATATCGAACTTATATTTGCTACCCTGACCAACCCCTCTAAAATCAGTTCTTAAATGTATTACAATCCTTAACTTAACGCCTTGCTCACAAGACTCATCCGTGAAGCCATATGTATTTTTCGAAATCGTTGTACTCTAGTACGATTAATTTAGTCAATACTAAAATCTTTTCAAGGTGATCTCGTTCCTTATGAGATTCAATCCTTTACTAGTCCTAGATAATTAGTGCGTATAAACTTCCACTTATACCAATTGACGGTGTGTCACTCGACTTATTGCAATCTACAATACCAGATTCATAAACTTATCACATAAGATTATCACTTAGATACTTAACCATACTAACATCCTTTGTGCATGCCATTACGGAACCGTTACCCTCCTTAACGCAACTAAGTCTTCAAAAGCAATTCTTATATACTTATCAACTAGCTCTATGATCATGCTCTTAATCTCTCATAGATACCGTCATAAGCCTAGTATACGAACTACATGTATGGACATGCTTCTTTTTAAATAAAATGCAGTTTAAGTGGCTATAATTCAAATATAGCTTCGATTAGTTATACAGTATTTCTAATTTTTTTTTTGTAAACATGCGAGCTAAAATATTATAAAATCGTCTTCGCAGATGTTGATTCACATGACCTCTTATAAAAAAAAGACTAAACTTGTTCGCAATAATGTCTCAAACGAGGAAGAAAAGAATATATATGGGCATATCCTACTCCCAAGAGTTTTTCAGGTAGGACCTTCCTTAACACCATTTGAAACTCAACGACATGAAGTTTAATAAAATAATTTGGAAGTGGCATATCTCTTTTAAAAAGAATGTACGTTTTGCAACTACTTTTGTCTCGTAAACTATTAGGTAACTTCGTAGCAAGCAGGTGATAATTCAAGGATAAAATGCTTACGATATCGATAATCAACAACTCTCATCATTTTAACAAAATAAACATGGTGAAACGAAAATTTGCGAAATAATACCAGAAATATACAGACATATTGTTTTTCAAATCCTCAACATTTTAAAATGTATCTATTTTTCAGGGTTTGTCAATAGTAGTTGAAATTCCATCAGGTGGAAATACGAAGGCGGAACAAAATATAGCATTGTTAAGTTTAGCAGGACTATACAAATAAGCACCCTAATTAAAATACTTAAAAATATTGAATAAATCTTTGAAATATAAGGTATAATCTTGGCGTACGTGCTTCATGTATAAATACTTAACCACTTGAAAATATTTGCCCATACTTCATATAATTTCTATGATTCACTCTTACGGTCAAGGTAAATTCTACCTAAGTACCGTAACTTATAGGTCTAATGTTCGTCTATTCATGCTAATATCTTTAACCAACTAGATATTAATCGTCTTAAGGTATTCTCATTCACCGTACTTCCATGGGCCACCCTGATCCATTGCACTTCCTCACTGGGTTGTTTTTAACCGCTAATACTAACTCCGTTAAATCTCACCTGAAAAGCAATCTATTACTTGTTCATGCTGGCTCCCTTGCAATTTCAAGCCAACCCGACTCAAGCCAAGTAACCCATTGTTTCTAGGGGTTCATCACTTAGCGAAAGATTTTGTGACACTTTATTGCTCCACAGTGTAAAATATAATCGATTCTCATATGTCGCTACCGATCAATATTGACAATGAGTCTAATATAATCGGCCTATTTTGGTAATTCTAAAATTGACATCTTAATTGTAAACTATAAACTCCGTTGGCAGTATCTTTCACTAACTCTACTGTCGTAATGCTTATAAATCGTTGCTTAATTTCTGTCATGCTACTATAAATCCTCCCTTAGTATTTACTCCACTATTACTATTCATTTCTTAGTAGCTATGGTCCCAACTTAGTCCTAAGCCTACTATGGTATTACCATCCAGGTAAGAATATGGACCTTCTCTAGTTTACCCTAGTGGGTGTCAGGTGCTATATTACAATTATGGTAAGGGAGCCCGAGTTACTCTGCTGACCCGGTAATATGGATCTAAGGTTTGTACTAGGATGTTCTGATTGACATCATAATTCATTCAATCAATTATATACTGTTCAACTAGGGTTACTAAGATCACGGCTTAGAGAGTTGTGATCATCCTTAGATAGAGGAGAATTGTATGGGGTATCTTAGATGTACGTGCGTCCAAAAACCGTTGGCCCTCTTCGGTTTAGGATTATAACTTATCTCTAGGATCGTTCTTAGCATCATCATTCTTATCTCTAAGATCGCGTGTTATCTCCCAATCATAATAGTACATAATCAACACCTATTACTAATTCCATTACTTATGTCTAAGGTCAACTCGTAATCAATATCATTACTTACATCTAAGATCGTGACTTATGTGCAGAATCATCGCTTATAACTGAGGTCAGTGCCTATGTTCATGATCATCACCTTAAGTTCAAATCATCACTTAGGTCTGAGATTGTGTCTTAGGGGTAAAATCGTCAGTTATTTCTAATATCAGGGCCTGGAGAAGTACGGCGTGCGATGGGGCCGTATCTCAGAGTGGTTCACTCAAAGGTTGGGACGTGCACGCTTCGCATCTCCTCAGTGTAATACCCTATGCTACGCCGAGGCGGTGGTAGAGGAGGGGGTTGTTGCTGCTGCTGAGCAACATCTTGCGCTACCACTGTGATAGCGTCTATCAGTTGCTTGGGGGTACTGGACACTGGTGGTGGTTGTAGGGTTCTCGTCCCCATTGTCACTGTTTCCTTGGTTGTCACTTTTGGGAGGCATTTTTTTCTGCAAAATCAACGCTTATTAGCATTCAGTAATTCCAAAAATATAAGTACTGAAAGCCCCCTATGCGTTGTACAAGGTAGAATTTGTTACCCTAAGTAGAGTAACATTTATTGATTAAATTTTATCGCGCTCGCACACACCCAGCCCAATCAAACTTATGTCTAAGAATCATATACTTAGACCTAAATATCAACTTAAGGTGAAGATCATTGCTTAAGACTCTACTGTCATAAACCTAGGTCTCCGAGGTAGATCTGAAGCCCTAGGCTCTGATACCACCTGTAGCGCCCCGACTCGGACAGCGGAATCCGAACCGGTTCACCCGTCGTAGCTTACTGAGAAGGACTACAAGACGTCTCATCTCTCGATACACATCATCAATGACGTAAGAGAAATAAGCGCGGAAACATATATTGTCAATCTAACCATCAAAGTAATACGTCAAAGACAACGTGAATACCCAAATGTATATGGTCGCAGCCATCTAAAACCTCAAAAGAATGACAACATAATCCGAAACAAATGGAAGCAGTTCCTATTAGCTAATCAGTCTTGTCCACAAGGTCTAGGTATCCCACTCAGCCCACTCGCCTCATTCTCAATAAAGATCATATCGTAGCAGGCTCATCTGCAAAGTCAAAGGCAAGTACCCTTAGCGAAAAACGCTAGCAAGTAACCCGCTTATAAGACATACGGGATCACACATGGCAAGACATGAGTAATATATAATTCAAGGAATGAGGGGCACATGTCTTGTAAACTTCCAAATATAGAAATGAATCACGTAATATCAGGTACAGCAATTCGAAACGCAATTTAACAAATCAATAACGATCACATAACATGAGCAATCATTCCACAACGACTCTCGTGATGCATGTCAAAATATGCACTACCCTACACAATCACATATGCATGAGCCATTTCTTTTCAAATCACGTGCAATGCATGTTACAATGTCCGTCTCGTACTAATTCCCTTGTAACGCACCCCGGCTTATATTTCCATCCCGGTTAACGTTACAAGCTCGTATGCTCTGTGATGCATCTCGGCTTATATTTCCATCCCGATTAACATCACAGATCTCGTAACTCTACAATGCACCTCGGCTTATATTTCCCATCCCGATTAACATTGTAGAGGACTTTAAACCCTGTAACGCACCCCGGCTTAAATTTCCATCCCGGTTAACGTTCCAGTCTTTTGTGCCCTATAGTGCACCCCCGGCTTAAAATTTCCATCCGGTTAACACTGTAGGTCACCTTCGCAAATCGGTGCCGACAACACCTCTCTTTTCAAAACCATATGCAATACACGTGCCATGATGCAAGACTCCTTATTTCATTCACACTTCTCGTTCACATATACAATTCACATTCACATGCGCAAGTACAAGTAGCACACAAGGGTACGCTAGCTTATTCATCAATACTTAGACCTCAACTAGCTTGTCAACACTTACCCTAATTCTAAAGTTCACAACCTACGAGAGTATCCCTATCTTTCCTTCATTGAACTCTAAGACCCCTTGTACGTTCATGCCTAACCCTCCTAAGTTCATTCACGTTTCTAAAACCCGGCTTCGGAGAACCCATGAAGTCACCCATATGATTCACCAATCCTAGGTCATGTTCCCAAGAACTTAGGATACCTTTAATCAGGTCTTAAAAAGTCTCTAAGGTCACGAAAGACTCCCGAGCTTCCCTTTTTCTTTCTCTATTTTTCCAAAAAACTGGTGGACATATCCCCTCACATCGATCGATCTATGTACTTCATCCACTCACATCGATCGATCTATGTCCATCAGAGGACATCATACCCTCACACGATCAGATCTAGTACTTCATCCCCCCTCACATCGATCGATCTATGTCCATTCAGAGGACATCATACCCTCACATCGATCGATTATGTACTTCATCCCCCTCACATCGATCGATCTATGTACTTCATCCCCTCACATCGATCGATCTATGTCCATCAGAGGACATCATACCCTCACATCGATCGATCTATGTACTTCATCCCCTCACATCGATCGATCTATGTCCATAGAGGACATCATACCCTCACATCGATCGATCTATGTACTTCATACCCCTCACATCAATCGATCTATGTCCCCGATTCCAGACAGAACTTTGCGATTTCTGCAGAACTGCAGAACCATAACTTCAATTGATCTCAAACTTCATCCCAATCAATCCAAGCCTAATCCTACTATAATCTCATGCTTAAACTACGAATCAACACCGCACCCATATCAATTACTGCTTCAAGCCTAACACTCAAACCCTCCACCCAAAACAACCCAAAAATCCTACCTTTCTCTCCATTATTCTGTCAATCTAAAATAGCGGCAAAGAGAGGGTTCAAGGGGTTGGGATTTGCGGGATTTCACATGATCAACAACACCAACGAATGCTTTTTCATATACATTGGCCAAATCTCGAAAATGAAAGCACATAGATCATATACAAATAATCACAAAACGAAACTACTGCATGGTGATCCAACTTGATATCAAAATAGGCCGTTTATCTTTCACAATCGTCGGGATCTTATAAGAAAGTTACTTGCATGTGATTACTCGAAGAAGAAACGAAGATCGGATGAGGATTGGATTGATTCTTGGAGAGATTTTTCCTTAGGGTTGTAGAGACCTCAAAATCGCCTAAGGGGAATGAGGCTGCGTCGCTTCTCTGTGAATGGGGAGGAGAGAAACTGACGTTGTCAGTTTAATAGGGAGATGGGTAAGATTTGGTGTTTCTAAATTACAATCTATTATCTTATTTATCTTAAAAGATAAACCTTTATTTATTTAATTCTAAAATTAAGTATAAAATTAATTCCAATATTAAATCCTCTCATTAATTTCTAATTAATCCTCGCACTTAATTCCTAATTTATTACTGTTGACTATCATTAACCTCTTTTTAATTCTTTCTTTGCCTTTAATTATCCTACGGAGGGTGCGGGGCGTAACATGAATCCTCCACAAGGTTTGCTTGATTGACGTTTTGGCCTTTTCTTTTTCTACAATTGACAGCTCGGTTGTCCTGGCTTCCCACAAACCCAGCAAACGCCTTTGATCTTCTTTTGGGGCCTGCACAACAATTTTCTTACCTTTATTTCCACCATATTGTTGACGCCGCCGCTGGTCTGGAATCTCTGTTTCTTCGCAGCATGCTCAACAATATTAGCCTTGACACCTTCTTGATTGTGAGACTCATCTTCCATTCTGTTGTCTCTTCGATGCGTATGTGTTTGATTACAAGCATCTAGAGACAACTTGGCATCGTCATGCTTTCCTCTCTTCTTGTATTTGCTCCAAGAAGGAGGAAGTTTCTCTAGTAATGCTGCAGCCTGGAAGGTCTCATCGACCTTGATCCCTTCTTGTTCCAGATTATCCACCAATGTTGAAATTGATGGATTTGATCATTGATTGGAACATGATCCACCATATGGAACCTTAAGAATTCACTCACCACGTATTTGTGCTTACCCGACATCCTCAGCGCCCTATTTGCTTTCAAGTGCTAACCATATCTCCTTAGCCGAATTAAATTTGACATAGATGTCAGACAATGAATTGGACAAAAAGTGCAGAATATGACCTCTGCAAGTTGTATTGTCCGAATCATACTTACGTGCCTCTGCTTCCTCAGTAGGTTTTTTCCATCTTGAGCACATATGAAACAGAGAGCATCTCGAGGAAAAACAGCACCTTGGCTGCCCATCTCTTGTAGAACTTGTCATCAAAAAATGCTCCAACTTTGTCATATCCGGGAAGAGCTTGTTTGCTCGCCATAGTAGTTTGCTTAAGATTGTTGGAAATATGTAAATGGCACAGGAAAAAAAACAAGAAAGACAATGAAAGTCGAGACGAGTTTCGGGATAACTCTGTCCTTAAAGCAATTTAGCCTCTACCGGTGAGCAAGGTAGACTGCAATGGCTAATGCTTCCCAAGATATAACGGCTTAATCTCTTTAGTTTGCTCTACTAGAGAGAGTTTGAACTTGATGGTAGAAGAAGTTGATAGTAGAGAGAATGGGAAGAAGAAAGTACTGCAGAAAATTTCACAAGTTTCAAGAGTTTTCATGTATAGGTTGAAGATAGCAAAACCCAATATTTATAGGCTTTTGGTTTTCAAAACACAGGTTTAATAAGACCATTTTCTGCAGTTTTCCCCTAGGATCGGCCATGAACATTCAATATGAAAGGAGCTGTCATTTGGAAGGAGAAGACGTATATTGTATGAACAGTCGGGAACACATTAGGCGGCCTCATGTCTCACTTCGAACTCGACCTGTACAAAATGACATCGAAACGACTGTATAAAATGACATAGGAGCTCCATGTGACATCGAACGACTGTACAAAATGAACATTAGGCGCTTAATGTGACAATTTGAAACGACTGTACTAAATGACATTAGGGCCTTCATGTGACATTGAACACCTATACAAGAGTTCGAAGTGTTCTGGAAGTGTTCCCGAAACACTCGAACGCCTAGATGAGGGCTTCAAGTGTTCTGGAAGTGTTCCAGAACACTTCGAACGCCTACATTAGGCGTTTAAAGTGTTTGGAACACCCTCATTTCCTTCCATTGTTCATAAAACACTCCAAACTTCATCCAATCTCCTATCAAAAGGTTACATAACATTATACAAGGTTGGATCACAAGATTTAAAGTACTTTTAATTACTTTTTACAACATCAACTTCCTTTGACATGAGCAATTTTAATGTAATTTCACTAAATGATAACATCCAAAGATTTTACATCTACATATATATACATGTATATAGGTGAGGTTATATAGTGTCACCAATATATTTAGACTGGTTTTTGACCAACTGTTAATTAGATCTATGAAAAAAGTAATGTTAACTATTTCGGAAATCTCCGCAACCTAATCGGCATACAAATTCCCCTCCTCGACATTTCGTCAAACACATGTCCAACAATTGTCTCCCAAGCTTTTTAAAATCCCTCCGAAATCTCCGCAACCTAATCGGCTTCGCTACGCTCACCGCCGCCCACCTCCTCCTCTCCTTCCACAGCCCTCCGCTGCTGCCCCCAAACTCGCTTCGTCAATGGATGACATACAGCAAACCCTCCGTACTCGTCTCTGCATAATCGGGAGCGGACCGGCTTCCCACACTGCTGCTGTATATGCTGCTAGGGCGGAACTCAAGCCAATTTTGTTCGAAGGATGGATGGCTAACGATATTGCTCCCGGTGGTCAGCTAACGACTACTTCGGAGGTTGAGAATTTCCCTGGATTTCCCGAGGGTATTGGTGGTGGGTGAGCTTATGGAACGTTGCCGTAGTCAGTCGGTTCGTGTTGGGACTCAGATATTTACTGAAACTGTGAATAAGGTGACTTCTCAAAAACGCCTTTTCAAGTTTTCACTGATTCGAAGACTGTTTCCGCCGATTCTGTCATCGTAAGCCACCGGTGTGCAGTTGCCTAAACGCCTTACGTTCCCCGGTTCCTGAATTCTGGAACCGTGTATCTCAGCTTGTGCTGTGTGTGGACGGGGCAGCGCCGATCTTCAGAGACAAGCCTCTTGCTGTGATAGGTGGTGGTGACTCTGCTATGGGAAGGAAGCTAATTTTTTGACAAAATATGGGTCTAAGGTTTACATAATTCATCGGAGGGATGAGTTTCGGGCTTCAAAGATCATGCAGAGCAGGGCTTTTAAGTATCCCAAGATTAATGTCTTTGGAATTCTTCCGTGGTTGAAGCTATGGGGGGAGAGGACTTGGGTGGGCTGAAAGTGAAAAATGTGGTGGACGGGGAAGTTTTTTCTGACTTACAGGTTTCAGGTTGTTCTTTGCTATAGGGCATGAGCCTGCCAACGAAGTTTTTGGATGGGCAGTTGGAGTTGGATGGTGATGGTTATGTCGTGACCAAACCGGGGACTCACTCTCACCAGTGTAAGTGGAGTTTTTGCTGCCGGTGATGTTCAGGATAAGAAGTATAGGCAAAGCTATTACAGCTGCTGGCTCTGGTTAGTCGAATTTATAGCATATGTTTATTTTTATTTTCGTTTTCTTGTTATATGCACATGGAGGCTACACTTAGTCTTGAGCAGATTTTGGCACATTAATGTATATTTTGTTCTCTTATGTTAAGATATGGCATTAATTAGTAGTGTCTTGACGTTAAGATCTGGTTCAAGTTTCAAATGTAGCTAGTCTAATAGCTGCCTCTAATCTGACTGCTGGTTTTTACTACACACCACCATTTTTGTTGATGTATGATTATCCAAACATCAGACAATTGAAGCATTTCTTTTGTTCTTCTACGTGCGTTGCTTATAAAGATTTTAGGTTATGTTAATTTCTCATCTTCTTTCACAATTTCCCCTTAAAACTGAAAAAAACGTGAGAAATCAATCCACATGTTAAGAGTCTGTCTATCCAGTCGTGTATATAATTTAGCTGTGAAAACTATGATGAGGCAGGTGACCTAAAGCCTTGATTTGTCCAAGCCCCATCGATGGATCTCTTGCTCTTATTTACACTTAGACGGGTACCTTTTTGAAAAATTTAACTGTGGACTATTCCTTGCCCTTATTTTGAATAGTTTCCCTCTGTGAATAAGTACAAACTCAGAAAACTGAAAAACAATATTGTTGCTTTCGAATGGTTGGGGTTTGGATTCTAGCTGCATGATTGTACTTTTTTTTTTTGCTGGTGGATTCTCTGATAATCTTCTACAAATTATGACATCCCACTATATATGATTCTGCCATGTGCGTTCTAAGGTCGTGTGCTCATTGTTGAACTGTCACATGGCTTGGACTAGTGGTACACATGTTGGAAGATAGGTTATAGGAGATCCTGGTCCGTTTTTTCTAGTGGTTTGAGTTGCGCAAAGACAGCATTGGTTTAGGATTTCAATTCTTTTTTTTTTCCACGCACACGCAGGAGGGGAATAGGTCTCGGAACTCTGATTTCTAGTAGGAAGGCAATTGCCGTTACTGTTAGGTCCAGTTGGAATACCTTGCAATCTTATCACCCTGTGGGTCTCGTGAGCATGTTTCCTTTGAATACGCAAGATATGGATTTGTCAATTACTAAGTTCTGATCAAGTTAGTGTTTGGAGTTTTTACTGCAATAGGAACTGTCTGGCAAAAGGGATATTGTGGATTTCGTTTTCTCTGCTTCTTGTGGTTTTAAGCTGTTCATCTCATTGTTGATGAGAGAAATGTATTTTACCTATAGGATCCTCAAGGACTCCAGCTATACTTAAAAAAGAAATTTATTTTACCTATCATAATTATGTTTTCTTTTCTGCTTTCGTGTTTAATATCTGTTTTATACGACTGTTCTTGAGAGGTTTACCATGTTACTAACTAGAATGTACGTTCTCTTACCCAGAACTGGCCTTCTGAACTCTTAGTTTAAGAGTTTGCCTGAAATTGACATGTTACAACTAGAATTTACGTTCTCTTACACAGGACGTGCCTTCTGAACTCTTAATTTAGGAGTTTTGCCTGAAATTGAGGTGAAATTTTAAGGCGAAGATTGATGACATAGAAAATTATAAAACCCTGGACTTATTTTAATACCCAAGGGGCCTACATATACATATAAGTATTGGAGATACGTCTTATTTTCCATTTTGGAACCTTTGCAAACTACATAGGCTCTTGCCATTAATGAAAGACAATAAATGAAGTGCAAACTAGACTGCAATTTCCTAAATATTCTACATTGATTTCCATTTTATGACTGTTTTATCAGTGAACTGTGCCCCTTTTTGTGCATTAGCTTGGATGAATATTTTGCAATATTTTTGAAAATATATTATTGTACCGAAGTTGCACTTACGAATTTCTTTCTGGAACAAGAATCTTCGAGTAACATGTGCTAAGTTTCCCTAGTTACTCCATAATGTTTCTGATATTTCTCACGTCTTGTCGAAGATTGGCAGTCTCCTTTCATGAAAGGATGTCACTCACGGGATTGTATCTGATGGGATTGAATGGTTTCTTATGATTTGACATTTTATCTGAATAACAATAGAGGAAAATTTGTTAAACTGAAGATAGGATTCTAGTGATATTTATGTGTGTGCTTTTACTCTTTTTTTTTTGGTAAGTATGGAATAAATGTGTATGTCTTACTAGTTTAATACAACCATTTTGTTTGACCTTGAGCCTTTGCCCACTAATATTTTGTAAGTGGGCCAAAAATTCTAGTGCCTTTGTTCTTATCCTTAAGAAATAATTGGAGAACTTGATTCTCAAGGCAACTTATAGCACTAGTAAGGCATGGAAAATTGGAAATTGAAAGACAATAAATCATTGAAACTAAGAAACACTTGCTTAACAAAAAATACCTTGGTGGGTTGAAGTTTTAGTGGCCAGAAGTTACATGAGTGTGTCAAGTCATATTGCCTGTCACCATACTGTTTATATATTGTTCTCAAAAATTGTCTTTGAAGTTTGTCATTTTTTGGTCTTGGAAATACATTGAAGATGAATATGTGATATCCTTTTGGTCCTTTATTGACGCCTTTCTTTTAAAACAAGTATAGTCTTACTGTCTCTATTTTGGCTCTCTAGGATGCATGGCTGCCCTTGATGCAGAACATTACCTGCAAGAAATAGGTGCCCAGGAGGGTAAGAGTGACTGATGAGACAATGGTTTGGAACCAACTTGAAATCCTGCCACAGCATCATCTGAATTTGATCTACATACTGAATTTTCATGGTATTATTTACGATTTCAATTTATTAGAGCCAAAGTATATGGTTTCCAATTACAATGACATTGTGTTGGTAATTATCTGTTAAGATTCATATCCACTCCTTAATGTGTACGTATATTGTGATGCAGCAGAACATGTTTTTTTGAAATGAAATTGGATTCCTAGCAGATATTTGTATATTGCCCTGCACTAATGGTGAATGCTGCAATCCATCTGTTTGATTTTCTGACAAACTTGAAAGAATTTTGCTGGATCACAAATCCTTACAGGTTGATGTGTTGCCCATGTATAAATTGTATCCATTCTAATTTCATTGTTCTCAATGAGAAGAATCCTGTTTATTAGACACTACCCTCTCAATCCCAAAATACGACGAATTGTCATAGTTGACTTTTTAGATAGTTCAAAAGAAATTTTCTGAAAATGTCAACTATAACAATATTTTCGGGACAGATGTCAATTATGGCAATATTTTTGGAACGGGGAGTATTTTGGGAAGCCAATTTCCAGGTTGTTGCACAGCAGCTTTTTTTTAGATCTTTTCTAGGCTGTTGTTAGCTATTTCATTTTCTCCTACTCCACTGAGTTGGCCTATTTCAGGACTTTTAGTGATGAGAAAATTTTCTCTTGTTTTCTAGTTCACAAGTTCCTTTGGAAGCGGGAAATAATGTAAATGAAATAGGGAGTCGATTGATTCAACCAAATGTATAATTTCAGGTGAGACGTTTCTTCATCCTTTCACTATAGGTATGGACACCAATTTGCATGGCGATCTTGTAGTAATCTGAGCCTGTGAGGATCTCTCGTGTTTATTTTATTTTCCTGCTTCCCCTTCACTGGGCAGAAAAGCAAAAAGATTGCAGGGGTGCGTTCTTTATCTCTATTTTGTATTCATTGCTCATGTTTTGTCGGTGCTTCATGTAGAACTTCATTCTTTGCTTTGGCATTTGTGTAGAGGTGAACAAAGGATTCTATGGTGTCCTTACTATTTTATGGACTGAGGTCAGTTTGGCTATCATGAACCAGATGATCATATTGTGCATATGTGCTCAAAAGACCTATTGTTCATATTCATCTGAACCTATTCTCTTTAAGAACAGCTCCCCCCTCCTCCCTCTCTCCTTTTTTCTTCTTATCATTTGGAGAAAGAGGACCTAAGGCATAGTCATGTTGGGATTTGCTATAAGAGGTCAAGAGTTCGATTTCATAGACCACGCACAGTGTTGATGTTCCTCTGCTGCTAGGCCGAAGCTTTAGTTTGCGGAGGCACTTTGTGTGGGTCACTGCGTAAGATTTCATTTAATTTAGGAGGCTGTTAGGCTCCTGATTTGCTCATACACACATGATTCTTAGGGCTGGTGCGGTGGAGGCCCCGGGATGAGGAATTTTACCTTTTGCACCATTTGGAGAAAGAGTTAGGGAGGGAGGGGGACCATTTGGAGAAAGAGATAGGGAGAAGGGGGTGGGGGGGTGGGGGGCTGAGGGAGTGTACTTCCTCATACCTCTTTTAAGTCAAGTTCCAAGCCTTTACACTGGGTAAAGTTTGGGTGACGTTGACAGAGGGACGCGTCTGAGAGCCTGACACGTGGCACTGTAGCATGCTTCAATTTTTTTATTTTTTATTTTGCTTTTTACAGGGGAACATATGTCAGGTCCCTATTGGACACGTCTGATGCGTCCCCCTATGTCAGCGTCACTGAATCTCATCGCCGTTTACACTAGCTACTGTCCATAGTCTTCGTCAGTCAGCTTTATTATTTTTTCTTTACACGAATGTGTTATTAGTCTCTACTCGAAACATTTGAAAACCTTCTTTACGAATGTTACATCGTTGAAATGATACAATCATATAATCTTTTTTTTTAGATCCCTTTTCTTGAGAAACCAATTATGTAAGCATAATCTTATTTATTTTGCAAGCCTAATTCTTCTGCTTGCGTTCTTTACAGATTCTTCGGCTTTGGAGAGTATGGAGCATCACAGATTCCGCTCTGGCATGTATAATATATCAGTCACGGAAGTAGACAAATGTCTAAGTGGATTAATTCCATTACAACTTACATGTTTATTTATAGAAAATTATTTAAATTAATCATAGTAAAATGCAACCATATGTTATATGCGGATAATGTCAATTGCAGAATCAAAATTCTATTTGATATAATGGGAACAAGGGAAGTGTTCTAAACAGCATGTTTATAAGAATCATACAAAGGAAACTTGCAACTAAGGGAATGGAGATACAACAACATTACTCCATTGCTTTAAAGATTCCTATCTATGCTGGGGTATGAGATGGCCGTATGTACGTAACTATATACATGTGTTAAAAACATGCAGAGGTTGTTTCTTGATGACCCATAATAAAATTGTGTTAAGCTGTGTCGATCACTATATAAGAAGCGTAGTTGATTAGTGAGTCAGTTTGTTTCACTTTATCATATTCTAAAGTCAAAAAAAGTGTCATATTGATTCCCTTAGAAATGAATGAGATGTCTATATGTATAGAATTACGATAATGTATTGTAGATGACCGCTGAAAAGTAATTAATTCAGTGAGCTGAAGTGGAAAATAAGTTCGATATCATATATCTTTGAACTACAAATAAAAAAAAGCTGCCTTATTTCAGTGGTAGAGCATGTGGATTCTTTTCGATCCCACGGATCTGGTAATGTATAGTTATGTATAGTTTAACTGGTATTTATGTGATTGATTATATTTTAATTTTTTTTTTTTTTACGTTGATAGATTGTATTTAAGAGAAAGCTTTCTCATTTATAGTTGAACATTTTTTTTTATATTGTTTAAACTTGAAATTGAGCATGACTTTTTTTTTTTGTTGTGCTTTTTGATTTTTCAAGATGAGCTTGAGCACCATCCAAAATTGAGTCGAACGTGAATAGAGGTTAAAAATATTTCAAGTTTGAAAATTTTTACATACATGCATAACATTCGTTTTTTATTGGTTATATATATAATACAGAGATATTAGTATAAAAACTAAAGCATACATAATTTTCACAAATAGTTTAAGTCTAAGCATTTTTACCTTTTAATGAATTGAGTATAAAAATATTTATCTTTAAGACTTATTTGTTAAGTATTTAAGTCTAAGCAATCCGAATTCGATCTTGTTTTACCTCTCCAAACTAGCAAAGTAAAAAAGAAAAAAAAAACCGAACCAGACCCGAAAGCCTTATAAACATTTCGGCTCATTTGCATCTATCTAAATCACTCTTGAAGCTTTAGATAGAGGTGATATTAAGATCAAACTCGTAGTTTTATACCCGAAGTTTTATACCGATTTTTATTAAACCCAATCCAAACCCAAAGCTTGATACCGAATTCGATCTCGTACACATTTCGACAGTTGACTTATCAAATAAGTCAACTTTAAAATAGACTTATTGTACAAAATGTGAATTTATGGCTGGTAGGGTTTTATGTGTTTTTTTTTTTTCAAAAGACTTGTTCTTCTTAGTAATTGTGAGATAATACAAGATGGTTTGCTATAGTCTCTCATATTGGGCCCCACATTTGTCTTTTTTCCTTCTTAGTAATTGGTTTTCCTTCTTTCCTGTTTGGTGGTGTGATACTTGAGTTTATGAGTTCGAGCTTTTGAAACAACATTTTACATAAAATGTAAGGTAAGACTAGATACAATAAAGCGATAAGTTCTCTTTTCAAATCTTGCGCAAACATAGAAACGTAGTATATCAGAAAACGCGAGTTTGCTTTTATCCTTTCAATCAATTTATGATTCCTTTTTGTACTCCTTTCCTTTTCTTTTACTGCCCTTTGTAAAAAGTTTTGGATTTCTTTTTAATTCGTTTTTTTTCATCCCTCGGACTTTATAATCTTATGTTTGATCTTATCTATACAATGTAACCACCGAACTATCCTTGCTTTTTGTATGTTCTTTTTTACATTCTGATCTTCATGTTTTCTTCTTCTTCTTTTTAATTATCATTTCCTGATTGTCAAAACCTTCCGTGAAAATTGATAGTTTTGATGTATATAACACGTAATTGGTAGGTAGGAAATTTTTCCCGTTGTAAGTATTATCTTTTTGGGTAATATGAAATGCGATCCTGTTTTGGAAAAGAAAAAAAAAAAACCTTCCACCAAAGTTCTGTTTTTTCCCCTCCAAAATTTGGTTTCTTCATTACGGAGTATATCTCAACGACAGTAAAAACTATTGTTAGAGCCTGAGGGTAAATGGTAGGCAGGCAATAACTCTGTCCCAAGGTAACCGACGAACTATCCATGTTTTTTTGCTTGTTTTTGTTTTTTTCCTTTAAATATGATCCTTCTTCTTTTCTTTGTAATAATATACAAAAGAGTTTGATTCGTCTCTTTTTGGTTTAATGCTCTGAATAATTAGATTATGATAGCATTATGCACGTATAACAAGGAAAAAAAACTCAAGAGGTCATATTGCATTTCCTCTTAAATTAAAGATGTAAACTCTCTGCTGATATATTTGTAGCTGAAAACATATCCTACTTCTAATTTTACACATACACTCACACAAGCGCACAAATATATATTCTTTTTTTTAATGAAAAAATGGCAATTCGCCTTCCGTTATTTTATTATGAAATATGTACTAACCTCACTTGTAACGTAAGAGAACAATTATCTGAGTACATAAAAGAAAACAAACTAACTGCTACGATACGTGACGTAATGACCCTACGGAAACATCAATAGAAAAACAGCCTCGAACTAGTAAAGGTAAAGTAGAAGGTACTGAATATACACAACAAGTATCATCCATCAAGCCTAGTTGTGCCAGAAAGTGTGCAGTGCTGTTAGTCTCCCTCGGTGTGTAAAGAAGCTCGATAACACCCGCTTGGAGGATGAGTCGCAACCGACGAAAGACAAGCCTATAGGACGGCCGTGAATCCATGACCATCATACGGGCAAGCTCAGTGCAATTTGTTCTCAAAAGCAATATAGGATGTTGTGTTAGGAAATACGACAAACTAAATAGAGCCGCTTGAGCCTCAGCCTCAAAGACAATGCATGTGGCAAGCGAAAATGCAAAGCACCTCTCCAAAGGCCAACCGAGTCCCCATAATTGCACCTCCGCCGCTTTATCACGCCCAAAAGCTGCATGCGTGTTGAGCTTCATCCGGCCAGAAGGGGGCATCAGCCATCGGACAACCCGTAGTCTTGGTGGAGCAAAAAGGCATCACCGGCCTTAATTAACTCCGAGTAATTGCAGGCCAACTTATTTCCATCTATACTCTTGCACTAAGTATATACATCTGCTCGAATTCCTGCCAAAATCATCGTAGCAGTCGAAAAACGACCATCATATGTCGCGGCTATATATGAACACCAAATATTGTACAGTATGAAACCAGACAAAGTAATGCATACCCCCTGTAACGAGAGGGAGTTAGAACAGAACCACCAAGACATAAGATACAATCGAACAGAAGAGATGCGAGGCGTGTAGAAATCCAATAAGTCTGCATAGTATCGCCAGAATGTCTATATCTCAGGCAACCAAAGAAAACAAGATCAATGTTCGCAGATGCCGCATGACAGAAGGGACATTGAGTAGACATAGCCGTTATAATCGACGTAAATAGTTTTCCATCGGTAGTGCTCCATTAAACAAACGCCATAAGAAAAGACTTATGACATGCCGTTGACCGCTTTTTAAAAATCCGCCCTCCCCGGATTCACAAAAAGCAATAACAGGTATTCCCAGTTTCATTAAGGCCAATGAAATCGAAATAAAAACTATATAGATTAAGATCTAAAGAAAAATTGATTGGTACTTTCGAACCGAGATCGGATTTCCTTTTCGTGCCATATGCGCTTAGACTTGACTTTCTCCCCCCCTTTTTTTCCCGGTCCAATCTTTGTTCTCGTTAACTTGACACTTACTTATTCCCACTGAAGCTAGTA
>AP025040.1:43914299-43941996 GCA_036186865.1 Eustoma russellianum
ACCTGTTGGACAACCTAAAATAAATTTTTTACAAAAATAAGAACTGCAATAAATTGGCAAATAAAGAAATAAAGAGACTATTAGACAATGGAACACTTTATCATATACATACAAAGGAACTTCTTCAACACATCTGAGATAAACTAAGAACAGCAAAATATTTGACCAAATAAAGAAATACTGGAAAATTTTCTCATACAGTACAAACGAACTTCTTCAACAAATCTGATGTCCCTTTTCTTGACAACCTTTCTGACTTGACTCATTTACAATTACCAAAAAGGGGCTACCAAAACAAAACTACAACAGAAATGAAAGAAATCTTCTCCTAAGTCAACGAAACACTGCTGAGTAAATGCCTCTTCTCTTTTTGAAGACAAGTGGCACTTACCATCAAGATTTCACAATACAGAGGAAGTCCCAACTCCACATCCAGCTGCCCCTTTCCATGAAGATGGAGGACACACCCACTGTCTCTTTAATTTACAAGAAATCATGGAACAACATGCCCTGTTTCCTATGCCATACTCCAGTGTTGTTTGTTCCATCTCTTTCTCTTCAAGTCCTACTCTGTCCACATCCTATCCTACCTTTTCTTTTTTTTTTTAAAAAAAAAACAAAATAATGATAGAATTCCAGCTCTTGTGTCTAATGTTGTTACTTTAAAGTAGATTTCGCAAGTAAATTCAGAAGATGCCTGAGGAGAGCTTATGCTATTCCCTAGACGTATTACAGCAATACTGGATATATAAATATAGCCACCTAGGAGGATATCTTGGAGACATCCTTGCTAGATCTGTTATATTTCATGTGGCTCCTCACAAGTTGGCCAGCAGAAATAGCAGACATGAGAGACAACTCTCCTGCAAGGACTGCACCAGCGACAATGGTGGCCAAGAGCCTTGAGTTTGCCCCTGGTGACTCTTTGCTTGCACCTTTTACTCCAAGCAAGTTCAAGCATGCAGCCTGAGATGAAAGTTGAGTTCCTCCTCCCACAGTCCCCACCTGAAATTTCCCAAAAGATGCCACCTCAAATAAGAATTTCAGAGATTCTCAAATTAATCATTGATGAGAATAATACTAGCAAGTGATAAGTAATTGTATAGGTTCTTTCCATGTGCCAAAGCGAATACACGAGCAGAAGGCGGATCAAGCATGCCACATAAAGAACTCAAATTTCATGCGTGTTCCCTTTTTTTCTTTTTTCTATTTTTGGGTGCCAATGGAGCCAACACATCCGGCGGCATGATTTTCAAACTTTTTATTCTTATATTTACCAAAGAGTCAAACATTATAAGGGAAATTCTTCCCTAAAAGGATGTTATACCTCAATGGAAGGCATGCTGACAGAAATGTGAAGATCCTTCCCATCGTGAACAGCCTCCATTACAGTGATGCATTGCGAACTTTCAACATTCTGAGCAGGATCTTGGCCAGTGGCCAGGTAGACGGCAGAGACAATGTTGCTTGCATGTGCATTGAACCCACCAAGAGCACCTGCCATGGCAGAGCCAGTGAGGTTTTTAAGCATGTTAAGCTCCACCAAGGCGGCAACCTCGGTCTTTAACACCTTCTTCACAACCTCTTCCTTTATAATCGCTTCACAAACAATAGATTTCCCTCTTCCTTCAATCCAATTAACAGCCGCTGGTTTCTTGTCCGCACAAAAGTTTCCTGTTTTCAATCATTTTGTCATATATTGATGAAAGAGTAGGAGAAATTGTCCAGTACGACATGCGGAATGTCCAATATGAAAACACAACTGTGAAATGGGACGTTGTTGGTTTCACGTGTACGCTAGAAAAGTCTTAAGAACCTGACAATCAGTATTGCATGAAAAATTATGTAAATTACCAGATATACCAATGACATCCATATCAGGGAAGTCAGTCTGAAGATAATCGAGAACATTTTGTACTCCTTTTGAAACCATATTCATCCCCATGGCATCCCCAGTGCTGCAGCAAAATCTCATGTATAAATTCTTCCCTGCTATTGCACATTGAATACTTTGTAGTCTGGCGAATCTGCTCGACCTGCCAATTTATCACAGTTACTTCTCAATGAGCTGTCTAAAGATACTGGAATAGTACTTTGTTCTTTTGCCAAGATAGCTGAAGTCAAATACAAGGACGAAGGTGACATTTGGCAGTATGGAATATAAATAGTCCATAAAAGCAGAGACAACTATATAGGTGAATTTCAGACAACCATTCTGCAAAATAATTTGTTTGAGCAACATAAAACTTTAGTAGCTGGTGAAGATAACGTTTATAGCTAGCCACCACCACATAACGTTCTGACAATTAAGAAAAAAATGAAAGGGCTTGCGAGAACCGGTTTCCGTTATTGATAAAGAAACATGGTTCTCAATTATTAGAATAACTAATAAGAATAAAAAGTCGAGGACTGGAGGAAAGAAACAACATTATAGGAAATCAGACGACGATATCTAACCTTACCTAACACAAAATAAAAATCATATCAACGGGTAACTAAATAGCATGCTGTTCGGTTCTAATAAAAAGGTAACTTGTATTCGTCGAAAAGTTTCACTGCTCATATTGATTGCAGTTAGCCACCTAAATGACGGAAGGTGAGACAAAACTAAGTAACTAATTTACTACCCAAACGATCGACAGTTGACTCCTTATGTAACGGAAATTCAAAAGCAACAGAAATCAAACATATCAAAGAGTGACGCGAGAATAATACAAAACTTGGTGACTAAAAGATTCTCCGTTTTCCGTTAGACTCAGCAAGTCTGAACTAATCAAAGATTGACAAATTTGTCCAAGTCAACCCTTCTCTGCCACTATACTAGAGCTCAATATACTTCAATAATTGAAGCAAAAGATCAAAGAAAAACATGACACGATAGTTGACCATTTGCGGATTTAGATAGTCCAAATCCATAGGAAAAATGAAATAGAAGGATATAAAAGTGAATTATGAAGACAACGAAATAGCAACAAATCCATGTTTGGACTCACTTGTTGAAAACTACAGCAAGAGTTTCAAAATTCATGGGGTCTTCCACGAAGAATTTGAGTTGTGCCGCCCTCTTAGCTGTGCCAAATCTCACAACTGGTGCTCTCGTCATTCCATCTTTCAACAAGATGCTGGTGGCTCCGCCAGAGGCGAAGATAGCCTTGCAACCCCTATTGGTACTAGCCACCAGGCACCCTTCAGTTGTTGCCATCGGCACCATGAATTCTCTCCCATCAAGAAACAAAGGCCCTGCAATTCCCACCGGCAATTGAACATATCCCACCGGCATTTCACAGCACTGCCCAAGAATGGACTCATAATCAAAACCCTCCAATGGCAGCCCTTCTAACGACTTTCCAGTAATCCTCTGTAGAGCTTCTCTTCGAATCACAGCAGCCCTTTTGCAATCTCCGATCTTAGATTCCAGAGAATATGACGGGATGGCACCTTTAAGAAAAGTAGATCAGTCAATAAATCAAACAGATGTACGACAGAGATACAAATCATACCAAAACACTAAAGAAAACTAATTTATTGTTCTTACGTGACATCAAATGCACAAAAAATAAAGTAATGCATATACATTCGTCCATAATATTTGAACGAAACTAAAAATCGAGGAGGGTGAATCGAAAGTTCATACCTGAAACAACTGAATTGACGATCTTCTCGTCTTCTAAGGAATCTAGTGGCGTAACGACTGGAGCGGCCTTTTCCGTCGCTTTCAAAATCACCTTAGACGGCTTTTGAGCAATCACTTGGACAGCAGCGCAGCCGAGGGTGGTGCATTTGGCACCACCACCGCCACGACTATCCCCTTTAACCAAGAACCGTTCGCTTTGTTCATCTTCCATATCCCAAACCCCATGACATGGCTTATAATTATAAAAAAGGGACTGGACAAAATCAATTCCAAAAAACCCAATAAGATAAATCGCAGAACTAATCAGAGTACCCAAAGCCACAAGCTCCGAAACAGAGACAACATGGAGAGGAGTAGAATCCCTGATCTTCACACGCCAGCTATGAAGAAGAAAATACAAAACAGAAAAGAAAATGGCGAAGAACAACCAATTATTTAAATACAAAACCAAAGGCAAAGCATCCGGGCCTTTAATATATGGGGTTTTAAAGGGTTTCAACGGGAGTTCGCCGGCTGCGTCGGCCGGAAATGGTTTGGTAACAACAGGTCGCCGCCGAACTTCCATTTCCAACTCCAACTTCGAGAGTTTGGAAGAAAATGGGGGAAGAAAGGGGTGGGAATTGGGAGTTTGATCAGTGGTGATTGCTAAGGGACACAAAGTGTTTGATGAAATTGGATGAAGAAACGGTGGCGTCGGAAATTTGAATTTATAGGGGCGGTGGTGGGGAATGCTAATGAGGTTGGCGGGCTGGACTTTTGGGGACCATGCTGATCGCATGTTGTTGTTGTTTTTTTTTTTTTGATCATGTTGTTTTATAATTAGAACACTTATTTTAGATCCCATACTACAATAATATGTTAATTTATCTTAAAAGTATTATCATCAAATAAAAATGTAAAATAAAAGAAGTAAATGTTTTTATGTATTCACTCTATCCAATAAGACCGTGGGTAGGTCAATTACGTGATATTGATTTTAAAATAAAAATAAATTGTTCTGATCTATTTAATCTATCACGATAAAAAATAAGATAATCATATTCTACTATCGTCAAAGTAACCTAAGCATGAATTCAGATCATGAAATGATCCGGTCTTTTCTTAGATCCCACGTAAACGTGGAACCTTAGTGTACCAAGAATGTCCTTTAGTTAATTAATTTTGTATGTTTTGAATGAAAGGATCTTTTATGCTAAATTGGAAAATATAGGCAATAAACGTTTAATGGACCAAATTTTTTATAAAATATATGTAAGTTTGATATAGACAAATAAAGTGGAGGACAAAGGGAGTACTAAGATTCTGGTTGTTATCAAGATTATGATTATTATTATTATTATCTCGGAATATAGTTTGTAATAAAATTTTAACTTATTTTTTAAATACTATTTCACCAAGAAATAATATTCACGGAAAAATATAACATTTGTGACGAGAGTGCTATTCCACTCTTAAACTGCCTACAAATGCTTATTTACTCTAATATGTTTTGTGTTAAAATATTGTGGATAAGCATATTAGAACGTGTAAATTGTCACTTGCGTTACAATTTTATGTATCAAATTTGTTATATCAAAATTATTGATTAAGATAATCTAATATATATATATACACACACACATATATATGTATATAAAGTCAAATGGTAGAAATTATGAGTATAATTATCTTTTAAGTAGATACAACTTTTCATATATTTATTTTGCTTTTTATTCCTTTGCAGAGCATCTGGTCCTCTCTTATAAATAAGAAGTTGGAGTGGAATTTTATCTTTCTTTAATAATTGATTCGGTTATTTTGTAGAAACATAAATCCAATGTTAAAGTTATTAATTGCAAATGCAACAAAATTGACTTCCAACTTTGGAACAGATACTACCAACAAAATTAAGGTACGAGGTTGTTGATATTGTCTTCCAATCTTACCTCACGTTTTTGTCCGTGTGTGTTCCCCATTTTTATTTCTACTGAAAAAAAAAAAGGTACACACACAGACCACTTCATTGATAAAACACACACATATACAACATCAACAACGTTACCCTATTGACTTAGAGGCTCCCGCTTATGGAGAGATATAGGAAAATCGAATGTACGCAACCATACCCATGTATTAGAAACATACAGAGGTTGTTTCCCGATGACCCATAATGATGTGTCAAGCTATGTCGATCAACTGCTATTTCACAATATAAAACACACGCATACAATACCCCATTACCTTAGATGCTCCCGTCTATGACGGGATATAGGGGATCGGATGTACGCAACCATACCCATGTGTTAGAAATACACAGCGGTTGTTTCCCGATGACCCATAAGGATGTGTCAAACTATGTCGATCAACTGCTACTTCACAATATAAAACACACACATATAATACCTCATTACCTTAGAGGCTCCGGTCTATAACGGGATATAGGGGATCGGATGTACGCAACCATACTCATATGTTAGAAACACCAGCGGTTGTTTCCTGATGACCCATAATGATATGTCAAACTATGTCGATCAACTGCTACTTCACAATATAAAACACACACATATAATATACATATCTGTATGTACATTCTATACACACACATATATATATTTTTTTTCAAATTGGGAAGGAGAATCCAACTCGATACCCAAGAATGAGATAAATGCTGTTCAATCGCTAGACCTAACGGTTTTTCGCTCACACACACATACATGTGTGTGTGTGTGTATACACATTATATATATATATATATATATATATATATATATATATATATATATATATATAATGTGTATATATCAATAGCTATCATCCAAGAGTACAATTATCATTAACGTGAACAATACCTGTACTATGTAAGATATACACGTTGCATGCATGTTTAAGTCGATTAGTTAATAATAATAATTTGTTAAAACTCGCAACTCAAGCATTAATATTTACTTATTAAATGTATTACCGATTACTTTGCTACTTTTATTTTTTTTTGAAATAATTATCATACTAATTTTTATGTTCTAAAATTATTGGTTTAGTTGACTTGACAAACGGTTTTCTAAGACATCGTTTGCGACAATTTTGATAAAGAAATTTAGTACAAAATATCTATTATGTCATTCTTGTCAAAACATTATTTCGCTATTTCATGTAATTGCAATGATGATGACAAAGATGTTATAAAAAATTTGATTATTAATACATTTCAATTTATTTAAAGTGATGATATTGGTTGTAAGACTTGACTTTTTTTAGTTGTGGGGGGGGGGGGGGGAGTGGGACAATTTGATGGTAAGTAGATATCTTTTTAAAAACTTATGTTATGCTAAAAAAATGTGACATTTAATCTTTAGATCATTTTACCCACCTCCACCTTTGTCAAAAGGGAAAAAAAATCTTTCAATGCATCACTAAGAAAATCTTTTTACTCTTCTTTATTGCGAATGAGAGGTGTGGTTTTGTTTAAGAGTGTTTTTGTTGTTTGAATGTAAGCCAATTTTTTAATTATCTTGGGCTACTTCCTAATGATATACGGTTGGAAATATTATCTTATATTGGTGACTTTGAGAAAAAAATATAGATATATAAGAATAAAATATCACCATCTATAGTATTAACGTCTTGGGTGGATATGAGTCTCACCTAATATAGACCGAAGTTTCAGCATGGTATCAGAGCCAGTTTAAAAATATGTAATCACATCATGCAGTCCCATAGTTGGTCGTGTATTGTCTCTCCTCACCCAAGTCAGATGTTCATGCCTGTTGAGATTGAGGACATGTTTAGGCGCGTGTATACAAGTCACGCTGACACGTGAGATCATGTGTTGATAATATTGTCCCACAGTGACCACTTTGAAAAAAAATATATGTGTTATGTAAAGATGAGATATCACTAGCTATAGTCTTATGATTTTAAATGGGTATGGGTCTCACCTCATTCAAACTCAAGTTTTAACATATACCACTAATTTAAGTTTATGTTGTTTGAATGTAAGCCATTTTTTTTATTATCTTGGGCTACTTCCTAATGATATACGGTTGAGAATATTGTTCTACATTAGCTATTATGAGGAAAAATATATATGAGTTATATAAGGGGTTATATCACCGCCTGTAGTGTCTTAAGATTTTGAGTAAATATGGGTCTCACCTTATGTAAACCCAAATTTCAGCATGGCAACAGAGACAATTTAAAAACATGTAATCACATCTTGTCAGTCCCGTAGTTAGCCATTTATTGTCTCATCTCACCCAAATTCAGATCTTCATGTCTGGTTTGGGATTAAGGGCGGGTTTAGTCATGTGTGTATGTGAAGTCACGTCGACACATGAGAGCGGACATTGATAATACCGTCCCGGAGTGACCAATTTGAAAAAAAATATATGGGTTATATGAAGATGAGATGTCACCCGCAATAGTCTTATGACTTTAAATAGATACGAGTCTCATGCAAACCCAAGTTTCACCATATTCCACTAATTTAAGTTTCGTTCTTCTTTAACTTATGGTGTTTGATATGTTTGATGTGATTAGATGACCCATTTGATCAGACGAGTGGGCTGACTAATATTTGTTAGTAATGCTTCACATGACTTTTTTTTTCCCTCCTTTTCTTATTGCGTCCCATCTTTGACTCTAAGGAGTTTGATTTATTTATATCACTTATAATTTATTCCAATGTCTTTGATCTCTATGATTGTGACATTATTATGGTATGTTACCCCCCTTGTGATTCATGCTCTAGAGAAATTTGAGTATGTTGTCTTCATGACATAGTTTAGTTGGTTTGGGTTGAGATTTTCTCCAAGAGGTCAAGATTTCGATACCAGAGACACACACATTATGGATGTTCCTATGTTGTTAGGGTGAAAGCCTGGTTTGTGGAAGACACATTGTGTGGGTCACTACGTAAGATTTCACTCAACCTAAAAAGCTGCTGGGCTCCTGATTTGCATCCTTCACATATGATCTTTGGGACTGAGACGGTTGGGACCGAAAGAGATTTCACCTTTTCTCCCGGAAAAATTTGAGTCTTATACAATTGATGTACTAAGTTGAAGTCCGACTGTTAGAATCAGTAACCGCATGTGGACGTTTTTAATTCATTGAACGATCGGTTAAGCATTTCAAACACATACTTTCCTTTTTCTAACCATTCAAATACTTTCTTAAATTAGGAATTAAAATATGTTTATAAAAAAAGGAGGAAATAAAATTATAATCAACTTTGAAGAGCTCTCTTCATGCTGATTATTATTTTGTCATTATTTTCTTTTATTTTCTGATGTGGTCATTCATCAGAAGATACCTTCTAAAGTTTGCATGTTGTGATGGAAAAAACTCAATTTAATGTTTTTTTTTCTCTTTTGTGTCTCTTTAGGTGAGAATAGTGTCACCATTCTTTCTATTTTTGCCATTTAATGATATAATGTAAAAGTGAACTTCAAAAGGTAAATAAAATGAAACGAAAGTGATGACAATAAACCAATAACCCTTCCTTTGATAACAACAAAGTCTCAACCAGACTCAGAGCGTAACTCATTTAGTATTCGGGTGATAAATTGCATCAAAGATTATTCTTGGTAACTGTAATATCGGTGTTTGGTCCTTACCATCGTCTCCTTGTACTGGAGTAGTTTAGGCTTAGAAACTTTGTGGGCACCAAGTCATGTGTCTCCCACCTAGAAGGCCCCTAGGCTTAGGTCTGTTGAACGAACCGAACAGTTCGCAAACTGTTCGAGTTAAGTTCGTATTCGTTCAGTAATTATTTGTCAATGAGCCGAATTCGAACAGGCATTGGGGTTCGTTTAGTTAAACGAGCCAAACTGTTCACGAACTTTTCGGCTCGATTAAACAATTATAAGGTTATCGAGCCGAACTTGAACCAATCTTAAAGCTCGTTTAGCAAGACGAACCGAGCCGAACAGTTTGTTTAGCTAAACGAATTCGAATTTGAAAACCTAGTATTCGGTTCGGCTCGATTCGTTAACACCCCTAGCTAGGCGTCCTAATTTACATACCTCATAAAACACTTTGGGCCTGAAACGATGGAAGTCTTCGAAATCAGAGTATGATCTTTTGCATCTAAGAAAGTTCTCAAGCAACACGTATGTTTTATATCTTCCTCTATATAAAAACACGAGCGAAAAACCTTTAGATTAGGGGTGGCAATTTCAGACACGACACGAAACACGACCCGAACCTGACACGAATTTTCACGGGTATGGGTATGACCTTGGCGGGTTTCGTGTACAAATCGGGTAAGACCTGAAAGATACACGCCAATGACGGGTCGGGTCTGGGTATACCTGCGGGTATCCGTTTATACCCGTTTATACACGAAATTTAAAAAATGAATTTTAAATAAAATTTATAATTAATAAAATAAAAAATAATTTTTTTCAAAAAAAAAGACTACCACCCTACTAAGTAACCCCGTTCGGTTCCCCTCTTCCTCCATTCTCAAATCCTATTTCTTTAATCTATTATTGCAGAGACAAGTGATTTGAGTTTAGAGGACCTCACTCATTTTAATATTTAACATTTGGTTGTGTATTTATTGTTGTTTCATACATTGTGTCAATAGTCGTTTAAGTACACGAAACCTGAAAATACCTGAAAAGTACATGAAATGACATGTACATGACTTGAAATATTTGTAATTATCAAGTTCGTGGGTATACCCGATACACGACACGAAACCTGACATGTACGGGTTTGGGTATCTACATCCATACACGCGAAGCAAACGGGTAAGGTATGGGTATGACACTTTGATACACGAAACCCGAAAAACACGAAACACGAAACACGATATACGACCTGTTTGACAGCCCTACTTTAGATCTAGTAATTGAATAGCATTTATTCTATTGCTAGGTCTCGAGTTCGATTTCCCTCTCCAATTATAAAAAAACCGAACTAAAAAGTCTAAGTATTGTTGTCTGATTCTTCCAAATGACTTGGCATTATCTTTTAATGTCGTGATAGGGCATATCATATAATATAAAATATAGATAATGCATATTAAGCACCAAAACAAAAAAGAAAAATGCTATTGCATTTTATCTTTTTGTGTCTAGGACTAACAAAATCATGTCTCAGGGCACATACTACAAAGTCTTAGGCTGAATAAAGAAAAAAAAAAACAGATTTCATTTTATTACAAGATCCAAAATTTAAATCCAATCTTTTGTGTAATTTCTTACTGCCTGTATAAGTTGTTACCTATTTTATGTTTATGTCTTCAAACTGAAGGAGTCTTGTCCGAGGGAACGTACTACAAATTCCAGTTTGATGAAGCAAAAATAAAAAAGAACATTAATTATCTTTAAGAATTATCTTATAGAAGAAAACTTTTGCCTTCTAAAAATGAGAAGAATATTTTCGTATCGAGATTTTTCGACAGGCCCATATATCTAAATTGTCTAGCTTACAACAACATTAATTCATTGACTTAGAGGCTCTCGCCTATAGCGGACTATGAGGGTTCAGACGTACGAAACCATAGCCATGCGTTATAAACACACAGATGTTGTTTCCCGATGACCCATAATGATGCGTCAAGCTATATCGATCAACTGCTACTTCATAATATAAGAAGCGCATCCAATTTAGTGAGTCATTTTGCTTTATTCCATAATATTCCAAAGCCAACAAAGATTGTGTCATTGATTCCATCAGAAATGGAAAGCTAAATTGTCTAGCTTATTTATATTAAGCGTAGTTTTAGTTAATTAATTTAAACATAGTGATATTTTTTATGACTAAATGCAAGTTAACACGTTTAGCAAATCCTTGTTGAGCTGATATGATATTGTCCCATATGTGTCTGTAGTCTATTGTGATAAGATCTCCTTTTTCCCTTTTTTGAACCGAAAGGTTACGCATTTGACAACGTCTCCACATACGTCTTAACGTGATTTTAACATAATCAAGTCACATTATGTTTGATGCAATTTTCATTATGGGTCATCGGTAAACAACTTCTGCGTGTTTCTAACACATGTATGGTTGAGTACATCCGACTAGGGGTGTCAAACAGGTCGTGTATCGTGTTTCGTGTTTCGTGTTTTTCGGGTTTCGTGTATCAAAGTGCCATACCCATACCTTACATGTTTGCTTCGCGTGTATGGATGTAGATACCCAAACCCGTACATGTCAGGTTTCGTGTCGTGTATCGAGTATACCCACGAACTTGACAAGTACAAATATTTCAAGTCATGTACATGTCATCTCATGTACTTTTCAGGTATTTTCAGGTTTCGTGTATTTTTCAGGTTTCAAGTACTTAAACGACTATTAATACAATATATGAAACAACAATAAGTACGCAACCAAATGTTAAATATTAAAATGAGTGAGGTCTTCCAAACTCAAATCACTTGACTCTGCAATAATAGATTAAAGAAATGAGATTTGGAAATGGATGAAGGGGGAACCAAACAGAGTTACTTAGTAGCGCGGTAGTCTTTTTTTGAAATTTTTTTTTATTTTGTTAATTATAAATTTTATTTAAAATACATTTTTTTAATTTCGTGTATAAATGGATATAAACGGGTACCCGTGGATATACCCAGACACGACCTGCCATTATCGGGTATCTTTCAGGTCCTACCCGATTTGTACACGAAACCCGCCAAGATCATACCCATACCCGTTAAAATTCGTGTCAGGTTCGGGTCGTGTTTCGTGTCGTGTCTGAAATTGCCACCCCTACATCCGACCCTCTCATATCCCGTCATAAATGGAAGCCGTTAAGACAATGAGATAATGTTGTTGTTGTTGTAAGTCACATTATGTTTGATACAAATTTGGAAAGTTGTACATGTTTTCATTTTCTTAGTGTGGATTTAAGCTTTGATAATATTGTCACACATTGACTATTTTGAGAAAAATATATGAGTTATATGAGGATGAGGTACCACCATCAATTGCTGGATGGTTTTGAGTGGATATGAGTATCACCTCATGTAAGCCTAAGTTTCAACATGGTATCAGAGCCAGGTTAAAATGTGGACTCATATCTTGCTTGGTCCATGATTGTCCATTTATTGTCTCCCCTCACTCAAGTATAGATGTTCATGCATGACTAATGATTTATTATTAAGGGCGGGTTCTAAGGCACGTGCGTATGTCAAGCCACGTTGTCACACTGAAGGCGAAAGTTGAAAATATTGTCCTACATTGGCCACTTTGAGAAAAATATGTAGGTTACATAAGGATGATATACCACCACCCATTGCCTTAAGGCCTCACCTCATGTAACTTATATATTTTTATCAAAATGGCTCAAAGAACAAGTTAATTTCAAATTGCTCCCTAGAATGAAAATAAAAAAAGAAACAAAATAAGTCTTCATAAAACAAAATCATAAAATTTAAGAATTATTAATAAGATATCGTCAATGTGGACTCACACCTGGTCTAGACTATAGTTGGCCATTTATTGTTTTCTACACTTAAATTTAGATGTTCATGTCTAATTTGTGGTTTATGTTTGAGGACGAGTTCTAAGTATTCCTAAAACACATTCATAGAATTGAAGTAGTGGTAATAAGATCTCGCCAACATCATTTCAATATCTAACTAACTGAATGACGTGTCAAATATTAACTGTGTCAAATATAACCGATATCAAAGAAAAGCTCCGTCTCACACACATACACATATAATATATATATATATATATATATATATATATATATGTATGTATGTGTGTGTATATATGGACATATATATATATATATATATACATATATACATATATATATTTATATATGTGTGTATATACATACATATATATACATGTGTGTGTATGTTTTTATGTGTCTCTAGTTCTATCCCATTATATAACTGACCTTTCAAACTTCCCAAACAGAACTTGGACAAATAATTTGTACATGAACATTATTGGCATCGCAATATCTACGACTAGCTTTCATGGAATACGACCTTTTCCACTTAAGTGATGAAAAGTGCATGTTTCAAATGCTTTCAAGTTACACTTTAGAGCAATATTATCAGCAATGAATTGGCTTTTTTTTTTTTTTTTTTTTGACAAAACGTAGGAATTCTCATAAGCGTAGAGTATGAAACGAAAGCAAGTGATTTAAAGCATTTGGAAAACACACATTATAAATTATGGAAGTTAGAACTGTAAAATATAATAGTAGAATTTTGGAGGCTGAACAGTATAAAAATTTTATCCAGACTTCCTTAGAACTTCCATATAAGTTCTTCTAACAGAACTTCTACTCTAAAAAAGGTAAAGTGTTTGCCCTTTTATAAGGCTTGTAAGAGGTAAGAAACCTTAAGCCACCAATGGCTCTCTAACGGGTATATTCTATTTATAATTGTTTATTTAGTCTACTGAGCTAGTGGATGTATACAGTGTATTCGTATAAATGCTTCTTTTTTGTTGCACTGTTCATCTCTTCAGTGTTGTCTGCGAGGTTTCTTGTATTTATCTAAGTGTTTTAGTTTGGCAGTGCTGTCTCTGTTTCCTCTATCTTTGTTATGCTGTTGTTGTTGTGCTCAGCACAGGGGCGGAGGGAAGGGGGGCCTGGGGGCACGTGCCCCCCCAATGTCGGTGGAAAAATCCTATAGATAAGTAGGTGTATTTGTATTTTTGGTCATTCAGTTCAAAGTATGCCTTTGCTTGACAGAACACTAACCCTCTGTTACGTGGTCACATAGTGTTTAGCATTCTGCAATTCTCTGCTAAGTGATTAAAATATGTCTAAAACTTACCGGAAGTTCGGTCTCTTAAATATATTAAAAAATTCAAGATTTGGAAAACTAGTAGTCTTTTTTGCATGTAAGGTAATCGTTGAAAACTAGTAAACTTTTTTGCATTAGTTTGCTTATGAAAATGAAAGTTTCTTTTTTTAATTGGTTGCTAATCTTACGAATCCTGTGAGGGCTGATGCTCGGTAGTTGAATATATATTAATTTAAAAACGACATACGGTTGTGCCACTTCGTTGGAGAAGATGCTACAATTACACAGTTTTTGTGATTTTATTTGGTTGCTCTAAAGTCGTTTCAAAGTTGAGAGCTACACATACCTTTAGGTTGCATTTAAATCCTTAGTGTTGGTTGTTGCTGGTGTGAAAACTATTTTACAATTTCTAGGCAACTATGTACGTCGTATATGATTGGTTCATCAATTCAGCATCCAGACAGTAAACTGTAAAAGGTAATATGCTTTTCCAAATGCTCATTGTTAAACACTAGCTTTTGTGACAGTTGTTTGTTTCTAATTTTTCTGCAATGAATATCATCAAGACTGATCTACGCAATCGGTTTGGAGGTGACGTACTATCAGATTATTTATTGTGTTACTTTGAGCATGAAATTTTTAGCACCATTGAAGATGAAGATATTATGCAACGATTTCAATCAATGTCATCTCGGAGAACCTTTTTGCATCCCTTGTCAAATCCTTCTCGTTTTGCAATAGGCAAATAAAAGGTATGTATTGATGTATATTACTATATTCATTTAATAATTATGATCCGCATGTTGTTTGTTGTGTATTGTTTATTTTTTTTTGTACATTGGTTGGTAGATGTGTTTTCTTTCACGTAAACTATGTTATAATACAAAAATATGTCTAGAAGATTTTGTCGGTTTTCTCGGTCCGAAACGGTGACCCGTGGTATTCCTATTACGAAGTCTGTCAGTGCCCCTCCAAGAAGTGACTCCTGGCTCCGCCACTGGCTCAGCACAGCTTGGTACATTTGTTTCTTTGCCTTCACCTCGTCTCCTCAGCTTGTCACTCCGTCCTTGTTGTTCACCTTTAGTTTCTCTACTTCGTCACCTCGGCTTGGCATCCTTTTCTTCAGCTCAGACACTTTATTACCTCGGCCCTCCTTATTTTAGCTCACTTGACGCTTCTTATTTTGGCTTAATTCTAGCACTTTTCACCTTGGCATTTTAAATCATCACTTCGTCATTGCATCGTTTCACCTCGGCACTGCATCCTGTCACCTCGGCACTTTATCTCAGCCCGAGTACTTTTACTTTTGTCCCCACCTTAGATTGCCACATCGGCTCGGGACTTCTTCTTCACTTAGCATCTTAGCTTGGACTCCTTTGATCTTTATCTGTACTCTTTATCTTTGATCCTCATGTCGGTGTGGCACCTCGGCTTGGGACTCCTTTTACTTCTCTTCATCTAGACACCTTAACTCGGTATGACACCTCAGCTATTTTTCTTTGTTTATTTCTGCAGACTTATTCTTCAATACAAAAGAATATGAACGTACATTAAACTATATTTAAGCTAGCGAACGTTACGCCTAAACTTATTTTATTTACATTATGTCCCATCTTTTTATAAAAGTGAAATTGATTTGAAAAAGGTAAAGAGAAAGCGAGCAAAAGATTAAGATCACTCCGGAGAATTTTTCAAATACATAAGTTGGTATTATCCTCATTTTAAAGCCTCTCAAGGTTTTTTAACTCTTTTTTTATATATTGAATGAGGTAACTGATGATGTCAGATTTATCACCAAGTAATTTTTATGATATTGGGATCACGCCGTTTCTCCTCCGTCTGAATCCTTCAAAGGGGCCCGAGAAAGGAAAGAAAATAGGGGTCCCAGGGCGCTGCCCCGGGAAAACCCTCCGACGCTTAAATCAGTTGCGGACATTTTTGCGTATAGCTTATGCTAGAATAAAGGCTGTATAGAACCTGTTTGGGGGTCGGCTAAGATGTAGGCCGAGCTGAGATAAAATCAGTTGATGTCTTCCATGAGACTTGGCCTTCTACTGTTGACGAAGCCCTTAGCTTTATAGTTGACGAAGCTGAGCTGAGTGTCCCAGTATGGATGAGATGACGACGCCTGGCGGGCTTATTTGATAGCCGCGTGGCAGCTGGGGATTGCTGTGTTGGCAACTATGCCTTGCCTGGTTGACAGCCAGAGACATAAGGTTGTGACGTCTGGCAGTCTTCGTCTGTATGTAAGCCATGTGACATCCCGTACCAGGTTGAGGTGTCAAGTTTTCTGGGCGGCAGAACTCTGCTTGGGCGTAGAGTGGCTGAGAACCATGTTGGCCGAGATGGCGGTTTGGCCGAGATCACTATTTAATAGAAAATGTCGAAGCCTTATATAGATAATCAGAAGTGTCCGAGATGGCATGGGCCTTGGGGTCGGCTTACTAAGACGTTAGTGGCTAACTTCAGAGAGCACAAGTAGACCTACTATGATGTCCGCAGCTGACGTCATCAGTGTGCCTTGAGATCCCCAGCCGAAACAGAGGCCAAAATGTGGTCCTTGGGCCGAGTTGCTCTATGGCCGAGGTGAGGCCTCTAGGGCGAGATGACACTGTGGTCATTTGGCCGTGATGAATTGTTTCAGTATATGATCCTCCTAAGCGCTGGACCGACCCCAGGGACTTAATGTTTTTATGCACATTCCTTACCGTTGACTGTTGTTGACTAACGGGTAGTATTTTTTTTGGCTCATCAGTAACTAATCATGTATATTATGAAACCCAACTCTCTCTATCTTCTTTGATTTTCTATACCTTTCAATTTTGACTTAGTTACCAGACAAAATAGGTGGAATGACTTTGATATTACGAACTTAAAGAAAATTGTAGCAAGTGTTACCAAAACAAGTTTAATCGGCAAAACGTTTCCATATAATTTATTTACTGACTGTTGATAGTCTTTGTCGTAGGTACATATAGAGTCGGTGATCTCACTGAAGCAAACTCTCTATTCTTTTTTTTATCGAAATGGGATCTTTGCATTAAACAAAACCAAATGTCTGTACAAATACAATACTGCCACTACTAACAAGTAAACTCATAAACATCAGGAAGTCAAGACTTCTTGCCAAGCTATATGAATATTCCTAACTCTATTAAAAATCTCTGCAACCATATGATATGCATCCATGTAAGCAAACTCCTCCTCGAACAATGCTTTCTTCCTCGCTGTCCAAATGTAGTTTACTGCCTCCCGAAACACATATGGCCACTTCTCCCCTCGATAATGCAAATGAGGAAGTGGGTCTAAATTTCGATCTATCCTAGCAGGTATACCTCCATCATTGCAGAAGAACTGCAAACTGGCATGATGAGGTACCAAATAATTCCACACTAGTCGAGCCCCCTGACAGTCCCGCAACGCATGAAGCCCATCCTCCTCCGCACGGTTACAAACTCCACATAATGCAGTATTCACGGATGCTCGACGATACAAGGCTACCATTGCCAGCAATCGATCATGTCTCGCCTGCCAAAGTAAGAAATTACCCCTTTGGGGTCCCCGCAATACCCACACATTTTGCCAACGTAGTCTTTCCTCGCCTACACCTTCAGGAACTAGAAAGTTATACACGGAAGCTACTGTAAATGTCTGTATAGACTTACCCCTCCAAGATGCAACCGTTGTGGACTCCCCATTTTGGGATTGGCTCGGTTCCGCCAAAGTGATTCCAGCCAAAACTGTAGGCACCGCTGCTAGTATACTCCGCCACGTATGTGTAGTAGCATGTCTAGGTGGTGAGACTCGTAATGGAGATCCGTATTTTGCCAGCAACACCTTCACCCATAATGCATCCTGACGTATCAACAATCGCCATAATAGTTTTGCCAATAGAGCTAAATTCATTTGTCAAAGTCTTCTTAACCCCATTCCCCCATGCTCTTTGGGCAACAAATCAAATCCCATGCCACCATATGCATTTTTCGGTCTCCATCAAACTCCCCCCCAAAAAAATGCTCTATTAATCCTCTCCAAAGATGCAATTGTGGAAGAAGGCAACAGGGACGTCTGCATAGAATAATACGGTATCGTAGCCACAACTGTCTGTCTAAGATACTCCGTGAAGCCTTAGATAACAATTTACCCTTCCACGATGCTAGCCGACGCCTAACTTTTTCCACTAACCCTGCATAGGTACTTCCAATCACACGGCCATGTAGTAGCAGCACACCAAGATAATTTCCGAGATTATACGTAACGGGAATACCAAACCGAGCCTCCAAAGCTTGTCGTTGTATAACTGACGTATTCGGGGAGAAGTACAACTGCGACTTAGAGATACTCACCTTTTGGCCATAGACTCCACAGAAATCTACCAAAATAGAAGCTATAACACCACCCTGAGCTTCCGTAGCCACACCAAATAATAATAAGTCATCCGCAAACATCAAATGAAAAATAGCTGGACCAGTACGAGTGACTTTGATCGGCTTCCAACGCCTAGAATCTACAGCAAGCTGAATTTGCTGACTCAGCCAATCCATACATAAGACAAATAAATACGGGGCTAATGGATCTCCCTGCCGTATAACACGTTTTGGTTGGATTTGGGTTCAAAGACTGACCATTCCATAATATCCTCATGTCAGACGAAGTCACGAGATACATAATAAGATCCAACATATGTGTCACAAACCCCACTCCTTCCAGCACCTGCCGCAAATATGACCACCGGACCCGATCATATGCTTTCTCCAAATCTAGCTTTATGGCCATTAGCCCCTGGTGCCCCACCTTCTTACGCATAGTATGTAAAATCTCTTGAGCCACAATGATATTATCACTAGCCTGTCTACCTTGAATGAAACTGCACTGACATGGAGAAACCAATTTTCCAACTACCAATTTATGTCTATTCGCAATCACCTTAGATATCAATTTTGCCACCACATTCGTCAATGATATTGGACGAAATTGACTAATCTTCTCCGGCCGACCAACCTTAGGGATTAAGGTAACGTAAGATTCATTAAGGTGTTTAGGAAACGTACCATTCTGACAAGATGCAAGGACAAAACGAATAACATCAGGACCAACCACATCCCAGTTCCGCTGGAAAAAACAGGGGAGAAACCATCTGGGCCTGGACTTTTGTACGGTCCCATCTGAAAAATAGCTACTTTAATTTCCTTATCAACCACTGACCGGTTAAGGATCTGCAGGTCAGTAGCAGATAAGCTCGGAAAATGAAACGATACTGGGGCAGTAAAACCGGAGTCCTCCGCTGCATATAACCTGGAATAGAACTCCCAAACCAACCTCCTCAACGAACTCTCATCCTCCACCCATCTATCATTTTCGTCTTTCAATTTATGAACCACAGTCTTCCGTTTCTTAATGACAGTTCTAGTATGGAAAAACGTGTTTCCCTTCACCTTGGGTTAACCAATTTAATTTAGACCGTTGCATCCAATATAACTCCTCTTGCGCCAGCAACTCATTCATCTCCACACGTAAGTCCTTCTCCAACTCACCAAGGTAATGTGATGGGTACTCATAAATTGACTTCTGAATCCCAAGCACCCTTGCAGCACACCGTCGGATCCTATGCTGGATATTAAATACATTCGCACTACAAATGAGTACTGTTGAAGCTTAGCCCATAACGGTTGTCCATCGTCAACCCAAACGGACTGCAAGAAAGGCCGAAAATCTCGATGCTCCAGCCAACATGCTTGAAATATAAAGGCACGATCTCTCTTCTGACTACCCACTGAAGTATTAAGATTAAGCATCAAAGGGTGATGATCAGAACTAGTCCTCAACAAATGTTGCAATGTCGCAGTCCTAAACTTACTACTCCATGTCACGTTATAAAAAAACATAATCGAGACGCTCCGCAATATAACCGATTCCCTCCCATCCATTTGTCCAAGTATACCTAGGACCCGAAAATGTCATATCCATAGATGGCATTGATTCACCACCCTGCTAAACTCAGTCTCCCTATCAATTCTGCGACCACCCCATTTATCATCTTGAGACAGAACATCATTAAAATCACCAATCAACGCCCATGGACACTGAAACACCTTAGACATGCAATGAATCGTATGCCACAACCGTTGCCGTTTAGAAGTATTCAGGGAGGCATAAATTAAAGTTAGCACCCAATCGACCTTTCCCTCACAAAGCACAACTAAATTAATAAATTGATCACTAACCTTAATCACATCAAACGAGACCCGGTCATCCGCCCAAAAACACCACAAACCGCTAGAAAAACCTTCAGCTTCCACCGCAATGAAATACGTAAATGAAAAACTGCGCAAAATGTGCCTACCTTTTACACTTTGAACTCTAGGTTCCATAATAAATAGAACGTAAGGCTTATAAAAACGTAACATATCCTCTAAACAACAGAAAAAGGTTAGGGACAAAGCGCCCCGACAGTTCCACGACATAAGCTTCATTCATTCATTTATCAACTGCTGAGATCTGAACATCCCCCGCGTTCCGCATCTCCTTTTCACATGAATCTGTCGCTGTTCCACAACGAACAAACACATCTTCATGCATCACCTCCACTTGGCCCACCCGACGATCCCCGGCATCAGGTGGGTTTTCCTTTACAGAAACAAACCCCCCCAGTTCGGACGATCCAACATCCCCACTGGCAACACTCCGGGTGAATTACAGAGCCGCTACGCATGCAATATTTGGCCCTGCGATATTGGTAACGTCCTGTAAAGGGGCATTACCTTCAACCGCGGCACCCTGCAAACACAAAGCCTTACCCATATCTGCCTGGATCTTGATTGTCCTCCAGGAAACACACCCTTTACTAAGGGTTTAATCTTCATGGCAGATTTAAGCGCCATACCCTTCCTTCCCCGAGTCCTATCATCAGCCTCCTTCGCTTTTGTCATCGTCGTAAACCGAACATCTAGGCCAATTCCGGCGCTAGATTCAATCGCTTGTTCAACTCCGCTACACTCAACACCTCTACCTCGTCAACATCATATTCCTCTACTGCTATGGCATGGAATCGATTGCCCATATTCGCTGCTTGTGTAGCAGAGATAACCCCACCATGTCCGTTTGGCACATCCTTCCAACTATTCCCACGATTCTTAGCCGCTCCACCACTCTTCTGTCCAACAATTACAGTTGGCCTCCGCCGACTATTACATGCGATCATCCACGGTCCAAAAGGCTCTTTCCCAACTGATTCACTCCGCATAACAGCTGGCGCATCCGCCGCCATATCCATTTCTTTATCTTCGCCAATGCCCCTTTGCCCTCCACACTGCGCATGATGATGACCATACATACCACATGTAAAACATATGAGATGAAGACCCTCGTATTCCACTCGGAACTCCTCACCATCAAGTTCAACAACAGAGACTAACGGTTTGGTCAAGTCAACTTCAACGCATATACGGGCGAATTTGCCCCGAGACACCTTTAGTGTAGTGTGATCTACCTTGACTGCATTGCCCAGCAGGTTGCCAACAAGAAGCAGCATAGGTTCTGTATAATACTCTACTGGGATGGACGACAACCTAACCCATGCCATGATGACATTGATCGCGTTCTTCTCTGGCCTAAAAAAAGTCTCCATTTCATTACCGTCAAATAGTGCCCCTGAATAAGCCACGGACCCCCTTCCAGTATATGCAGTAGTCCAACCTGGAATAGAATCTTACAATATAATACCCATCATCCAAATCAACAGTTGCGCACCCCTCCACTAGGCTCCACAGTGTTCGTAAATGCTGTTCAAGCATTCAGTATGAAATATTTCGACCCAAGGGTTTAAAAATGACGGCACGCCTCCATGGTTTATACATTTCTCGTCAATCATCCGCCGTTGTCACAAGTGACACCCTTCCTAAATGCAAGGGAAGTTCCTCAGCAATACGCTCTCCCTCAACAGAAAGTCCAACAGCATCTTCTTCGTCACTCTCCTCCCCTTCACCAATATAGAAAGCTTTCTCCTCCGACATCCCAGTCACCACCTCCGTGAACGTTCTCATACCCCATACACCCGCCGGATGGATCACTGGTGCACTATCCACTCTCCGCTTGTACTTTTTCACACTTCTTTCCAATTGATCGATTTCCTCCATGGTACGTTCCACCGATCCTACCATAGAATCCTCCTCCATTTGGTGCTGAAAATCAGTCCGGCCAGTGACTTCCGGCAAGCTTACCGGCAGTTTACCAATAGTTATCGGCGTAGCCAACGTGGTTGACGGTTATTTCGCGTAGCAACGGTTATTTTGTGTCCCGTCTGTCTTAGCAACGGTTTAAGAAAAACTCCAAACTCTCTATTCTTTGGGATAGAGGTATTGTTTGTCTGGCTCTAACCTTCTCCAGATCCTAACGATAGTTTTTGCTGTCGTTGGGATATATTGAATATGTGATGTTGATTGTTGATAGTCTTTGTTTTTCTTTTTTTAAGGGTTTTTTTTATAAAAAATTTTGGTCATGTAACCTCATTTGAGATTTCATGAGATCTCATTTTAGGGATTGTTATTAAATGAACAATGAACCCAATTGTTCGTGAAAACATTTATGTTCTAGTTCGATTACGAATGAGCATTGAAGCACACAAGTTAACTCCGAGTACTTAACTAGCACATAAGTTTACACAACTTTAGTTGGTAAAATTTCGTTTTTGTTATGACCTTATGACATTCTCTAATATTATACCTAAGGATGTTTGAGTAAATTAATTTTCACTACCGGCATTACATATATGTACTTATGATACGTCAAGCCCTCAGGGTTTAGCTCAGTTATTACTCGGGTCGGGACGTTGCTCCAATATGTCTGTTGTCTGGGCCACTAATGGTTATGCCATTGTATCTGGTCTAATTAAGTTAGAGGGTTGCTAGCCTAGTTTGCAGTAGGTAGCTTGTGTGGGTTCCTGGCAATGTCTTGCCAACCTAGGAGACCGCTGAGCTCCTGATTTGCATCCTCCACGAAGCTTTTTAAAATTGGAGCGGTGCAGACCAACGGAGTCAGGGGTATTGACCTTTTCTCGAGAATTATGATACGTCAAACCAAAAAAAGAAAAATACACCCCCATGACATAGCTCAATTGGTATTCGGGTTGGGATTTACTCAAAGAGGTCAAGAGTTCGATTCTAGACACACGCATAGTATGAGTGTTCCACTGCTGCTAGGCCGAGTGTCTGGTTTGCGAGAGACACATTACGTGGGTCACTGCGTAAGTCATCACCCAACCTAGGAGGCCGCAAGGTTCCTGATTTGCATCCTCTACAATGCTCATTGAGGCTAGGACAGTGGGGTCCTCAGGACCAAAGAATGATCTTTTTACTCAAAAAAAATACAAAAATAGAAAAGACAAAAACCATGTACATGATTTGTGATCATGATAAGTCAAACAAATAAGACAAAACCCTTAAAATCATTACGTCAAAATTTTCCAGAACCCCCTCCCCCCCACCCCCACCTACCTTTGGAACCAACAACCAAATGAAAGCAGGCTAGCGATCAACCACCAACGCCCTTTGTATGCATAGTCCATCAAGATTTAGTAATATCTGTTTCTTCCTGTTCATTTTTGTTCAAGTCAACTAGCCGCTGTTAAACTGTTTTGTGTTTATTTTCTTCAGTTAAGACAGTAAGTGTGTTTTATTGATTGGCTACACCGACGTAAGAACGTAAGAAAGAATTCTTTTTTTTTTTTTTTTGTAATTCGTAAGAAAGAATTCGTTGACAGATTTGAAAAAAAGATGTGAAAGAATTTGTTTATGAACGCTTTAGAGCTAGTAAACAACCTAAACTTGAACTTCATGCTTGAAAAAGAAAAAAAAAACAATATCATAGATAAATATAGGTCGTCTAGTCAAAAAATTGGACGGCACTGATAATGCAATTATGTGTACTCTAAGACACAACTAACATTTAGGTCTTGAATGTTTCCAAATTTTTCCAATTCGTACCATATTTGTAAAATTTCTTATTAAAACTACCTTATTTTATGAAATCTCCCAACAATTGATGCATAGACTACACCAAGTTGAATTTGATTTTTATTGTACTTTTTTAAGAAAACAGAAGGGGGGAAAAGCAACAGATATATTATAAACTAGACTCACAACCACACATGTGATGCAAAAATAGGAAAAAAGAAGAGGGTGGGGGTTGGGGTTGGGGTTGGGGCTTGGGGTGGGTGGAACTCGGAAAGAACAAAGAACGAAACACCAATCTGAAAACCATTCAATATGCATTTCACAGTTTCACGAAGAAACAAAACCAACAGAAATCTGTTTAAACTGTAGCCAGCTTCTGAAATTGACACCGTTTCATGAAAACCAGCATGAATACATACATCTACCTAGTATGAACTTATAGAATAAATGAAAATATAATTATGGATGATTGCCCAGGGAAAGATAAAACAAGTAATAACTAATTTGCACAAAACTTGAATGGCTTGAAGTGAAAATCAAAACTCATCTAGTTTACACTACGAAAGATATGGTAATGTCTATGAACAAATTAGATGAGACATCTATTCATATAAGGCAGTCTTATAAAAGCCCAGCATGGAAATTATGTTACCATGGAACTTTGGAATTCAACTATAGATCAGCAAAAAAGTTGTTCGATCCACCAACATCTTGACGTTTACTTGGGTTTTTTCTCTTGGTGCCTGTCAAAAATACAAATACAATTTTCTAAGTTTCAAAGAGAAGACTTATAAGCAACTTCTTAATGTCACCATGCAGTGTTAGTCCCACCCAACGAAAAGTTTTTTATATCTTCACAAGATGGAGCACTTGAGATTCACTGGTCAACTATCGCCAGGAATAGCAAGATTTTAGAGATAGCATCATGCTACAGTGAGTGAATTAGTTATAGATTTACCCCTGTATATATATACCTTTGGACGATTTCCCGGCTGCATCATCAACCTCCATCTCATCACTATCACTATCTGCAACAGCTGAATGATTGACAGCGATTCCACAGCCTTGCAGTCGATCATCCAGATCCCACAACTACAAACACAGAATCACAAGGAAAGAGAGGGGCAAGGTAGGAGAAGAGACAAGAAAGTAAACATCTGAAAATGATGTACAGAATTTTTAAAACATTCTTCAAAAACAAGATGATGCGAGCACCTTCAACGTATGATCATATGATATACTCCCAAGATACTTCCTATCATGAGAAAAGGCTGCAACATGAAATTATATGAGAAGTTACAAACCATTTTGTACCAAATAACTAGACAAAATTACAAGGCTTCCAACAAATCCACAAAAATGTTAGTGTCAGTCATGAAGTGTATGATTGGATACGATGGTTGGGAGCATGCCATGCAGAAGAAGAGAAAAAGCTAAGTAATACCAAGACGTTCGACAGGATATTCTGAGTGCTCAGCTATTGGCTGGATTACTTCGTTGGGCAATATCCTCACCAGGCTGAAGACAAAATTAAGAGAAGTTTGAGCTAAGAAGCTTCAGTTCAGATATACCACTAATACAAGCAAACAAGCATCTTACTTGATGATTCCATTCTCAGATCCAGTAATTAGTCTATCTTCATCAAGCTTTCAAGACAAGCAAAAATAAATAAACAGAAAAACAGAACCATAAGAAAATTAAGACAAAAACAAACAAACAAGAACGCAGAAGTCATATCTTGCAAGTCTACCAGGCCACTCACCTTCAACAAGGCATCAACAGAGTTTGTAGACAAACCAACAAATCTATCACTGTACAAGTTGAAGGCCAAGAAGGAATCAGGATCATCTCGACAAAAATTGAAAAATCAAATAGAAGTAGACCTAGCTATACAAAAAATAATAATTTGCAGAAATGAGTATATACATATATAAGACCATAAATACATATCTGCACACAAGCGGCATGGTCCCTATTTTTAGGTGAGAATAAGGCTTTTATCTACTTGAGGCCTTCATGATTCAGGAAAACAATATCCATGAGCAGTTCTCACCGCAAAAACCTCCATCATAACAACAATTCATTCAGAAATTACTTCAAATATATCATATACCTGCAGTCCTTGAAAAATCCCCATGAATACAACAGCAGAGTTCCACTTTGTGTTCCACATATAACTTTCCTTCCGTTCTGATGGTCAAATTACAGTCATGCAATTAAAATTGAGAACATGATTTGTCAGGACCGGGTAAGCATGCACAAAAGGATCCTACATATGATATGTAAGACAATATTTACCTTCATGATAACCACAGAGAGCAACTCATCTTCCGAAAATTCAGATCTTGTTTGAACCTTGTAAAATATAGAGCATATTATTAAGTTACAATATTTCAGCATGAAACACTGATGATAGTGACTGGAACCAACGATACAAAAACAAAGGACCACCACAATCAACTTAATACCTTGTTGCTACGGAGATTACAAACAGACAGAGTCCCATCGCCACTGAACGAAACAAAAGAACATCACTATTACAGAAGCAAAAACATGAGGGTACCTATTTCTTATTTTTCCCCATCAAAATTCTGTAATAGACAATGGCATATGTAGGTTCCAGAACATTTCTTAAATCACATAGTAACAACATTAACTCAGGAGGGGGGGTGTTACTAACCCTCAACATAAGTAGAGGGTTGGTATGACATACCCTGCTTATCAAAAGGCAAGAAGCAAGATACTGTACCTAGTTCCTATTAATTTATTTGAATCTGGAGCAAAAGTCATATCTGATATATAATCTTCATGAACTTCAAAAGAATTGCAGCATGAGCGTTGTCTGGTATCCCATACCTAATTCATAGAAGAATGACTCAAAACCAAAGCAAAATAAGAAAGACTGATAAAGTTTCTTGACACCGGCATGTTATAACTAAGTGGATTGGCTCTGTAGAATGTTCCATGACAAAATTCACCATGTGAAGCTGAGGTGGAAAAGACCACAAAAAGCAGGATGACTGTCAAAATCGACATACGTAAACCACCCATGACTTCTCTCCCTCAGTGTTACTAGCAATGTTATCATTTAACCTTGAACTCACCTTAATACAACCTTCATCATCTCCTGATGCGACAGTTGATTCTGTTAAGTTGACTATTCTATAAATAGGCGCTCTGCAAGCAAGTCACGGCATGTTAGCATAATAATATCCAAGCCACCCAATATAAAGAGCCTTTTAATCAGACTAACAACCTTTTTTCTTTTTTGTAAGTATCAGACTAACAATCTTTCAAATTCTTTACTTAAATGCAGCTACTCTCTATCAGTATTGATTGGAATTTAAATCTTATGCAATAATGCCACAAAAGCATGAATAAAATGCCAAAAAAAAAAAAAAAAAAAAAAC